>JAEQBH010000879.1:0-550840 GCA_016808115.1 Tetrastigma voinierianum | reverse complement strand
ATGAATTTAGAATAAGCGAAATCTAAAATGAATGAAGAGTAAAACTAAGTTCCTATAACAAGAAATGAATCTTGAACAATTATCATAAAGAGACACATCAGAGAAAGCAGTGTAGTGTTGGATCAATTCACATGTGGATGCAGTTGAATTTCTTGATTATCTCAAGTTAAAAAAATCGTCCAAGGCAATTTTAGTGCAATTGGATCTCTCCACACTCCACATTTCGTTATCTCATTTTCTGATTCTCGAATTCTGAGTTTAGATAACTACTTTTAACGAACTTCCTTAATCTGGGTATTTTTCTTTTGCAATACTTTATACCCATTTTATGGGCAATACACCTTGACTCCCAGTTATCGGTCAAACAGGATGTACAACTTCCAAATTACTCTTCCTCGAAATTAGAATAGTCAACCTTTCCTTGATTAGATCTCGGCTAACACGGGATTGACCTGTGTATCCAAATTGAGGTGAAATCTCGTTTGTTTAAATAGATAAGTGGATTCAGCTCGTTCTTGACTTCAGAGTGAGAAGAGGATTTATCTAAGTGAACTTCGCAGCGCAGCGGATCCTAATAGCCGAGGTTAGTATACCTTGATGAGCGTAGTTACCCCAGGGATCGTCTTCCACTGTGTCCTTTCGGAGGACTTCCTTGAAATCGGGGTGTATGATTCTTAACAGGTATAGAAGCTGATATTCGGATCGAATCGATAAACCCGATGTCCCGAGTAAGTTCGTAGCGGGAAATGAACGAGATCTTTGGGAAAATCTTCTGGGAAGATCAATTCTACTTAAAACGTTCTCTTATTAGTTTGAGTTCCTCGATTCTTGAATTACACTTTCTGACATTCAGTCAATGAAACGCAATTGGAAAGCTGGAACAATCGAATTTGAATTTAATACACGAAATTCCATACGTTCAGTGGTAACGAAATTGATTTGACGTCGGCCATTTCGAGCGATAACATCGATTAAATCTGACGAAAATCTGAGCATGATGCGCTCTAAAAGCGATGAAAAATTAAGAAAAATAAAAGAAAGAAAAAAATAAAGAAAGGAAATGAGCTTCGATATCGGACACTCTCGTGCGTAGTGGCCATTTGCTTGAATAGTGGATAATTTAACGTATTTATAGGGTTTTCTAGTTGGGCCCTAATCCCGATATAACCTCTTTGTGGATTTTAGAGTAACCGAGGGCCAGTCCATTCAGAGTCGCGACTTGAGTTTCCTTATCGTGACATCATCGATGTCGCGACATCAATCTCACGTGCGACATCAACTTACTCCGTATTTACCTTGATTTGGTCATTGTTCATGATGTCGCGACCTCTATATCTTGTCGTGACATCTTACCTCACGTCTTATTTGGTCTCGATTTCACCTCTCCACGATGTCGCGCGTCTATATCTTGTCGTGACCCTCGGCTCAGAATCATCTGCAGTCTTTAGCGGTCTTGCCCGGATATCGACATCAATCTCCTATCCGCGACATGATATTAAAGCGTAAGCTTCAAGCCCAGGTACGTCTGTTGTCGACATCAGTTGATGTCGCGACGCCGACTATGACTGCGGCAGTCCTGATCGTTCCACGATGTCACGACATCGATATCTTGTCGCGACCTCGCTTTATGAAACTTCAACCTTGGTGACGGTCACATGTAGCGACTTCGATCTTATGTGACATCGACTTTGCGACTTACAGTCTTCACTTGATGGCTTTTGATGCCATTGACTTGGTCTCTTATGCGTGGCGGTTCATTTCCCGCCGGCTTTCATCGGTGGTTCACGATGTCAGCGACATCAATCTCTTGTCAGCGACATCTTGTCACGTCTTTCACGATTCAAGCGGTCTTTTAATTAGCCGTGACTTCAGCCTCTTGTCGATAGCGTCATGATATCGCGACATCAATCTCAGCGTCGCGACATCGACAAATTCCGTAGCTTCATGGAGTCGAGCCTCTCATAGCTTAAAAGGTGTTTTACATTTATCGCGACCTCTCATCCTAAATCCACGACATCAATTGTTATCGCGACCTCGAATCTTTGTCGCTGACGTCGTTTCTCTGGCTCCACGATTACCCTTGAAATTTCTTGACTGTACTTAACGTCGCTACACCATCAAATTCCTTTAATTCTTTTGGTGTCACGACTTGAGAATTTAGCTGGCATGTCAACTAATGCATCGATGAATCGACGGTTCTTTTCATTTACCTTTCTGCCATTATTTTTTCTTCCACTTATTCATTTTGTATTTTTCTACTTTCTTTCTCTCTTCACTGCTAATAACAATTTGGTGAGTTTCTTCATATTTACGTATATTAATTATTCATTTCTAGATGAAAATAGGAAACGAAAAATGGACTAAAAATAGATGACTTTTAAGCTCATCAAACTCCCCCGAACTTAAAGTTTTGCTTGTCCTCAAGCAAGAAAAAAGAAGAATTGTTTGTCCTCGAAACAAAGAAGGACATTTTCTATTTTATTTGGAAGTGGCATTCGATTTAATTACCCAGTCGAGTATGCAAAATTTTACGTACATTTAACTTCAGTCCAATTCAAGTTGGTCTCTACTTTTGCTACACAAAACTAAAATGTTGAAATTGTTTTACAAACAATATACTCATTGGATGCGGTTGAATAATGAATTGTTTTCCTTTCTCACTTTCATACTGAGTCATTTAACTCCCTAAAGTTCTTCACACTTTGCTTGTTTCCATTCTTCCAATTCCATAAACATTTTCATATTGATCTCCACTAATGTAGGTGATTTATTGTAGTCAATCGGAGTCTTTTGGGCTTATATTGTTAGGCTTGGGCAATGGTAGGATGAAGAGATTTTTGGTTAAGATTACCACTGAACATTTCTGCTTCTTTTCTACCCTTTCCTTCTGTAGCTTCTCCTAATAAGCTCCCACAAGCTTCTTTGTTTTGGGACATCTCTTTGATTTCTTCAATTGAGTATTGTACCCCTTATTTCCACACTTATGATTCAAGGGAATTCTCTTAGTTTGCTACCATTCGGGGATAGTGCTATGTTTTAACTTTTAGGCTCTAACACCCTTAGCGAACTTTGGGTTCAGTAGCTCCCCATACGGAGATGGCATTAGGGTACTGGGTGTTGAAACCCCTCGAACTTAATTGTTCGAGAGTTAGGCCCGCAGATAAAACTTATCCTAGAAGCCTTCTTTTACATTGCATTTTTTTCTACTCTTTGCCCTTTTCTTTGCATTCCCTTTTGAGTTCCTCGGAAACATATGATCCCCCAAACTTCATTTCCTTCTTCCTTCTTGAATTCCTGGGTAATCGTTGGTTCTTTACTGAAGGATTGAATTTCTGGATGGGTTGGGGTTTCCATTGGTTTATTTTTGATTTTCAATCAGTCAGTTTAGCTCAATTCATGGAACTAAGGTGTATGCATTAGCATATTAATAAGGATGGCTAGAATGAAACGAACTATTCCAGGGTAACAAGTCATTTCTGTATCATTGTATGACTGGGATTTCGCCTCGATCAATAATCTAACAAATTCTAGAATGCGGATTGAGGGCAATTTGTGACTAAAACTATAAATTATCTTGACTCATTTTTATTGATGAGTAGTTAAGTTAATTGATATTCAACAGGACCTTGATTTCTTGTTCGTACCACGAGCTTCAATCATGTTTGTTCCTTACGTTTGTATCACCTTCTTCTATTATGGACTTATCCGTTAAATGTAAGTAAATTTCTGCACTTTGTGTTTCAAATAAACTATATGCATTTTGTCCTTATTCTGCAATTTTCCCTCATTTCAGCTTACTCCTACTCTAACTGCTTCATTCAATTAAGCCTAATGAACTCTCAATGAATTTGATACGAAACAATGTTATGTCTGAAACAGCAAATAATCGAATAAGCGGCAATATCACGGTTGTTCAATGTTATAAATAACTACAACTACAATTTATTTTTATCTTGTAGGAAATGGACAATTCCTCATAGTCAATAGTTAAGCATTCCACCTGAAGATAAATAAATTCCCCAGACTTGCAATCTTGTTACTTTAAATATAAGATCCTAATCAATTGATTCAACTCGAATCTGAGTAAAATAAAGATAGGGGAAGAGTAGAAACTCCCCTTTTTGTTTCCAGGTCATGTAATTTGGCTTTCCTCAAATGCGATTTTTAGGGTTCTTCTTTCTATGCAATCTTCATTCTTTCTAGTCTTAACCGTTTTAGCTTTTAGTTGGACTCCTTTCATTAAACAAATGTATCTGATGCATCCGGCTTGGCCTCTATAGGCGACAATTTGTCCATCACATTCATTACGCTCTCTTGACCTTGCCATTTCTCTCGAAAATTTAGATGAGCTAATGTTGTATTCGTGAATCTTTCTATTAGCATACATGTTCCTTTCCCGTGTTTGGAATGAGTAATTTCCCTCAGTTGTTCGAATGAAGGGTGGGGTAAAGAATTTGTTGAAATAAGCTCTCATCGGCTCACTCCATGTGCTTGAGATTCATATGGTAGTGGGTTAAACCATGTTGCTGACCATATCACAAATCTAAGTCAGGAACAAGCTACTTGTTTGAATAACCTGGCTCCACACCGTCCATCTTAACGATTATTAGCCATCTGGGGAATCTTCCCGGGTGCTTATTTGGATCTTCGAGTGGGATGGCGATAAAAGCGTCTTCTTGGACCATTGTAATTAGTCTTTAGTTCGAGGCTCAAAAATCATTGGCATTGATTGATGGATTTGTTCCGTTGCTAAATATTTATTGTGGATGAATGGTCCATAAATTCTCCATAGTGTCATGCTCCTTGAGGTCTTTTCTTTTATTTCACGGTTGGCTACATCGTAATCCTTTATCGTCATGGGTGTATGTTTGTCTTCACGAGATCAAAGTACACTCGGATCAATAGGATTAACCTAATCAACAAACATTTTCAATATGGGTTGTTAAAGATTAGGTGGCCTCTTTGGAGTCCTTTGCTTAGTAACTATTTTGTTCTTTTCTTTAAAATGTCAAATTAGTATATCCTTCTTTCATCTGAATATTGATTTATTAAATTCTTTGGAAGTCAATGTGGCGCTCGCTGTTAGAGATGCAGTGTTGCACATTTATGCATTAGTTATGCATGAATTATGATGTTATTACCAAAGGGTATTGTCTAATCCGACAGCGTATGCCAAAACTATTGAGACAAAGCGTGTTGCACATTTATGCATTAGTTATGCATACAAGATTATATTATTACCAAAGGACTATTGTCTAATCCCCCGACAACGCTTGCCATAAAACGAAAAAGACCAAAATACATATACAAATTTATGACGTTATTACCAAGGACTATTATCTAATCCCCGGCAACGGCGCCATAAAACTTGTTGAGACCAAAACGTGTTGCACATTTATGCATTAGTTATGCATGCAAGATTATGATGTTATTACCAAGGACTGTCTAATCCCATGTGGCGCCATAAAACTGTTAAGACCAAAGCGTGTTGCACATTTATGCATTAGTTATGCATGTGAGATTATGATGTTATTACCAAAATTTATTGTCTAATCCGACCTTGGCCTTCATAAAACTTGTTGAGACCAAAAGCATTATTTATACATTTAGCATTAGTTATGCATGCAAGATTATGATGTTATTACCAAAGGACTATTGTCTAATCCCCGGCAACGACGCCATAAAACTTGAAAAGAAGACCAAAATACATATACAAATTTATGACGTTATTACCAAGGACTATTATCTAATCCCAACTAACTAACCACCATAAACTTGTTAACATTATACTATATAAACCACCAATCTCTTAGAGTAAATCATTTTTCAAAGTTAGTTTTGATGCGATACGCAAGTGCAATTAAACAGTAATAAAATGGATTTAAGTCTGAATATGATCGAGGAGATCTCAGAATTTTAAATCAACTACCACATTCTTTCGAAATTCATACTATTTGGGCCATCGGTTGATACTTGATTATTAGTGTAAAAATGGGAAAATAACTAATCTCGAAAATGGAATTTAGAATAGCGAAATAAAATGAATGAAAGGTAAAACTAAGTTACATAACAAAAATGAATGCGAGATAATTATCATAAAAGACACATCAAGAGAAAGCATTTGTAGTGAACGATCAATTCTGTAGTGAATCTTGATTGAATTTCTTGATTATCTGAAGTTAAAAATACATCGAGCAATTTGAGTAATTTGGATCTCTCAGCTCCAGCGTTTCGTTATCTCATTTTCTGATTCTCGAATTACGAGTTTAGATAAGCCACTATGAGAACTTCCTTAATCTGGGTATTTTCTTTTGCAATACTTCATACCCATTTTATGAATTGTACACCTTAAGCTCCAGAGTTGCTCCCGATTGACGAGGATGTCTGACTTCCAATTACCTCTTATCGAAATTAGAATAGTCTGACCTTTTCTTGATTAGATCTCGGCTAACCTGGGATTGGCCTCCTATCAAATTGAGGTGTAAGAAATCTACATTTGTTTAAATAAGATAAGTCGTTCAACTCGTTCTTGACTTGAGTGAGAAGAGGATTTATCTAGTGAAATTGCAAGCGCAGCGGATCCCCTAATAGCAGGTTAGTATACCTTCAGCGAGGCGTATGTACCCCAGGGATCGTGGTCCACGTAATCGCTCGAGGACTTCCTTGAAATCGGGGTAATGGCGCCAATTCTTAACGGGTATAAGGCGATATTCGGATCCAATCAATAAACCGATGTCCCGAAGTAAATTCGTAAATTGAAATAAGACAAGATGGAAAATGCTCGGAAAGAAGATCAATTCTAACTAAGCGTTCTCTTAATGGAAGAGTAGGTTCCTTGATTCTTGAATTACGCACTCTGACATTCCAACGATCGATAGAGCATTGCGGTGGAAAGCTGGAACAATCGAATTTCAGAATTTATGCGAAATTCCATACGTTCGGTGGTAACTTGAAAAGAAATTGATTTGACATTCGGCTTATTTCAACGATAACATCAGTTCGGGGAAATACTTGAAAAATCACACGAGAGCATGATGCGCTCACACGGAAATGAAAATTAAGAAGATAAAGAAAAGAAAAAAATAAAAGAAAATGAGCTTTCGACTATCCGGACCTCTAGATGCATGGCCCGTGTTTGCTTGAATGAAATTTGGATAATAACGTATTTATAGGGTTTTCCTAGTTGGAATTTTGAAAATGATATATTTCTTTGTGGATTTTAGAGTAACCGGGCTGAGTCAGCATTTCAGAGTCGCGACTTAGGTTTCCTTGTCGTGACATCATCGATGTCGACATCGATCTCCTTGTCAGCATCAACTGCTCCATGTTGCAGCAGTTTGGTCATTCTGTGATGCTCGACCTTTATATCTTGTAGTGACATGCTACTCCACGTCTTGGTGGTCTCGGTTCACCTCTCGATGTCGCGGCGTCTATATCTTATCGTGACCATAGCTTTCGAGTCATCTGCGAGTCTTTAAGCGATCTTCGGATGTCGACATCGTCTCCCTGTCCGCGACATCGTCTTAAAAGCATAGCTTCAGCTTTAGTCGCTCCACATTTGTCGCTATGACCTTTCTGCGGCTTTGATCTGAGTCGTTTCGATGTCCACGACGCCGATATCTTGTCGCGACCTCACTTTGAAACTTGACCTTGGTGGCGAGTCCATATCGCGACTTGATCTTATGTAGCGACATCGACTTCCCGACTTCGCAGTCTTCACTTGATGGCTTTTGATGTCGTGACTTCGGCCTCTTGTCGTGACAGCAGTTCATTTCCCTTCGGCTTTCATCTGATGGTTCCTGATGTCGCGACATCAATCTCTTGTCGCGACATCTTGTCACGTCTTTGCAGATTTCAAAGCGGTCTTTTGATGCCATTGACTTGACTCTTGCCGTGACATCATCAATGTCAGACATCAATCTCCGCGTCGCGACATCGATAGGTCCGTGCTTCATCGGTCGAACCTCTCATAGCTTAAAGGTGTTTTACGTTGTGCGACCTCTGCGTCCTCGTCCACGACATCCAATTGTTATCGTGACCTCTCGATCTTGTCGCGGCGTGGACCCTCTTAAAACCTCTGATTACCCTTCATTTCTTGACACGTACTTGTGTACTTCTGGCGTCATTCCTTTAATTCTTTTGGTGTCACGACTTGAGAATTTGGTATGTCAACCCCAGCGCATCAATGAATCGGCCAGTTCTTTTCATTTTACGCTCACGCCATTAAACACTTCTTTCTTATACCTTATTGCTGTATTTCTTTCCTTTCTCTCTTCCTGCTAATAACAATTTGGTAGGTTTCTTCGTATTTACGTATATTAATTATTCATTTCTAGATGAAAATAGAACGAAAAATGGACTAAAATAGATGACTTTTAAGGCTCCATCATTGATAAAGCAAAGCGTACAAAAACATGATAGAAGACAACTCACAACTCTAACTTTTCCTCCCGGCCAAAGTATAGACATGTCGTAGGGATAGGAAGAGTTAGAGCCCGAGTGACCGCCTCACTCTCGCGGTGGTGGTGGGATCTGAAAATTCTTCTTCTTGTCGCCCCGACATGTCTAAGGAGGTGATGAGCTTAAAACTCATCTATTTTCAGTCCATTTTTGTGATTTATTTTATTCTAAAAAGGGCTGATTTATGTCTTGCGAATGTAGATTCTTCACCCAGTAGCGTGCGGCGAGGAATTGAAGAAGCGAGTGCAGTAAAGGAATGAATGTGGGTGACGATGCAGTTCATGGGTGAAGGAAATTGCAGCAGGAGAGGAACAAAGGATTAAAGGATTTGATGTCGTGAAGCCTTTATCAATCGAGAAATACATATTTGGAGTTCGCGGCCCCTAAGCTCCAGATTGCAGAATGAAGCAATTGAAGACAAAGCGAAATTTGGGCGTGAAAAACTCAAAGTCGAGCAACCCGGGAATTGATGTAGAAGAAGACATGATGTCATGACATCATTGAGGTGCGATAGGGTGCGCAGTCACGATGTGGACAATGATTATGAGCAAAGAGTTCATGACGAAGGATAAGCGATTATTTGAACATTGATGTCGCTGACATCACGAATCTGATCGCGACATCGATCTGCTTGAATCGGCGATTGGCGACATCGACACAAAGGAGCTAAAGGTCAGCGACGTCGCCGGTACAATGAGAGAAGGTGACATCATTGAAATGGTTTGCGACATCGGGTTAGCGAAAAGAAGATTGCGACAACACACGGTTGTATCGCGACATCGACTGAAGAAATTAGCGACATCACTTTCGGCGGTCGCGACGGAGTTGTAAGAAAAGAAGGTTGCGACAACTTTGGTTTGCGACGTAATGCCAGGCACCGAAATTGGCGTATTCGAAAACGATTCGCGCCGCGAAGCAAGACGAATTAGCGACATCGCCAAAAGTCGCGACGTCGGTCTGGTTGGAAGATCGACAACATTGGTATCGCGACATCAAATACAAAGAAGGTAAGGTCGCGGCGTGGTGTTTGTGACATCGGTTCAAAAAGAAAGAGGTCGCGACAAGATCAAGGTATCGCGACATCGGTTCAACGAACGCATGTCGCGACCAAGCAAGGCTTCTGCGATAAAGGGGCGAATGACGGAGATTAAGCGTGAAGGGTGATGTCGACATCAACAATCAGTGGGCGGTTAAGCGAAGTCGAAAGAGGTGCATCGAAGTGGGATGACTTAAGGCTACATAAATATGTAGGCAACACTCAGGAGGAGCGAAGCTCACAGTGAACGAAGAGATGCGGGTTCTTGAAGGCTCTTGTATTTTAATTTTCTTTTTCTTTTTTTGTTTTTATTTTTAGATTGGATTCGTATTTTGTTTTAAATTTGGATCGAGCGTTAGGCTGTTAAAGTTTTTAGTTGAATGCGATTTATATTTCTTCAAATGCTAATGCAGTTTGTTTGAATTCGAGACAAATTTTGGATTTGAACTATCGGTTTCCTGATTCTGATGGTTTTCTTGATTAGCGAAGCCCGATGTATGGTGTAATCAGTGATTTAGGAAACCCATGCTTCCATTGAAATGACTCTATCGTCGAAATTATCTTTCTACTTGAGAATTTTATTCATCGTCTTTGAACTTAACCAGTTTATGCGTCTGCTTGCTGGTTTGTTTTATTTTGTGGAATTGATCCCGATCTCAGGTGTACCTACCCATAAACGGATTGTCTCAAACTACGATTTCGAGGCCTCCCGGGTGACACGGAAAGGCATTCCTGAGAGTGATGAGCAATTCGTGGAAGGTATGCGAACCTGTTATTGGTGATTTAATGTGCTCTGTGGGATTAAATTGATAAATCCTCTTTTCACTTGGAGATGAGAATGAGTTGAACGATTTATCAATTTAAACATACAGAGAGTTCGCCTCGATTCGAAGGGTGAATTCAATCTCGTGTTAGCGAGGATACAATGAGGAAAGAATAAATTTATTCAAATTTAAGGAAGAGAAACGTTATAGTGTAAATGCACATTGCAATGACTGTAATTTAGAGCTGAGTTTACATCGGTTGTGGTATGAAGTATTGAAAAGAAAAATACCGAGAATTAAAGGCGGCCCGGATTAAAGGTAGTTATCCCCTATTACTTGTCTTGAGAGAAACGGTGAAGGTGAGGAAGTGATGAGCGGTGGGGTTTGGAGAGATCCCATTTGCACTCGCCTCCTTGGACTAGTTTTAAATGCGTGGTTCATGTAAAGCGAAAAATACGGTGCAATACGGGAAGGAATTGATGTTTCCATGATAGTTTTATTTTCCAATGTTCCCTTTACAGAGAAAACAGTTCGATCCTAAATTTTTTCATTTCATTGTTTCAGTATTCAATTCATTTGTTATTAATTAAATTCTTTGTAGTTTCATTATTTTAAGGCTTTCAAACTGATTCAAATTGTCTATCATAGTCCAAATAGTATAGATCTTGAGTAGTCAGGGTAGTTGGTTGAAAATTCTTGAGATCTACGTAAGGATCGATATACGGACTAAAATCCACTTTATTACTTATTCGAGCCTGTGCACTTAACGAGAATCATGGATCAAAACCAAGAAGAATTTATCCGGTCTTAAGGAAACCATTTTTAATCAGTATAATTGCGAAAAATATAATTAACAAGTTTCCTTAGCATGGCATTATTGTTGGGGATTAGACAATAGTCTACGTGGTAATAATGTCGAATTTGTACATATCTTTTGGTCCCAGCGAGCAAAGTTTTGGCGCCGTTGCGGGGATCGAAGAAAGAATTTAGTAGATCGATATTCGAGCCGAAGTACTAATTTGGACATTTAAAGAAAAAAAAAGAAAAATAGTTTTTCAAGCGTGGTTATTTTGGCCACTAACCTTAAATAAGCCATATTGAAAATATTTGTTAGCTTGACTAATCCTATTAATGTGGTATGTTTTTATTCAGGGGAAAACTTTAATGCATAGGAAGCAGAACAACGTCACGATTCAGTAAATCTTGAATTAGAAGAACACTCGAGAAGCTTGAAAACGAAAGGCGAAAAGGCTTCGGTATAGCGAGATGAAAGGCAAGATCGAGGCGAAGGGCCAGAAACGTGACAGGCCTCAATCGCGATCTGATGGGGACTTTTGGAGACTGGCGTCGGGATGAATATTACGCAATCGGGACGACCTACGATTGATCTGAGTAACTTTGAGCGAAGCGGTGCCCGGTGCAATGGTTGACAACAACGGTTCTTGGTCATCCTGAAGACCCGAATGAGCACACAGGAAGGTTTCCAGAAGATGGAAAACCACGGTGAAGTTGAATGGGGTTGGAGCCGGAGGTCGCTAAAATTGCAGCAATTATTCCCATTTTTCTCTAAGAGATACAACAACCACATGGTATGAATCTCACCATATGGATTACATTGATACTTGGGAGGAGCTTGTAGAAACTACTTGGGTAGATTCTCCCCACATCCTCACCTCGGAGAGAGGAGGGGAGATAATTGTGTTCAACGGGAAGATGAGGAGCCTTTATGTAGCATGGGAGAGATTCAAAGGTTCTTGAAAGATGCCCAATGCATGGAATGAATCTAAAGACATAGATGGACATAGTATCATGCTGCAAATGATACATCTAAGGGCATTATTGATGTATCTTCATCTTGTGGAGCATTCAAGCGTAAAGTCTTGAAGAAGCGAGAGATCTTATTGAGGACTGGCTAAATGCAATATAGAAAACTCCATCGGAGTTTTCAAAGGTAGTGGCGAGGAAGAGGAGTCATGGAGCTGAGCAAGATGACAGCCATGGAGAGCGAAAGTTAGATGCCATCATGCATAGAATGGACAAGCGAGAGGAAGATGCTGCAGCCAGATGAAATAGGAGCAATCGAGGGAACTATTGAGGAGGAAGTGTTGATGTACCGAAGCATTTTTATGATCTTTGAGGTTAAGTACTTGGGGAGCCCGATAAGTTATCACTTCAAACCAAATACTAACACCTTGACAAACTATCATCGACGAGGAACCATGAAAGATTTTCATATGGTGGAGGAGCCTCACGAGGAGCCTAAGGCATGGGCCGAGAATCCACCAGCAGGGATACGACAACCACGAGGTTCATCTGACAATGACGAGGAGGTGAAAATAGACACAGTACCCAGTCGGAGGAGGCTACGACCATTTTGAAGATCAAATGCAATTCATGGGGAACAACGAAGACATTAAATCTCCATGAACAAAATTTTTCTGAGTGGAATCTCGAATACCAATTTTCAAATTTTCGAAGACCACTATGCCTCCCTCAGAACACAGGAGACACAAAATAGGAGCAGCGGCTGGCTCTGCTGAAAACGGATGAGAAGATGCTTTTCAGTGACATGAAGAAGAATTCGAAAGACTGCATGGCTGTGCAGCTCAGAAGTGGGAAAAACTTGGAGGAAAGACGAGAGAAAAGATAAAGCAACAAAGGGAGAAGAGGCTACAGACAATCTTTGAAACCTTTGGAGAAGGAAAGAAAGAAAGAAGGAACAAGCGTCGGGAGAAGAAGACGAAGAAAACCCAGGCAATCTGCTTTTTGTAGTCCCATTTCCACGGAGAACACTTGAAGTCAAGATAGAGAGCAGTTTGCAAGATTTTGAAAACCTTTCGAAGAGCTGGAGATCAGTGCCTTTCATCAGAGTGGTGACTCCAGATGCCACTTTATCTGAAAATTTTGAAAGACTATCTTGAAGCAGAGGAAGATGCTGAAGAGATTGTGAACTTGAGCGTAATTTGCGGTCTTTGTATTCGAGAGGGCCACCGAGAAAAGATGGAAGATCCGGGGAGCTTAACCATTCCACACCATTGGAAGTTTGAGTTTGAAAGCTCTGTGAGCTCAGTGCCCGATGTAATTTAATGCGCATTATGTTGCGAAGTTAGAAGTTTGGGGAGCTTGCCCGAATTTCTTTGTTGCCCTCGAATGGCGGACAAAACACGAAGGAATCATAGAATGTGTTGGTAAAGGTGGGGAAGTTTATTTTCCGAGTTGACTTCCATACGTGTGGATATGGAAGAAGATTCTGAAGTCCTGGCTTTCTTTGGGAAGGCCATTCCTTACAGGCTGAAGCGCGCTAATGCGATATGCGAGAAGGGAATTCTCACTCTCTCGAGGAGTTGGAGAAGGGCGGTGACTTCAATTTAATCAGTTTGAGGAATTTAGACATAGAAAGGGAAGATATCAAGTCAATAGAAGATGTATATGTCGACAATTCACAGTTTTACTATGATTGTAATTCCCGACTTTATTCAATGAAGGCGAGATGAATTTCCCGGTATCTTGAAGGTTTGATTCAGATTTTTTGCACATAAGTTTACATTCTACTGAAAAAGTGATGAGTCTTGAACAAAATGGGTTGAAAAAAGGAGACAAAAATGAAGAAAAGGAATTTCATCAAGAAACTAGTGAAGAAGGGCTAGTTTTAAAGGAGTTGCCAAGCCATTTAAGTATGCTTGCAAGACTGCCAAAGTAAACCCGGTAATAATTTATGCTGGGCGCTGTTGATCTTTGAGACGAGAGGTTGCTAGAAATTTTAGAGTCATATAAGCTTGGTCTATTGAAGAGTTAAAAGGTATCAGTCCCATGAAATATGCATGCCTGAATCTTTCTTTGGAAGAAAATGCAGGCCAGTATTGAACACGAAGGGAATGAGATCAGTGTGAAGAGTAGTCGGGAAGAGTGCTCGAATGGTTTAAATCTTTGGTTTTTATACATGCAATTACCAGACCCAGTCCTTGGTTTAGCCCGAGTTCATGTAGTTTCCACGAGAAAGGTGGATTTCTTGTTATCATGATAGAAAAGAAATGAATTAATTCAACCGAACGGTGGCAGGGATGGATGGTAGCCATTGATTCTGAGGAAGCTTAACACGTGACCGGGGAAAGATCATTTCCCTTTACCTTCATTGATCCCGGATGTTGGACAAATTAGCGAGGACACCCTCATTTTGTTTCTTGGGCTGAATTATTCGGTTCTGACAGTTGCAATTGCACGAGTTGAAAAGACCACGTTCCACGTACTTACATGGTACCTTGCATGAGAAGGATGCCATTTGGGGTACGTGATACTCTGCTACTTTCCGGCGATGTATGATGTCAATGTTCTCAGTTTGGTTGAGAGTCATGGAAATTTTTATAGACGACTTCACAGGTGTATAGATACAGTTTGAACAATGTATGAACAACTTTAAACAGTGCCCCAAAGATACGAGAGATAAACAGCTAAGCACTAAATTGGGAAAATGCCACCATTTCATGGTAGCAGGAAATTGTTCTTGGTCATAAGAATTTACATACGGGGCTAGAAGTGGACAATCAAAATTTCCATTATCAAACTCTTGCACCTCCTGACGATAAAGGGGATAAGAAGGAGTTTCTTGGGGCATCTTTAGTTTTATAGGAGATTCGCCAGGCTTCTCAAGATAGCCGGACCACTATCGATTCTGCAAGAGAAGGATTACAAAGTTCGATTTTGATGATTCTCTAGGGGCTTCGCTTTGAAATCAATATCAAATTGGTTGACTTTTTATCATGGGTGCACCCGAGAATGGGATCGAGGATTGAGGAAATGATGTGCTGATCATAGGTGATTCGCAATGGGAGCGTATTGGGGCGAAAGAGAAAATATTGAGCCATATCTTATGCTAAGCGGAGACCTTCAATGAAACACAAGAAAACTATTCCTAACTGAAAAAGAGATCTGTATTAGTGTTTTCTTGTTAGAAATTCAGGCCCTTACATTTAGGATCATTATTTATAGTTCACACGGATCATGCGGCCATCAAATATCTGATGTCAAAAGGCTAAGCGAGACTGATAAGGTGGGTGGCGCTATTCGCGAGTTCGATCACGGAAATTAAAGATAAAAGGGGTGTGTGATGTGATAGGCGATCCCTTGTCGAGTAGAAAGAATGAAAGCGAGAAGGAGGAGCGGAAATTAACGGGAGAACTTCAGTTAACAAGCTGTTCAAGGTGTCATTCCAACTTCCATGGTATCTTTGATATTGTGATTACAGCTTGTGGAGTAGTTCCTCTTGAATTTAGCTACCAACGAGAAAAGAAATACAGTGACATTAATTTTATCTGGGATGACCATTTGTTATTTAAAGAGGTCTTACATGATTATCGGGGAAGATGTGTACGAGAGAATGAATGACGAGAATTATGAATGAGATACCATGCATGTCGCCCATATGGGGGCATTTTCTTGAGAAAACATTTCATAAGATACTCGATCGAGTTTTATTGGCCCATTGTTTTAATTTGTCTTGAATGGGTGAATTATGTGATAGATACTTAGATTGGAAATATGTTGTGAAATGAAATGCCCCTAAAAGGTATAATGGTGGTGCAAATTTTTGGCGATATAGAATAGATTTTATAGGACCATTCCCACCCGTCATTTGGAAACACAGTATATCACTGGCAAGCGGAGTGGATTATGTTCAAATGGGTGGAAGCGATGTATCCAATGATGCTATCTGATTGTGAGTTTCTTGCGAAAAGAATATTTTGAAGCGATTTAGAAACACAGAACTATTATTAGTGATGGGGAAGCCATTTTGCAAACAAAATATTTGCAAAACTCATATTTGAAAGCGGAGTATGGGATCCAAGCATATAAGGAGTCTAAGCTTATCATCCCCGGACGATAGACGGGCGAATTTCAGCAGGGAGATTAAGAGAATCTGGAAAAGGCTGTAAGTTGGCGGGAAGGATTAGTTTTCAAACTTGATGATGCACCTTTGAACTACGAATTTGCATTCAAAACTCCATTGGAATGTCCCCATAGAGAGTTGTCTTTGGCAAACCATGTCATCTACCTCTAGAGGCTTTGGAATACAAGGCTATGTGGGCCATCGAGCTGAACTTTGATTTTAAAGCGCAAAGGAAGAGAGGTGCTCAAACCTAAATGAGCCAGGCGAAATGAAGCCTCGACAATCTTTAGAATATCTGAGGACAAAACAAAGAAATGGCTTGATGGAGAATTCGAGAAAAAGAGTTCGAACGGAGAACATGTTCTTCTTTTAATTCAGTTAGGAAGTTATTTCGGGAAGTTAAAATCCAAATGGAGTGGACCATACAAGTGTTATGAGCACTACATTTGGACGATTAACTTTACTAAGGCGTCTTTGAAGAATTCAAGGATGAATGGACAAGAGCTGAAGCATTATCAGCGAGGAGGAAGAAAGGAAAGAGCTCACAGGCGGTTCATTAAGAGAGAGAATCGAGCAATGAAAGTCGACTAAGGACTCAAAAGCGGCGGCTAATGGGAGCGACCCATAAAGATTCGATTTTTGATTTTATGCCTTTGATTTTTAAGCACACCGATTTTGTTTTCTTTAGTTCTTATAATGATTAGTTAGTACTTAAGAAGTTAAATTTTGTTTAATTGAATCCTTTCTTGAAATGTTGCAGAGTGCTTATGCAGAAATGCGAGGGAAGGAGAGAAAAGGACAACTCCAGGACATCTCCAGCAACTTGCAGAGGAAAATAGCGGAAAAGAGTACTTTCTCCCCAAACAAAATTACAGCATGAAAATTGAATAGAATACATTTTGAGGATTCTTTGACTTGGGAATGATTCAATTGATGATTAAGAGTGTGCAAATTAATAAGAAGTGAAAAGATGTCTGATCCATTAAAATTAGGACGTGCGGACTAGGTCGCGGCAAAGCTTATGTCATGAC
The DNA here is from genome assembly GCA_016808115.1 of Tetrastigma voinierianum. NCBI lineage: Eukaryota > Viridiplantae > Streptophyta > Magnoliopsida > Vitales > Vitaceae > Tetrastigma > Tetrastigma voinierianum. The sequence goes on along the minus strand of JAEQBH010000879.1, from coordinate 533,665 downwards.
GAGTAGCTCGCAGCGGAGTTGATGTAGTAGCTTCCGGTCGACGCAGGAAGCGGGGTAGTCGCGACGGGTATGTCGTGACGAAGCAGATCGCGATAGAACAGAGGTCGCGACAAGAGAAAGACCTTCAAAATAGTAATGAGGTCGCGACAACGTAATAATGTTATGAGATGCCTGATGTCGCAGCCTGAGGATGACTTGTCCTCCCACATATAATTCATGTCGTGACAAACAATAACATGTCGCGACATCAAGGAAAAGTTTGCCAACTGGGCAACTTTTAATTTTGCCCTCAATTTAATGACATCACACAATATGATAAAATTGAAGTCGCGACAAAGCTGTAAATAAATAAGAAATAATAAATAGCCCCGCAATCATAATTGAATTATAAGCGTTGAGAAGCTCGCTGATATCATTTTCTTCCTTGAAGCAAAAGCTTGACTTTCACTTTAGCGTATTCCTCGACTTTCAATTCTCTGACCCTAGATCCAAACGTCTTCCTCAAACCTTAAATTTCTCCTAATAGCGAACACGAAACCCTAATCCAATTTGAGCGAAATGATGGAGGGTATCTCCCTTTAAAGGGAAGTTCATCTGGAACCTACGGGGAGGGCAGTGTGAAACAAGCGAGGAAGTCGGCCCGAGTTGCAAGGCGACGAATAGAAAGGGAAAGGAGAGGCAACAAGAGGAGGATGATTCATTTCAGGAAGAAACACTCAGTATGGAAGAAACTCTTATGCGGGGAAAGGTTTATAGGAGAAAGGGGATTCAATCATCTCATCTCCCCGTTCAAAGAATTGATAGAGCAAAGAGAATGGGAGAAATTATGCAAACATCAAAAAAACGGGTTATGCAGCAGTGGTGAGAGAATTTTACTCAAACCTTGTTGGCAGAAAGGAGAACTCTGTTTTAAATTCGGAGGATTTAGGTTCCATATGGTCTTGAGACTATAAATGCAGTATGCGAATGGAGGGTGAAAGCATGGATCAGATGCGAGATGGCGAAAGCCACAACCATGAAAAGATAGCGGGAGGTTGACAGTGAGGGGTGAAATGGGGAAAGGTCGAGAGAGAAAAAGATTATCAATAGGGAGATCGACAGAAAGAAGCCCGAGAGTATGGTTTTATTTTACGGCCGATTACGGTTCTACAAAGCATGCGCACGATGCAAACGAAGCAGTCATACTCTATGCCATCTGAGAAGGAGCTATAAGTTGAATCTTTGGGCTATTATTGAAAACTCCCGCTAATGAAATATCATGAAGGAAACAAAGAGCTGATTCCACACCCGTGACCATCGCGAGGTTATGTATAAGGGCTGGTGTGAGAGGATTGAGGCGAGAAGAAGAAGGGGGCTCGAGGCGTCACCATTAACCACATTTGGGATAAGCAAGGGGCCAAGAAAATTGCTGAAGAAAAAGGGGTGTAGTAGAGCGAGACACTGGAAATGAAGAGGAGAATGCAAGAAAATAAGGAAACTCTTTGGGTTTGAAGACCCGAAGAAACGAATCAGAAACACGACCAGAGGAATACCTCCCAGTACTGCGGAGGACATTGGAAGTAGATGGGGAAATAAGTCCATATGGGTTCACCACCTTTGGCCTTGACTCTTGATAGAAACGAGGAATTGGGAAGGCAGGAGGAAAGCTTTCTAGAGGAGCCCGAGAGATATGAATAATGAAGATGCTCATTTCTATGCGAGAAAATTATGGAAGAAAGAGAAGAGAAATGGAGCATTCAACAAAACTTCAGAGAAGATGTGTATGAAGCTAAATTGAAAGAAAGAGATCAACATGATGGGAAGAGGGCCGAATAGAAAGAGGGAAATGTATAGACGAGTTGAAGAGAAAAGAAGCCGAGAAATGGGAAGAGGAGTTGCGAAAGGGAGGAGCAGCTTAAAAGTACTAGGCATCGAAGAAAATTTCAAAAGAAAATGGAGGAAGAGATAAAGATCTCTTGAAAAACGCTGGCTTATGTGAAGCATTCTCTGATAATCGGTATAATTGAGGACTCTCAGCTCTGAAACTTATTAAAGGGATGCGAAACAAGAAGAAGCGAGACAAAGGAGCATATCAAGGGGTTCAAATTCCTTTATATGTGTTGTTAAGGACTGAGAAGAATATGATAGATAGAGATAAAGTGCTTGATGACAATGATGCACATAGAAGAAAAATTGGCTAGAAAACTTAGTTTGAGTTAACAACAATCTATCAAAATTTTAGAAGTAATAGCTTGAAATAGAATCTGATAGAAGACACACACTTAATTCGAGAACTTAAGATGATTTGAATAAGAAAGTTGATCGCAATGAATAGTTCTTGAAGAACAAATGGAGAAGAAAGTGCCAAGTTGAAGAAGAGACAGAAATGAAATTCCCCAAGTTCAACCCAAACATGGCTACCCTTGATCTGGATCCTCCAAACATCTTTGCTACTTCTCAAAAAGAAAAAAACCTTCAATTGACTCATCCATCTCTTCCTCATTCCCAATTGTTGATTCTGAAACTTTTATACAATCATGAATAAAATAGAAATTTGTTTGATGTTGTGTTGTTTGAAGTCAAGTGTGTGTTTATTTTTGCTTTAATTGTTAGAATAACGATAGAATTAGCTCGGTAATGAAAATGATGACATATCATATGTCGCTAATTGATTAGAATATAGGCTTGAAACCTGACTAATTGAAAAATAAGGGGCTAATTGGCACATAATTGAATTGAAACACAAATTGCATAATTGATTTGAATTTAGTTGATAAGTCCAGTTATAGGAAAGTTAACTACAAATGAAGGAGCAAAACATATTTTTTAGGTTTGAATTATAAGCAGTTAGCGAAGAACTTGGTGAACACGGGATCAATTAAATCCTCATCAGGCGAAGTGAGACAAGGACATCATAGGGTTATTCCTGATTCTGCAAAAAAAGGTTCCTGAGCTTTAATTTAGATTATTGATCAGCGAAATCCTAGGTAATGCTTCAACAAGAAATGATGCGAGCTATCACTTGCTTGGTTGTTTACATGCACCATTATTTATATGATTCTTTACCACAGCTCTAAATTTGAGCCAAAACAATCCCTATCTTCAAAAAAAAAAAGCAATTGGAAATCCCAAGCTATCCTTTATAACTAATCCTCCAGTAAAGAACCTCCCGATTACCCAAGAAAACTCAAAGGAGGGAGGAAGAAATAAAGTTTGGGGAGTATATTTTGGAGAACTAAGCGAGAAATACGAAAAGGGTGAAGAAGGACGGATCTAAAGCGGGGAGGAAACAACGAGAAAGAAAGTTTAAAAGGAAGAAGTTTTGTCTTGTGGCCTAACTCTCTTTACTTGATTAAGTTCTTAGGGGTGTTTCAACACCTAGTACCTAATACCAAGCGGTATGGGAGTTTACTAACCAGTTATTAAGTGTTGAAAGCTTTAAAAAGGCAGACAGTGAGCTTTCTTACGAAAGTGGCCCAGAAAGAGTTCAACGATAGAAATACAAATAGAGAAATTAGACAAACGGTTTAGCTTACAAGAATTCAAAGGAGATATAAAGATGAAGTTTGAAATCAACTAAAAGTTGCAAGAAAGGAAGGCAACGGTTAAGTAGAAGAAGAAAGGGTTTGATGATCTAACACAAAGTTCATCTATCCCCTGCCGACACTGACTTTAACATTACAACTGAAAGACACGTGATCTTGAAGGTTGGAATTCTCTCACATTAGTGGAGATCAATATGAACAACAAGCGTATGGAATTTAGAAAACTATTCGAAGGATCATTGTAAGAACTTACGAGGTTCGTGACTCACTAGGGGTGAGGAAGAAGACCAGCCTGCAGCCAGGGATAAATTGACTATCTTGTTTGTAAAACAAATTCAACAATTTAGTTATGTACACCTGATTGAGTAGAAACTAACCTTTATCTGGACTTGAAGCTAAATATACAATAAACAAATGCAATTTTAGTTTTTCAATTGAATTGGTTGCAACTGCAAAACAAAGAAACGAGAAAAATGTCCTTTTGTTTGAGAGACAGAAGCAAAATCTTTCTTTTCTTTGCTTGAGGGCAGCACAATTTTAAGTTTGGGGAGTTTGATGAGCTTAAAGTCATCTATTTTCAGTCCATTTTTCTGATTTATTTTATTCTAAAGAGTGATTTGTAATGCGGAATATGGATTCTTCACGCAGCTGGCATGCGGCGAGGGAATTCAAAGAAGCGAGTGCGGTAAGGGCCCGAGAATGTGGGTGACGATGCGATGTAAGCTGGTGGAAGAAGAGAGTGCCGGTGGAGGAGGGCAAAGTTAAGGATTTGATGTGGTAGAGCCTTCTGACAATGAAATACATATTTAAGTTTGCAACTACAAAGCTCAATCATAAATGAAACGAACAGGCCAACGAAACGTGAAGAAACTCAAAATTAGTAACTTAAATTGATGAAGAAAGAAGACATGATGTCGCGACATCATTAAGAGATGCGGCAATTAAGCGCGATACGATTATGAATACCATTGAATTAGCGACACGAAAAGAAGTTTGCGGCAGAAGAGTAAGCGATTGGTGAACATTGATGTCGCGACATGCGGATCACGTCCCGACGTAATACTTAGGAATGAGAAGCGGTCGCGTTTATCGGCTGCAAGGAAACTAAGATGGCGACATCATCGATGGCGAGAGAAGGTGTGACATCATTCAAATGGTGTCGCAACATCAATTGCGAAAGAAGGTAGCGACGACTCATAGTTTGTCGACATCGACTGAGAAAGTGGCGACATCGCTCGGCCGGTTCGCGACGGCGGTTGTAAGAAAAGAAGGTCCGCGACAACGCACGGTTGTGGCGATCAGTACAAGACTTGAGGTCGCGACATCATTAAGCGATGGCGACGAGCCGAAGGAACAAAGGTCGTGACAACGTTGGTGTCGTGACATCAAATCTCTGAAAGAAGGTAGGTCGCGGCGTCGATGATTTGTCGACATCGGTTAAAGAAAGAGGTCGCGCGAATCAAAGGCTGTCGCGACGCTCGGTTCAAAACGAACATGTCGCGGCCCAAACAAAGGCCTGCGATAAAGGCGAGAACAGCGAGGAGTCGGTAATGAAGAGGTGATCTTCATGACATCAAATCAGCCCAGGCGGTTCGCGGGAAATCGAGGTGCATCGAAATTAGGGTCCAACGGAACCACACATAAATATGTAAACTGCCCCTACGAAGAAAGCGCGGCTCACGGGTGACTTGAAGAGATGCAGGTTCAACAGAAACTCTGTGTTTTCAATTTCCTTTTCTTTTTTTGTTTTTATTTAGATTGGATTCATTATTTTTGTTTTAAATTTGGATGCGAACGTTGGGCATTGAGTTTAGTTGAATGCGGTTATATTTCTTGAAGTAACATGCAGTTGTTTGAATTCGGACAAATTTTAGTTCGAGACTATCGAGTTTCGATTCTGATGGTTTCTTGATCGTGAAACGATGTATGGTTGTCAGATTTAGAAACCAGTCTTCCATTGAAATGACTCTATCGTCATAGAATTATGCTCACTGAAAATTTTATTCATCGATCTTGAACCGAGTTTGTAAATCTACTTGCTGGTTTGTTTATTTTGTGGAATTAGTCAATGCGGTGTCGCCTGCACCAGCAGTTATATAAACTCGGTTCTAGGAGGCCCTCGAGGTGACACGAGAGAGCATTCTGAGTGATGAGCAATTCGTGGACGGTATGCGAGCACTAGTATTGGTGATTTAATGTGCTGTAGAGTTAAATTGATAAATCCTCTTTTCACTTGGAGACGAGAATAGGTTGAGCGATTTATCAGATTTAAACATACGAGAGTTCGCCCTCGATTAGAGGTAATTCAATCCCAGTGTTAGCAGGATCTAATCAAAGGAAGAATAAGCTATTCAAATTTTGAGGAAAGAGAAACCGTATAGTGTAAATATGTGTGCAATGACTATAATTTAGGAGCTTTCGAGGTTTGATCCGGGTTGTGGGTATGAAGTATTGAAAAAGAAAAATACCCATAACAAGGCAGCCTAGATTAAAGGTAGTTATCTAACCCACTGTCTTCGAGAGAAACAGTGAAGGTGAGGTGATGAACGGTGGGGTTTGGAGAGATCCAGCTGCACTTTCATACTCCTTGGACTAGTTTTAAATCTGTGGTTCATAAAGCAAAAAAAAATACAGTGCAATATTAAGGAATTGATGTTTCACAATAGTTTTATTTTTAATGTTCCCTTTACAGATAATGGTTCAGTCTAAAATTTTCATTTTATTATTTCAGTATTCAATTCATTTGTTATTAATTAAATTCTTTGTTGTTTCATTATTTTAAGGCTTTCAAACTAATTCAAATTGTCTATCATAGTCCAAATAGTATAGAGCTTGAGTAGTCATGGTAGTTGGTTGAAAATTCTTGAGATCTCTGTGGGATCGATATCTGGACTAAAATCCACTTTATTACTTGTTCGACCTGTGCACTTGTAGAATCATGGATCAAAACCAGGAAGAAATTTATCCAGTCTTAAGGAAACCATTTTTAATCAGTATAATTGCAAATAAATATAATTAACAAGTTTCATGGCATTATTACTGGGGATTAGACAATAGTCCTATGGTAATAACGTCATAAATTTGTACATGTCTTTTGGTCCAACGAACAAGAGGCTGCTACTGTAGGCTCATCACGATGTGCAGGCTCAGCCGGGAGACCGAGGTGACTCATGATCTGACGGAGCATGGTATGACAATGCTCTAAGGTGTCGACAGGGACCCAAATCTCGATCTGCGGCCTTTGTGTAGTGGCGGTGAACGGGCGACATCCATTAACGGTCTGCTGAGCTCCCTCGATCGACATGAACATGCTCACGGAGAATCTTTGTATTTTGTTGTATATGATGGTAGGGAGTGTCGCGGTGTGGTGAAGGTGGAGGAGGAGATGGGGAGAAAAATGCGTGACTGGGCTCCTCTCACCTCCCCACCTTCGGGATCGGGGATCATCTCCACATCGGGGGATCCTGCCACCTAAATGCGGTACCTCCTCCACAGTCCTGCTTCTTTGGAGGAGGAAAAATCGGCATCACCATGGCTCGCTCCATAGGCGGACACGAGGGCATGCGATCCTCACCTGCCGATGCGGGGGCTCCTCGGAATCCCGATGCTCAGGGACTGTTTCGGTGAGTGGCATCCAAATGATGGTAGACTCGGCTCGGGCGACCCGCAACGGTGGACTTATCTTCAGTGCAGCGAGTGTCGTGACCAACTCGAGAGGAGACAGAACTAAGTCCCTACGAGATCGGTCTGAGGGCCTGGTATGAAACCACTGCGGCCCGGACGTAGTGTTGTAACAGCAAATTTGAGTCAGGAGATCGAGGTGATCCGCAAGAAGCATCACGAGCGGGGCTGTACTCAGGAAAAATCTTGTCTGCCGTTAATCTCCTAGCTAAGCGTGGACCATCTCCATTGTCCGTTGTGGCCAATCTCTATATCTCGACATTGGCACGCTCTGTGGGGCCTAAAGCGTTTGAGAATATCGTTGCACTCACAGTCGATCGTCATGGTGGTCGGACTCAGTGAGTTGATGTGTGGAAGAATCATGGAATGGTAGGCGAAGCCACACAGGGGATAGTAGAGCTGCCTCGGTGTCATGAGCGGTGAGGGTCTTTGCGTGGTCGATCTCATAGAGTCTACAGGCTGAAATTCGGTGAGTCTTGTGCGTCGTAAAATGACTCTCCATGAAATCTCTGGCGTGGAGCCACTACGTTCACTTGGAATCGGGGTCTAGACGAATAATGGCACTTTGATCCTCGAAATTTTGGCCGATAGATGGGCGATGAGCTCCTCACGCTCTCTTGAGGTGAAGGATGGTGAGGCTAGATGATGAGGACTCCCTTTGGGCTGATGTCGGGGCCGCAGGAGAGGTCGGGCCCTCTGGATCGATCTGCTGACACGGGAAGGGCAGGAGTCCCATCTGGTACGATATCTCCTGAACTGAGGCTCCTCGGAGGCTACTTGTTTGGGGCCCGCTACGAAATTTGCTGGCCGGGTAAGTGGAGAATGGGCGCGAGACGGCCCGGTAGTGTCTGGGCCCTCCGTCTCCCCCAGTCTTGAATCGACCACAGGCACGTAGCAAGAACCACCGGTGCGGACCAATATGCGTAGTCGGAGAGTCTATAGGGCAGACTAGGGCTCACGGTTGGGGGATGCTGCGCCCCACTTAGGACCGGGCTCGTAGGACAGGCAAACCACGGCTGGTGGGCGGAGCCGAGGGCGGGGCTAGGGAGAAGTAGTGCATGGCTGGCCGAGGCCGGCGGCGGTGGGGCCAGGCAAGGGCTGCAGCGGGTGGTGGCCGGCGGCGGTGTGGGGTGCAACGGGGCTCGACGCGGCGCGAGCCGCGAGCCGGTGAGGCTCGGGGATGGCGAACGCGGGTCGACCGGTGGGCGGTAGTCTTTGGAGGCGGTAGCGGAAGGGCTGCGAGTGGAGATGGCGGCCTTGGTGGCTCAGTGGGCACGGGAGCTCACGGAAAGCGACTCGGGGGTGATGGGCAGATGGTGGCTTCCTCCCCCCTCCCTTTCTTTTTATAAGGCCGTGAGGGCGCCGGCACCACGGGACGATTTCGCTATGCTAGCGAATCGCTCCTCCGCTGCAAAATAGTAATTTTCATCATAAATAAATAAAAAAATTCAAAAATTATTATTTTAACATATATCTACTAATTAAAATAAAATAAAATAAAGACAAAGTTACCAAAAGAGAAAGTTACAAAAATAGTAACTATGAAATTGACGATTTCTGAAAAAAGCAAAAAATTTTGAAACTATGATTTGGTTTGCGAACACCAAACCCATTTCGATTTCTTTGATTACTCATGGAGGGCAGTTAGTGCCAAAAAAGTGCTATTTACAGGCCTATTCAAGATAGGTTTTGAGGTGCTTTGCGCACTAATCATATCAATTAAGCGATTGATGTGTGCGGAGTCACTAGTTTCTTAATTCCATTTGAGTTTGTTTGGTAACTTCACGGGTTTTTGCGTGCCTGACCAATTAGTTAAAGTTTGATGTCAAGATATTTGTAGAATGCGAGGATTCACGAGTATTACAACCATCAAGATGAAGAAATGTGAGTGGATGTGAAGAAAAGAAGGTTGAGGAGGATGCGATGGCAAAGCAGGCCAGTAGGGATTTTTCGCTATGCTTGCAAAATTTGGACTGGACACTTTAGATTTATGATCATAGCGAAAATTTCGCTGATCTAAGAAATTACCGCTATGTGAAAATTTCGCTAGGCTATGAGAATTTTGCTATCTAAGCGAAATTCAACATTCTTACTTAATACTCAATTTCACTATCTCACAAAGAATTTAAATAGGCTAGCGAGAATTTATTAGGCTCTTGAAATTCAACATTCCTAGCGAGAATTTCTCAATTTCGCTATCTCTTATTAATTTATTAAATTTGTGAAATTTATTAACATAGCAACCATATGCTAGCTAAATTTTATTTATGCTGTGAAGTTTCTGCGTAAGCGAATCTCGACCACAATGTTTTGGAATTCTTGATGCCAAGCGACCCACGTTTTGATATATTACCATTTGTTCCTTATGTAATTTCATATTTTAGGCATTTTTGTATTTTCACACTTTGGGGTTGACTATATAAGCCCCCACAACTTTGTAACCCTAAGCAACTTTGTCATTGATACAGTTTCCCGCAGCTTTTCATTTTAGGGTTAACTTTGCTTTCTTCTCTCTCCTCTTTCTCTCATTTTCTCGGCTGTCAAACCCACCCCTTGAGGATGACAACTCAAGGGATGCTTGGCTAACCTCCATAGCTATGAGGAGGGTTCTTGGCTGGATTTACAGGGGCTGTTACGAGGTTGTCCTCATGCTTTGAATGTGCAGTGCGCATTTATGGTTCCCAGCTTTCCAAACTAGGGTTTAATGCCATTTAATGTCTTTCCTTTGGTGATACACCATGTTTTAGGAGTTCAGTGCATTCTTAATGGTGATGCCTTGCAGCATTCTTTTCAAATGTCATTCCCAGGCAACAGGAATGAGGTTAATGCTAGGGTTTCAAACTGACTGGGTCATTGAATGCTTAGTACTTAGGTTGACTCAAATAGAATTGGTTTCTAGGGTTAGGTTTATAGCTAAACAAAGATCAGGTTTTGGCTTTAGTATATGTCGTTTGCCTTTTAATGCGAGAAATAGCAGGGACGTGTAATACCCCGTGTTGTCAAGCTAGTGACTGACCTTCCAAGGTTACCATTTCACACTTTCATTAAGCCATTACAGGTTAACCGGTGAACAACCAACCTCCTGTTTTTAACAAAAATCAGAAAATCAAACTAAACCTCACGATTTCAAACACTAATGCAAATCATTCGTGGGATGAAAACCCGTCCGTGTTCGGCCCTGAACCTTCTCCATGGTAGCTTGACTACGGCGTGGGAGGAACTTAGGAATATAAATTTTGTTGATTACCTTATCGTGGCGCAGATGAGGAGGTCGGAGGAATAACCCCTGCGGTGGCTGTCTTTAGGCCTTCATGATTGGTCCATCCATGTTGATTTTCTTCTCCTTTGGTGATTTTTATTTGACCCGATTGCTGCGGTGATGGTAGTGACAATTCCCAAGGCGATTCATCTTAGTTAGCGAATCTTGCAATTTATGGACCTTTGGCTTCCCTGCATTCTGACCGATTGAGCAGACTTCATCGTTTCCTTCCTTTTCACCTTCCACTGGCTTGTGCTTGCGACTGGTAAGAAAATATTAGCTCAATGTGTGCCCAAATGGCATTTGCATGACTCCATTTCGGCAATTGATGATTGCATTGTGGTGACTTGAAATGGCCTTCCAGGATAGCGGCATGATTGGGCCCACTGCATTGGCTCGGTGTATTAAGCACTTCTGAGAATCTGGGTAGTAGAATTTGTCTACCTTCACCAACACATCCTCAACTATTTATAGGAATCTTCAGATCGATCGACCCGATGATAGAGTGATGTTGGTTGGCTTAAAGCTCCACAACCTAGCGCTTATACTGCGAGGTATGGCGGTGGGTTTACTGCAGCCTAAATCGCAGCGATTGCCTTGTATATGCGGGTCCTCGATGTTGGCCCGAGATTGTGGGGGATCTGGATCATGTATGTTGGCCCGGGGTCTTGCTGCAGATTATGGCGACTTGTTGGGTTATGGGGCCTTCTTTTCAATGCCTAACCCTTTCTTGGCGTACGGGTCCTTGAGAACCGCATAGTTGGGACACCTTAATCATGTCGGCGATTAGGATATTCACCTTCGCACCTGCGCTCAGTACAAGGCTGAGTTTGGGATTTTTCTTGCCTCTCGGTGCTTGGGATGAAGGGGCATGGTTTTTTCCTTTGGGTCTTCTTGATGATTACCCTCTCGAGGCTCGAAGCTTCCTTTTCCACTGCGTGTTTCTTCGGTGATCATGGGCCTTGGTTGCTATTTCTCTTTCATCATGAGAGGTGATTATAACTTTCACTTCATCCATCTGGGTGGTGGATGAACCTACCTCATGAACCCTTGGTTGTAGTGTTTGGAAGGGAAGCCTCCCTCTCTCCTGTACCTCCCAACAGAATTATTTGATCTTTGTGATTGAATCTTGCGGGTGTCGATTTTAAGTTAAGATTGCTCGAAGCCCATGTTATTCTTTTTTGTTCGGTGTGCTTTCTACAATGTCAATCCTTTGTTACTTGGTGTACATTAATCCCCTTTGCTCCTCAAAAATTGCCTACACCATACTCAAATTCAATATAGCTTGTTCAGCAGGGGAGAAGTGGATGATGTTGGGCGTGGTTGAGATGAGGAACAATTGTTGTTTGGCACCCCGGGGAGCATAGGCGAAGGTAGGTTTCCGGGAGAGGAGTTAGGGTGATTCTTCCAATTAGGTGTATGTGCAGTATGGGGCATTAGGTTGTGGCTTGTATTGACTCACGACATTGACATGTTCGACATCAAATCCTTGGTGATGAGGCACTCGGATAGTTTTCTCCTGGATGGACATTGGGAGGTGATAGGTGATGCATGTGGGTTGCTTTGTGCGGTGTTTCGATCCTTTGCACACTTCATGGAGCCTCTTTCCTTCTAGCTCCTCCACCTTTCTAGCTAGGGTTGAGATTTTTGCTTTCATTTCCATGTCCTCCGAAAGTGTAAACATTCCTCCCCTTTGGTGGGCTGAGGGCCTCATTTTCTCCATCTCTCTCGGGTTCGGTTCATCCCAACCCTTGGAAGTTTCAGCCCGCATCAATTCAAAGTCCATGGCTTCATCGGGTTTTGTTTCAAAGTCACCTCCACACATGGTTTCTAGCGGTAAACCGTAGCGGGTGACATACCATTGTAGAAATGATTCACCTTTAACATCCATGTATCAAAGCCATGGTGTGGACATGCATTGATGAGTCTCTATGAACCTCCCAACAACGATAGAGATTTCTCGTTGTCATGGGCGAGGAGTAAGTGTAGATGCAATGTGCTAGTTGTTGGTCTTTGTTCTTGTTGAAGATTTCTTCAAATTCATCTTGAAATCGACGATTGCTAATCGTCCTCCGACCTCGGTGGAATTAGGCCATATTTTGAAACCCTTTGTCCTTGAGGTTAAGAATGCCTTCAACAGCAGTTCCATATCGATTATACCCTCCTTGAAAGTTGTGCATACCTCCTTAAAATCCCGTATGTGTGAATATGAATTTTCATTCTCCGCCACCATGAAATGTGGGAGCGGGGGGCACTAGGTAGGGTCTATTTACTATCCTCGGTGGGGAGGTTTGATGCGAGGGAATGAGCACTCACTCTAGGAGGGGTGTGTTCCCTCATCGGCACAATATCTTTGTTGGATTCATAGGGGTGCTTATTGACTTTGTTGTTCCTCGGTAGAGGGATCCGTTTAGTCCCACTTGTGCACCGCGTTCCACAGCCTTGCTCAGCGATTGCACTCACTCTTTGCAAATCTACGATATCCCTCTGTCCAGTCTTTGCATAAACACATTACAAAATGAGAACAAAACAAGAACACAAACAAAGCTTGACAAGAAAGGTCGGTGTTAGCTAGAAACAATGGCCCCATGTAAAAAAAAAAAAAAAAAAAAAGCGTACGATAGCGTTAAGTGAAGAAAACTTGCGGTTCTGCATAATCAAGGATTTAGAAGGTCACCTACACTTGCTGTGGATTACAAGTACACATCAACTCATCATCGTAGTATGGCACCATCCCGGCAGCGGCGCCGTTGATTGTGCCACGGTAGGGTGAGCGAAATCAACAATATTTTGTTTCCTATGTTCCTCCTCTTTGCCCAGTGATCGAAACTCTTTGCTGATATAAGCGGTATAGGGTTGAACACGGGGATGGGTTTTCATCCCGCAGATGATTTACATCGGTGTTTGAAAATGGTGAGGCTTTTGTTGGATTTGTGGATTTGGTTAAAAGCAGAGTGGAATTGTTTGTTCAGCGACTAAGCATAATGGGTTAATGTGAAGTGTGAAATGGTAGCTTTGAAGGAAACTGGGTTACTATCACCTGATAACATGGGGGGTGATAAAAATGTCCTCGGGTTATTTCCTCGCATTCAGAACCGTATACCTAAGTCAGCCAAAATCGGATCTTTGTTTGCTATAAAACCTAACCTAGAACCACTCCTATTTGAGTCAAACGAATACTAAGCATTCAAGTCCATTAGGTTGAAACTACAGCATTTAACCACGCTTTTTATTAGCTCAAGTAAATGACATCTAAAGGATATCGGTGCATCTACCCGGTAAAGAATGCCTTTGAACCTAAGAAATATGACAAGTATTGACCAAAAGAAAGACATTAAATGGCATTAAACCCTAAGTTGGAAAGTTAGGAACCCCGTAAATGTTGTACAACATTCAAAGCATGAGAGGAATGACCTGCAGCATTGAACCAAGCTGTAACCCTCACTGTAAGCATGAGGGCTTAGCCAAGCATCCCATGAGTTGTCATCCTCGAGGGGGTGTTTAAGCGTAGAAAATGAAGAAAGAAGAAGAAGAGAAGCGAAAATAAAACTAAAATGAAAAATTCATGAGAAACTAAAAAAATGAAAAGTTACTTAGGGTTACAAAGTTGTAGGGGCTCATATAGTCAACCCCAAAGGTGTGAAAATACAAAAATGCCTAAAATATGAAATTACATAAGGGACAAAATGGTAAAATATCAAAACGTGGTCGTTTGGAATCAAAAATACCAAAAACACGGTGAGGAATTTGTATGCGGCGAATTTCGCTGGCATGGCGAAATTCCCGTAAACCCATGAGAAATTTATTTAGCTGGCGAAATTTTTGTGAGATAAGCGAAAGTGACAAATTTGCTAGGAACGATGGAAGCTTTGGCTGGCTAGCGAGAAATTCGCATTCTGTATTTCTCAGACTATTATCTCCTGAAACTGTGAGATTTTCACGTAGCGAAAGATTTCGTTGGGATGCCTTCCCCGGTATGATTCACAGAAATTACAGCAATCTGACAGGAGTACTAAGCAATCATAGCGAAAATCTGGTTCTCTTGTATAGCTCTTGCATCCTCCTTTCTTCAATCCACTTCACATTTCTTCATTTTTAATGATGAAACCATTGTAAATCCAAGCGTTGACACGTATCTTGACGTGAGCTTGGTAATTGGGCAGAGGCAAGCAAAAATCGCAAAATTACGAAAACAAACTGAGAATGGAATCGGTGGTACTAAGTGGACTTTGCACATCAATTGGCTTAATTGATATGATTAGTCGCAAAGCACTCAAAACTATCTTAAATAGGGCTCGAAATAGCACTTTGGGCCTTGGTACGGATGCGGACTGGTCTCGTCGGTGAGACGCCTCAATCCACTCCGCGGGGAATCTCAACCCGCAAAGCTAGGTGGCCAGCGCATCAGCAAGGCGATTCTCTGAGCGGATGTATATATCTCGACTCGTTAAATCTGCGACCAGTGGAGTCTAGTAAGCATGGTGGGGCTTGACTTCTCATCTTGAGTCCTCCCGGATACCACAGATTATATTTGTATAACTAAGTTGGAATCCCCATGGATCTCATTTGTCTAATCTGAATCCGGTAGCGGTCTCTAAGCGTATGCAAGCCTCCTCGACTATATTCGTCGGCCGTTGATGATCGGGAAAATGTCGAGGCCCGTCTGTCTTCGATCACCTAATAGTGATATTAATGAATACGATACGAACCACGACTTATTAATTGGCACCATTGAAGTCTATTTGCCATCCTGTAATGGTAGTCATTGAAAATTGCTCATCGGAAATCATCGTCTGATTGGTGCGTCATCGGATCTTTTGTGAAGAAGCGAATGATCTCTGGCAGTGCTTCCCACTATGCGATTTACGTGTCGTATGCGAATATCAAGCTGCGCCGATAGAACCAACCATCTCATGAGCCCTGATCGGGCAGGTCGGTCTGAACAAATATCTCAATGGATCGATCGAGAGACTAAAGTATGGAATACTCATCACATAGTGCTAAGGGCCTCCTGGTAGCTGAAAACAACGCTAAGCAGTGACTTAATCATAATGTATTTGCACTTTCGTGAGTATTCGACATCCTGCTCGGATAATAAGTAAACTCAAGCTCCTTTCTTGAATCATCTAGTGAGCTAACATGCATCCCAAGCTATGTCCGGCCGACAAATATAAAGCGAGAATTTGCCTCGGTGTGGGAGAGCAAGCGGGGAGAAAGTAAACATTCTTAATCTTCTTAAAAGCACATTGTGATCATTCCAAGCGTGGGTGGTTTCTTCCTCGGAGAAAGACGAAGATGAGGCTCGCATATGCATTAGTCTAGCAGTAGAGCAAGCGATGTATTGTAATTTGCTAAAAGCCTCTGATCTCTTTCGTCCCTCGGGTGGAGTATCAAGTATGGCCTTGATCTTCTCTAGATCAGCCTTTATGTTGCCCTCGCTCTTGATGTGACCCGTGATATCGAGTTACACAAGGTGCACTACTTGGGTTCAATCTCAATCTGACTTCGGATCCTCTCAAAGAATCTTTGTAATCTTTGCTAAGTGATGCATACATCTAGGGACTTCAACATCATGTCATCCACATATACCTCGACATCTCGCCATCGTATCATGGAATAAAGTAGTACTTGGCTCTACGATGAAGTGGCTCCTGCATTCTTCAACCTAAATGGCATAACCCGATAGTAGTAAGTACCCCACTCAGTGATGAAAGAAGTCTTCTCCATATCCTCTAGAGCCATCAAAATCTGATTATTCCCGGAAAACCCATCCATGAAGGACAACATAGGGTGCCCTACAGTGCAATCAACTAACATATCGATGTGTGGGAGGGAAAATCACGTCATAAGAAGTAGCCTTATTCAAATCTCGAAAAGTTAACATAAACTCTAGCTTTGCCATCCTTTTTGGGAACGGGGACGACGTGTGACCACTCGGGATGCTGACTACGACGGGAAGCCATGGCGAGGTTGGCTGGATCTCCCTCCTTAACACGCAGAGCTCCGCCAGGGATGTGGTCTCCTCAATTCTGCAGCGGCCTAGCATGTGGCAGAATGGGTAGTGATGTTGAACTATGGTGGGGTCGAGGCTGGCATGTCCTCATCTGACCATGAAATACATCCAGTATGACCTAAGTAGGTCGATCAATCCACTTCTCTCATCGGGGAGATAAGGAGGAGACCCGATCCTAATCTCCACAGGGCGTCTGGTACACGAAATCTATCAACTTTGTGTGCTGCAGAAAGCAGGTGCTATAACTTTCCCATCCTCTATCGAAATTGGAGCTTTGACTTACCGGTGGGTCATCTGTGTCTCCGACATCATCAACATCGCACATATATATGTGCTATGGGTGCTGGTGGTGCAATCAAAGGAAAATGCTTGACACAAGCAAATACTTGAAAATACTCATGTCATTATTTCCGCCGGAAATGTCATCATTTGGTGACAAATCCGAACATAGTGTCGAAAGAAAGAGGTGGGTCCGTAGGTGGTTTCTCCTCAATCAGAAATAGTATCATAAGTAATATCGATGCTTAACAAGTCCATCACCATCAAACTCAAGCATAGAATCCCAAACACATCAAGCGGATCGGGCCTAGGTGAGGAAGCATCGAATCACGACCCGGTGCAATCATGTCCATCATGCCGGTCTGAAGTGTCATAAAGTGTCCGACATCATAATCAATCATGAAGCTCGAAACATGTCAAAAAGCATAATGGGGCCCTGCGGCGTATCGAGGATATAGCCGAGTGTCGATCATCAATCCATCTCGTCCATGTAAGTATCAGGAAGAGTCACTCTATCAATATCATACAACGATCCATGGTAGATCTTAGTCGAAGGACCTCGCGGAAAACACACTAGCTACGATCAGGTGATAGGGGTGCGACTATCATGGCCTCGGGTGGCTTGGTGGTCTTAGGGCACCGATACGTCTTAGGACTGTTGAATTCCTGGATCTCGACCATCTTGAAACTGGTCAACTCATACGTGTGGGGTGCATGCTCTGATCCTCTCGTAAAATAGTCAGCTAACTGAAAAGTGTATGGGCAAAGGGGGTAATCGAATGGAACCCCGGACAAGCGAGCTCTTACCCTATCTCGGCACAACATCGCCATGTGTCGTGCATCATCCTCAAAAGGAGTGTAACCTAATCCATATGGCATGTCGTGATCAATTGTAATAGTAAACTCGCGGCCCCTATTTGTGATGACCCGATCGAGCAAGGGCATATAAGACATGCCTCGTCATGTTAAGCACGAAGTGTTGTTGTTACGATCAAAGACATAGGTACCATGTCTCTATTGTCATCCTCTATTGGCTTGACCTAGACCTCGTAAAAAACAAACCCACATTCAAGTCTGAAGTCGTCCTCGGCTTTCTAGTGATTTGTAACTGCGCTCAAAAGAGTATTAGCAAACATCTTTGTCGGGCGTATTATGATATGCGCCCCTCGTGTATGAACTTCGCATTGATGAAGTGAAGATGGTATAACACCCAGCCTCATGAATCAAGGTGGCCAAAGCAAGTTAAAGGATGATTGGATCCTCAAAACCTGAAAGAGTATGAAGTATCGTAGGATTCGTCATGACATGTGTAGTGAGAGTACCATGTATCCTCTGAGTCCGTCATAAGCTCTAACGTGTGAGTGCAATATGGATGGCCCAAAATCGGATGGTGAAAATCCCAAGTAGCCGTAACTAGTGGACAACGTTAAAGGCGGAATGGATTGTCAACGGAAGGAATGACACCCTACGACCTGAACAAGCAACATCGATGATCAAAGGAAGAACATGGTCTAATCCCTCAGGTGGTAAATCATTGTCAGAAAACACCATGCATGTAGCCCTATCCACTGTCAGAAAGTGGATCAGTCCCCCTGGGGTGGTAGCAGTATCAACTCTAATATGATTGAGAGCTCTGATCAATGCTTCTCTATGTGTGTTTGGATGAGGCGATAAGCTCGGAGTAAATGTGGGCTGAGTGGTGTGCGACTAGCATGAAAATCTCATCATCTTCCCTCCAAATCTCATCCTCTAAGCATCAATGCCAGCAAAAGGTCTATCAATAGGTGGGGGCTGAGCTACCCTCCCACTCCTCGTAACAATCTGGACATCTCGTACCTTGCCCGTACCATACGGGAGACAGGGAGATGGGGGAAGGTGCCATGGGAGGAACATGTTGTAAGTATACTGGCGATATTGTTTTCTGTCGTGGAACATCATTCGGGAATCAATCTAAATGGCACCGGGACCCTGTGACCATGGGTGTATCCTCAAGGCTATTTTTGCATACAAGCCCAGTTGGTGAGGAGCCTCTCATCCCGTCCGTCATGAATATCTCGTCCCAAAACTGATCGAATGTATACCACCCGAGGAGGTGGAGAATGCGACTCTAGTGTCATGAGTGGGGAGCAGTGCATTAGTCACTCCGAGGGCGTCCCAATCAGCAAACCACTGATCCAATCAAGTCCCCCAGATAACATGCTTATATCTTCTTGCTTATGTCTCATGTCATGACATTTCCTCACGATGATAGGCCTGATGAGATCCCGGTCCACGAATTAGTGGGAGTAGGTTGTGGTGGTGGTCTAGGTGGTAGTGGAACTGTCAAGAATCCCCTTGACCAATCCTACGAAATGCTCGGCTCAGTGGCATCCCGAGTTGTGTAAAGCGCCTGGCCTCGGTGGAGCGATTGCTCTAAGCTGGCGATGGTGCTGGCCCATGTGGCCTCTGGGGCGCGGTGTAGCATATCTTGGGTGTGGTGGATGTAGATAAGTAGGCCCAATAAGGCCTGAAAGGAGTAGTAGGTGCATGCGATCGGATTTGTATCATCACGGTAGAGTGTTTAAACACCCACGAAATGGAAGGTGGCGTGGGGACCCGGTGTCTTGTTATGCCCGGTAAGCACCCGACATCGATGGTGGAGTGCAGGCCACGGCTTCTTTCACCCAGAGTGAAGGGGAAGGAATGCGCCCGTAATCCTCTAGATATGCCTCCTCCCGATGCTGACAAGATCCAAGTGCGTGTGTGAATCAAGTGGGATCTATGCGGGTAATCATGTTGATGCGATCGCGCTCTGAAGTGCATCATAATATGTGCAGTCTTCTCTCTCCGATGGGAGATGAATGATGACAGACTCATCGGCCTGCACGAGGCCTACAACTCTCTCAGGATCGTCACCACAATATTAAAATACTATTTGACCAAACTCACGTCCCCGTCATCCCATGTCCTCGCTGAAGGGTCGATGATCTGAGCAATGACTGGCTTGGCGTAGCTCGTGACAGAGGAAAAACATGATCATTTGCGCCTCATCAATTTATGCCCATAGCTGTGACTGTCTAGTGTAAGTGAATATGAGGCTGCTATTCCGTGTGCCTCTCGATATCCAGGCATGTAGGCGAGCCCCTTAGAGGCGCCCCTTTGGAAAGTTATCATATCAAAGTCGACCCATGCTGCTTCGGGGAACATGTAGAGACTGATCTACTGCTCAAATCTATCGTCTGGGCTGAGTTTCATCCAGCCAATTCTTTGGGGCCTGACGAGATGTGGCGTGGTCTCGGTTTGACCATCACGGTACAAATGCTCTAGCGGGTAAGAGTACGATTAACAGTGGTGGTGGTGGAGGTGGAGGCGTATAGTCATCTTATAGTGGGTCGGATGGTGGTGGTGGTGGTGGTGGTGGTGGAGGTCGCGATATAGAGTCATCACGGGGTGCTTCCAGAACTTGGCAGCAGCAGGTTGGGCACGATGCCCATCAATCCTCTATCAGGTCCCGATATATAGCATCCGGGAGGAGATGCCATGGTATCGATAATCTTAATGACTGGTCGACGTTAGTCTTGAGGGTGCCTCTCTATGATTTGATATGCCTTTCTTCGCACAGTAGTAGATTGAATTTATGAAGTCTCCGTCAGAATCGAAACTTAGGAACCCGGTCATTGTTAATCAGCAATCTATAAAGGAAAGGGGTAATTAAGTCCTATGATTATCGATGTCTATCGATAATCTGATCCATGATAAAATCCTCCCCAGGTAATGGTGACATGTGACATCAACTGACTAATCGATATGTGGCTCCACGTGTAGGAGAGAGATACGACATGGTAATACCTTAGGGGTAGGTGGCTCAAAAGCAAACAAAGAGAAAAGCTGAGTCTAAAAGAGTGAATGGCCAGTACCTGGATACAACCTAAAGATCCTAATCGACAATCGATCAACGATCAAAGTGACATACGTACGCGGTTATCTATGAAATCTAGCTGAGGCTACTCTGAGTCTTTGTGCTCAGAACATCCGTCATCTCCATAGTGCTCCCATACTTATTATAGCCACTTATGCTAGACCTTATTCAAACTAAGCTTAGTTGAAGGTAGACGGTTGGGAATGACTCCCCAACAACATAGAAATCCATGAGGAATGAGTCGACCAAGACTAGTGATTTGGAAGTAAGGGGATACACACGTGCCCCTGAGACCTGGCGACAGCGGTCATGCAAGGAAGGAAGCGGTCATGCGGCAAACAATCATGCCTGAAACAAGCTATCCGCAAAAATCTACACACATTACGGTCCTGGCTTTGGTAATCCCCAAAATGTTATGGCTAGATACCAATCAATAATGAGAAAGCATGCTATAATCCAGCGGTGAACACCTGACATCAATAAATCACAAATGCGAAGCCCAAATACCAATCAAGTGTATGATCATGGAGTCATACATGTAGCCCGAGCCTGCGATCGAGAAGACCATGTGCTCCCGATATACACGGCTTCGAGTTGAAGCAGTCTCTTATGAAACTAGAGATTCTGGGTTTGATCCCCAGTGAAGTCACCAAGTTGTGGACCCTACCCGATCCACGGGCCGACGTGACTCGCTTTTAAATGAAAAGAAAATGGTGTGTTGATTTTCGAATTTTAGAAAATTCGTCCTTAGCGTATGATTTGTGGACCACACCCGATCCCTTTGGGCTGGGCTTAACAATTGAAAGAAATTGTGGGTTGATTTTAGTTTTAAAATCCATCCCGGAAGTGTTTGTTTTTTTTTTTTTTTTTTTTTTTTTTTTTCTTCTGGGTGACAATGTTGCACTTACTTTTTGTTGTTATTTTATAAGGGAAAGCAGTAAGAATAAAAACCTCCCAGTAACCCGGTATGAAGCGGTGCGAAAACTAGATTTACGGAATTAGGATCGGATTACCTGTCGGAAGGTACCTCATATTAGGTAGCACCCCTCTCAGGCCGGAACTCGGTCTCTACTAGTGAATTGGGTCTATGGGGCATAGGAGTCAACGTCGAGATGGTCTCTAGGCTAAACATGCAACTGGATCGGTTCTTGACCTAGTGGTATCTAGCATGCTCAAAACACTCAACGGGCAAATGGCGCGTACTTGTGGTCCTATTGCATTTGCAAGGGAAAGTTAATTCGCACATTTTGAGCATACAATAATCTCTCAAATTAGATATCAGCAAGGAACCCCGGAGAAACCATACATGGCATCTCAACCACTCATTGATGTTACCACTCTTGTCTGCGACCATATCTATTCATCCGGAAAAGCAGACGTCAAAACACTAGATTGTGATGTAACTAATCACCCTTGGACCCGCATAGATCCTGATTCTTAAGAATCCAAAAATGAACCACATTAGCTTTGAACTAAACCCATTTCAGACCACAAGCTTATGGCCACTAATATGAAGTGAATGGGCCGGACTCCTGAGTCACGGGGTTGATTAAGCTAAATGAGATGACCCTTACAAGACTCGACAAGTGGCTGATCTAGTTCCCCAGCGGTCGATCCAGGTGAAGACAATTAAGTTTTTTAGAATATTCCTAACCTGAGAGTAAGAAACGAAAATACAAATGGTGTACAATTCGAGCATCGAATGACTAAGGCAGAGCACAAATAAAACAAAGTACCCAAACTTCCATTACGGAAAAGCCCAGACGATGAGGCGGCGTCAGGTTTCCCAGCAGTTCAGCTAATTGAGATGAACTCTCAAAATTTTCAAAGCCTTCTCTGAGATTGAAGAGGTCAGAAGCAAATCAAGTAGAAAACCAGCTCACGAATGATGAAGCAGACACAAGCATTAGCGAACCAGCGCTATTTCGACAGCGAATTGATGAACGTCTGGTTTCCCGACCAGTTGGTCGGTTGAAAAGAAGAGCTCTTAAAATTTGTTAGAATCTTCCTCAAGAGTCAAGAATCCAACAAACAATCAAGTAGAAAACCAACTCCGAATGATTGAAGCAGACACAAGCGGAACCAAAGACTAAGCCCCCACATTGTTCGACAAACTGAATTCAATGAACGGATGATTTGGTTTCCCGAATAGTTCAATGAGTTGAAGGAAATCTCAAAATTTTTCAGAACCTTCCTCAAAGAGTCAGGAGTAAAAAAAAAAAAAAAAGGAGTGTAGGATGACTCAGAATGAGGCGAAGCAGACACAAACGGTTCTGGTGACGTGAGTCCGCAAACAACAAAGGCAAGAAAAGAAAAAGAAATGGAAGAAGCATATAAATGCTTCATTTTTGTAAGATTCCACAAGGACCATTCCCCATACATGATCTTTCTCCTTCCCAAAACCTAGTATCCACTCCTTGAATCCGTGAAACTCCTCTTAGCAAGAGAGACCACCTCCGGATTTAGATAAGCTCTCCCTTTCCTCCTTCTCTCCTTTTTCTCTTCTTCCTCCCTTCCACAGTCACCTCACTTTTTCTTCTATTTCTCTCTCCTTTTCTCTCTGATCCTCCATTTTGCTAAGTCTAGAGACTCCCCCTTGGTCTCGAATTTCCCGACCATAAACACTCCTCATTCCAAAGTTCTTTGCATTGGCCATTTACTCCTTGTAACCACCAAGTGTCAAGTGGACCAGGTGGGTTGCAAGCAACCCATAACATGGTCCAAAACTGGATCAACCCATACTAGAATTGATGCAGGGCTTATGGGCTAGATCTCTCAGGATTTAGGCCTGAAAATCACAAAATTAATTGCTATGGTAGCCGTCTGAGGCATCACGGTTCCCAAGCTGGTCGATCAGATTGAGAAAAAATCTGAACTTTTGAAGTATTTCTTGAATAATTAGAGTCCATGAAAAAATGGACGCTTGATTAGAGAATTAGGATTGAGGGAGATATGACCAAAACAAGCCTTAGTGCTTCGAATTCGAACCTACTCTAGTAATGAACTTCAATTGAAATCAATTGAGCTGGCTGATCTGGTTTCCAACTAGTCCATCCGGTTACTAAAAATTCTCAAATTTTTTCAGATACTTCCTCGATAGTGAGGAATTGAAAAAAGCAGCTCAGTCAGGAGTTCGGATGAGGAGATATGATCAAAACAATAAAGTGCTCCAAATTCGACATACTCCAGTAAACTCGTTTAGCCTGGTAACCCCTTAGGCCCACTTGCTTCTATGTACGATGCAGTAACTAAAAAAAAGCACGATGACACTCTAAAGTGAACTATATACGCACTCAATGGACCATATACAAGCCCACCCGAGGCTCGGAGACAGACTAAGCCTAAAAGGGCCCTAATGGTGTTATATGAGAACGATGGGTGAGTGTGACATCCAAAGGATAAATGCAAGTGTTGAGGGACAAAATTGAGGGTCTACATACCCCTCCATGTCTTAGAGGTGGTTTGAATGGAATGTTAGCCATGTTAATAGGACCACCATCACATCTAGCCATAATTCTTCTATTGGTTGATGAAGTAGAAGTTTGTGATCGATTTCCCTCGAGAATCAAGTTTGATGTTGTGACACTCTGAATTTTGAAAAAAGAATAATCAGTGAAACACTTTGTAGAACATGAAAACATTTATGAGATCCAAGCCGAAACATAAGTTCTTACACTTACACGATATGTAATGAAATCATCGTTGTCATTATCTGAAGATTCCAAACCGGCACACCACGTGAAGCATGTGCTTTCGTGATGATCTAATTTTAATTTGCTCAATCTTGGCTATGATCTTAACGATGAGAAAGATGTTGATACATATGGCACGGTTAATTGGTAAAGTTGGAAACGTTAGATAGTTGTGCTAGCATTGAAGGTAGTTGTGATGGCATTAAAACTGGTTGTGTTGGCCTTGAAGCTAGTTGTGATGGTTGAGGAGCTAATTGTGGTGGTTGAGGAGTGGACCAGGGTTGTTCAAGAGCTGAAGTTGATGGTATTTATGGAGTTGGAATGGTTGTGTCATATTAAGATTTCTAAACTTTGCACAAGGAATATTAGTATACATTACCATAATGCACAAACTATAAGTCTTGCATTTCAAAGGAAAAAAGTACAAAGCATAGAAACTACCTTCTTGCAACTTGCTTTGTTGTCACCTTGCTTATTACAAACACTACATGTAACATGATAACCTTTTCTAGTCAAATTTTTTGTTGAAATGTCTGATCTTGGTTCATTTGCCCATCTCCTTCTCTTGGTTTGTGGTCTACCTTTCTTTTCTTCTTGGTTCCATTACGTACAATGTTCTACATTCTCATAATTTACTAGGTCTTTGTACACATTGTGGATGGATGTAATATCCAGATGATCAATCTTAAAATCCTTCGCTATTAGAACCCTTGCTCCCATATAACTTGATCTAGGTTACATGGAGTCCCAGGATGTACAAATCTACTAACTCTTGATCCATTATGTTGATATCACTTAATCTGACACCACTAATTTATAAACAAAGGCAAGCCTTGGTCTAATATGAAATTAAAAAAATCAAATTAGGAACCCACATGTATCCATCTGACTGAGTTTCGAGACAAGGTGTTTGAGTTGCCTTTTTGTATAAAGCACCAAAACATAAACAAAGACTGAACCACACAGTACAGAATAATAAAGCACACTAATATTTTAACTACAATTCATAACAAAGACCGGGCCACACATTTCATATAATATAAAAACAACTTTCTAGGACCACATAATACAACCATAACAATTAATCCACGAATTAGACAAAAAATTGCCCTTAAAGGCACAAATAATCAACTCATATATGCTGAAACACAACATAACAATACCTAGGCAGACATACGACCACATAAGTTTTTGGGACCACATGTCCCCAAACACAAAATAGATTAGGGATCACATCCATTTAACAAAAAATTTGTAATTCAAACTAGAGACACCTTTCGAAGCTTTTTGTTCCCTCCCTTTACTTCAGAACTTCCCTTTCACTCGTTGATATCATATTAGGGGTTAGAGTTGAAAAATCTACTTTGTTACAACCCCAATAGATTTAGATTGGATAAAGCGGCTTAGATCTTGTGTTGAAGTTGAGAGAAGAACTTAGTTATGGTGCCAGATTATGGGGAATTTAGGAAGAGAAAATCGATCTAGAGTGTCAATTTTGATTTTAAAAATCAATGTGGGCGTGAAGAGAGATGATGTCGGGGATAAGTGGGTTGAGAAAAACTCCCTTTTGTTTTGATCTCGATTTTGGCAGGATTAGGGAAAATTAATTTTTATTTTGGGTTAAAAATTGGTCCCGACAACGTTACTTGGGTGGCATCCATGTAGGGTGGTTCTATGATCATTACTATGAAACAAGTTGGTGATTAAGATGGACAGTTATGGACATAATATGAGGCAGAATGGACCAAAAACTAAAGGAAAAATTAGACTACGACATAAAGTCGAGGGCATATGCACCTTTTCTGATATTTTTGTTAATATTTAGACACGATGCACGTATCTTCAGTTCGCACTTAAAAGCAGATTGATTATCCCACTGAAAAT
This sequence comes from Tetrastigma voinierianum, assembly GCA_016808115.1. NCBI lineage: Eukaryota > Viridiplantae > Streptophyta > Magnoliopsida > Vitales > Vitaceae > Tetrastigma > Tetrastigma voinierianum. The sequence continues at coordinate 507,435 of JAEQBH010000879.1, read as the reverse complement.
TTTAAACTTTTTGTTCATAGAATCGTTGGTTTCTTAGATAAGAGGATTGAAGCCAAGCCATTTTTTTGTCCCAGCAGTAGCTTAGCCTTCTATATATCAGTCTACCGATGAAGATGCGATAAGGTAGGTTTTGGAGTTCTCGCTACATCTGTTCTTAATGGAAGGAGTATGATTTAAGTGTAATCGAGTTTTTAACGAGTTCGGGTTTTCATTAAACCAGAAGCTTGGGGTTCAAGGGTGGTTAAGCATGCCCCATTATATTAAAATGAATTTATAATTATTACATATTTTAATACAAATAATATAGAAGCTAAAATATTTTGATAAATATTATAAATATTTATAAGTCAATTTAGAAATGGATAAAAAAGAATCAAACTCAGATGTAAGAAAACTAATGATGGGGGTATGATGAATTTTCTCATGCAGGAAGTAAACCTAGATCCCATTCCAATTTTTAAGCGAAATGGATATGAAGAATGGATTTCAATATTAAGCGGGGACCCGAAGTTAAGATGGGCTTTTAAATCAGAACTGCCATAGTTGTCATCCTACTGTTGGCTGATCCTCGTAATGTAGTTTATTCTGTTTCCTTGAACAGGGTGATAATAGGATTATTGCAAAAAAATATAAGGTCTGATTAGATTTTCTATTAGAAAAACATCTATAATTTTGACACTAATTTTGAAATGTACAGAAGAAGGTTACAATGTTTTATAAAATATTTTCTATTATTCTAAAGTATTGAAAGTACATACACTTTCTCAAAACTCAAATAATTATTTTCAAAAATGATATTTTTACTTGATAATACTAATTAATTAAATAATCAAAAAGTTATTTTTCATTTAAAGATAATAAGTAGAGTTTAAATAAATATATTTTAAATTTAAATTTTCATATGAATGCAAATATAGATTATGATGTCACAAAATATTGTTGAAGATACTAAAGTCTTAAATAAAAGGGAAATTGGTTTATTCACCTTAATTCTAAAATATATAGAAAAAGAAGTCAAATTTTGGTAAATTAGTTTTATTTTCATTCATTTATGATGATGCCTTTTCAATAGGAGCTGAGTTTGGAGCGTATTAGTGGTGGGGTTAGACTAAACCTGGGATCGTTTGGTAGGTGGGATCTGATGTCGATGAGGCTACGGATGCGGCACTTTCTGCGATAGAAGCCAGAATGGGGCCGGCGAGGCGTCGCGGGAACCGCTCAGATCTCTAAGTCGGATTACGTACGGAGAGAAGAGAGGATGCCTCGATTGCTTAGAATCATGCCTTTAGTGTTGGAGCAGACATGTTTATAATGGATATTCATCGATTTGGACGATGATTAGGGTTCTTCCCTTGGGAGGATAGGTTTCCTTTCATTCATAGTCATTGCCAGATTTAGCGATGGATTAGTCGATGGGTTTATTTGGGTATCCTCACTTAAGCGTGGAATTGTCGGGCTAACGCGATCTTCTGTTGCTTTTCCTTCCCTTTATAATAGGACTTAGTTGGGCTGACGGGCGTCACGGGATATTCTCTTGTTATTTGTAAAAGATATGGTTGGTAGCATTTGAAGTATAGGCATATATTTCCAAATCATGTTTTTTGAGCCTAATGGTAGGACCTCTGTTTGTTTGCTATGTGATTTCTGGAGCGGGGTATGGTCTGTAGCTCCTTTAAATTTGCGAATGAAATGCACAGCTGTTATATCTATCAGAGTTGCCCCGGCCCTTTGTGTACGGTACATAGGCAGAGACATGATTAATCTGTGTGGTTCTTCCCCGTGTATGCTTGGATGTGGATTAGTGCGACCGAGTCATACGTGATGCGTTAATGATGGCTCTTGATTCAGCGCTTGTTTTCATACTCCCGCCGTTTTCCCTTGTTTCTTGTCGACCTTTCGATTCGACTTCCGCTGGCCTCATAATTCTCGCTTTTGTCTTTATATTTCTTGGCGTTCACGTATTTTGTTACGGATTTTCTCTCATCACATTTAGTGTGGGTCCTTTTGTTTCCTCTCATTCACAGGCCCTTGGCGTCCTCGTCTGTCGTGTTTCTTTTCGGAACGACGAGGCTCTAGGGTTCGGTCGTGCGGCCCGTTTATCGCTGACCTTCGTCATGGGTCCAATCGTTCTTCCCCTCTTTGCGTATCGATGACTCTTACATTGGCCCAGGTCTGAAGCTGGCTGGGCGTTCAGCTTGTTGTGGTCGTTTAGCCCCTCGAAAACCTGCCTCTGGCGCCTTCCCATAGGTAAAAGGTAAAAGAAGATAAACGATCAAATATCCTAAGGGTCGGACATCCTCGGGGCCGTGTTCGGCATGCCCGCGAGAAAGGTGGGCCTGTAGGGTTGGTCCTTCATATGAATCTACTTTTCTTTGGCGTTCTGGCCTCTGCTGAATTAATCAGGATGTTTTGACACTTTACTGCAGCCTCGGAATTGCACAGTATGGTGCAACTTTTTTGAAGTTGCACAATAACGGTCTTAGCTTTCCTTTCCATCCCTTCATAAAGAGGTTCTTCAACACTTCAACATGCCCTTCCAGTTGGCTCCCAATGGTTAGAATTATTTTAGTCGGTTTATTGGTCTTTTTAAGGATAGAGGTTTGGCGTCCCCGATGGCTCTGTTCCTCCACGTCACTGATCCAGGTGGCTACTACAGGAGGGTTTTATTTATTTCACCCCGGGCGTTGGATCTCCTGCAGTGATCACCGGACCTTCCTTCCCTCACAGGTCATGGAAGGACGATATTTCTTCGTTAGTGGTTCCAACTGGGAGTATGACTCTCGTGACAGGGGTGATACCTTGGGTGTGCCCAGGACGTGGAGTGCCACGATAACCTTCGTGAGAGTGTTTGCATTACTTTTGGTTTGATTTATGCAAGAGCGATCGAATACTTAGGCCTTAAAGCTTTCCTTATGTCCCAGGATGCTCGTCTTATTCGGCGATGAAGATCTTTCTTTGTGGCTCTAGCGTTGGAGGAATGCTCTGCTCGTTCTATCTGGTGATAAAGTCGGGCATTCTAGTTCCTCTAATTTGTTGCTGCACGTTCTACTATTTTGGGGCCAGCCTCTTTACCCTTGAGTTTTTCCTTTGGGCCCAGCTGCTTTGCCACTCTACGAGGAAGATTTTAGTTCATTTAGAGCGACCTCTTAAAGCCCCGAGTGTAAGAAAAAGTGGACTCTTTGAAAGGGACCAGGTCAGATTAAACCAAGGTTGAAATTGAGTGTCTCCTTCTTATCTGTTCGAGGAGCGGAGGGCACCAGCCTAGCTGAAGGCTCGGAATACGGGTGCGATCATTCTCCTACCTTGAGGAGCTAGGAACCGGGCGTCGTCGCCCCCGGTTTTTGACCTTCTTTGTCTTCCTCCACAAGCACATTTGTCGAGACGGGTCTTCCAGTGCAGCCCAGGTCGCCCGCCGTGACGGCTCTGCCTATAGCAGGTATGGAGTCACTCCTTCGGCGATCTTTGGATCGGCCTTTACGGGTCTTCATGTGTGGGGTTGTGTTTTTCCTAGTCTCCCCTTTATGGGGTGTGTTTGTTCCACTAGACTGGGGGAATGCGTTCGGAGGGCGGTGCATCCTTGCGCCGCACTCTACGACCCTCTTTACAACCTTCCTCCTCCCCTTTCTACCTCTTCTTCCCTCTTTTCTTTTCTCCCTTCTTTCTTTTTTCCATAGCTTTCTCATACACTTCTTTTCCTTTCACATCTTTTCCTCCTTTTGTCTCCGTTTTTTTCTTTTCTTTTTCCTATCTTCCCTCTTTCTTTATTCATCTTTCTCCTTTGTCTCCTCTTTTTTTTTTTTTTTTTTTTTTTGCAATTGCTTCTTGAGTGTTTCGAGATGTGACAATCAAGGACACCCCAGTTGTAGCAGAATATGATTCATTTGGAATAAAGAGACTTTTATTTTATGAATTTTCTGATTGTGTATGTTTCTCGGACTATTTGAGATACTAAATTACCGCGTGTGCCCGTTCGTCACATAAGGTTGATAAGGTTTTATTACAAGCCGGTTACTGCCCAGTAAGCAGTGCTAGCGTTCCATGTATCATTATAGTTTTCCTCCTGTTTGGAGCTCATAATTGCACAGTCGGCGACTCGGGTTATTATGTTAGGACCTTCAGTTAGGGCCCTAGTTTCCCATGCATTGGTTCTATAGCGTAGGCTTTAAGACGATCTAGACATGTAACCAAGGCTTGACCCTGCAGTTTGTAATTACTGTTGTCTTCCTTTGATACTCTTACATGCTTGTTGTTTGACCTGCTCACGTTTTCATCCGAAAAGTTCTGAGTTCGAGACAGGGCCTCGTCATTTGTTCCTCGATGTAACTCGACTCTAGGAGATTTATTTCAACTCAACGAAGGGACTCACTGTACGTAGCAAAGGTAGGGTAAAATAGGGTCTCAGAGTTCTTTGACCACGTGTCGTCTGTAGGCCGTGAAATGCCTCGGGAGGTATTCTACTGACTTCCCTTTAAGATCTTCTAGCTTGGTCTTTAATGCAGCTTTAAGGGTTCTGATGGTGACTTCAGCCTGTCCGTTTGATTGAGGGTGTGCTGGTGACGAGTAATAATTTTTAATTTCGAGCTCGGCACAAAAATCTTTGAACTTAATTGTTGTATCTGTTTCCCATTGTCTGATACCAGGGCTCTTGGGATGCCAAATCTGCATATGATGGCTCGCCATACGAAATTGCGTGTTTTTTGCTCATGTCGTCAATTTAAGGTTGAAACTACGCTGTGGTGAAATAATCAAGCTGCGACAATTATGAATTTGCATTGGCGCTAGGTAGGCGGGGTCCCAAATATGTCCGACCTAACTGCTTTGGAAGGGCGGGGGTACGGTAATTGGCGTCGAGGGGGCTCTAACGGGGAGCGTGATATTTTTGGCGTGCTCTGCGGTCTGCGTCTCTTGACTAAGTCGGTCGCATCTTTAAGTATCGTGGGCGGTGGTATCCTGCCTTAAAGATTTTTCCACCGCTAACGTTAGGTGCTCCGTATGGTTCCACATGCCTTCGTGTACTTCTCTTAGCACATATTCGGTGTCTTCTCTGCGATGCATTTTAGGAAGGGTGTGAAGAATCCTCGCTTGTAAAGGCTTCCTTGTAGTTGGTAAACACGGAAGACCTTACTCTTATCTTGGCCCAGCTTCAACTTTCGGGTGCGTCTGGTAAGGTTAGTCTCATTAATATAATCCCCGAATAGGGTCCATCCGATTCGGCCGCGAGGATCTGGGCGACCACCGTCTTTGTAAGGGTCGATGGGAGTTGGCCCAGGCATTCGACGGGCGTTGACCGTAGAGATCTTCTTGCAAAGTGTGGCTAGTTTTGCCAGGCGTCGGCTCGGGTATTCTACGTCACAGGGACGTGCGGCCCGAACCAATACAAACTTTTAGCAAAATCACGGACCTTTTGGAGATATAGAACCATCGTCTCACTTTTGGCCTCGTATGTATCTTGATCGCACGACCACCGGTTAGGAGTCAGCGTGGACCTCTGTTTGGTGGGCCTGCAATAGTGGGGCGAGTTGAGGCTTTGCTATATGTTCTCATACTACGGCCGTTGTTGGAAGCATGGAGCCCGAGCACGAGTGCGTCATTCAATATCCATCACTTCTAGTGAGGTGAGGATTAAGCTGCTCAGCTCTCTGTGCGTTTGAGGCTCCATGCAGAGAGTTTCCATATGGGAGGTCGTTCTCACATTTGTGTGAATCGACAAATATCGGAGGCCGGAATTCCATGGCAAGTCGGCTAGGACTGTCCTTTATAGCGGTTCGACTTGTACTGATGTCGAACTCGCTTAGCTCTACTCGCCCACTTCATCAACCTTAGGAGACTTGGTTTGTGTAATACACCTTCATTAGGTGGATTTGGGACTTCTACGGTGTGAGCCTGGAAATAGGGGCGAAGCTTCAGTGATCCTGTCACTAGTGCTAGTATCAACTTTTCCATTCTTGGGTACCTCTCTCAGCTCCTCTCTCTCGATTAACCATTGCCATTAGTAAGCCCAGGTCTTGGACTGCTCTTTGTCTCTGGCCAGTCTTTCATAGCGGTTGAAGAATACGATCACGGTAGTCTGAAAGTGAGGAGTTCTCATGACGGAGACTTACTAGAATGGGAGGAGAGCTTAGGTATGTTTTAATGCCATGAATGCTTCTTCACATTTCTCGTCCCACTTTGAAATCGTTCTTGAACTTGGAAGAAGGTTGGCATTTATCCTCGCTACGGATCTGAAGCGGCTTAAAGCGCGATCAGCTCTGTCAGTGGATTTGACCTCCTTTATTCCTGAAGGCGACGGCATGTCGAGCAATGCTTTTATTTTGTCTGGATTCGCTTCAATCCCCCTGTGGTTAACTATGAAACCCAGAAATTTTCCGGCTGACACGCCGAAGGCGCATTTAGCCGGGTTCAGCTTCATGTTATAATTCCTCAGGATCTGGAATGCCTCAGAGAGATGGGTGATATGGATCGGACTTAATTAGTTTTTGACATGTCGTCTATGTATGCCTCCATTTAATAGTACCTATCGCCTTTGGAACATCCAGGTTCACTAGTCTCTGGTGATCGGCTCCTGCATTCTTGGAGTCTCAAACGGCATTACCCAGATATGATGGGTTCCTTGTCTTTGTGACGAATGAGTCTTCCTCTTGGTCCCCGGGGTCCGTCTTGATACGATTGTGGCGGAAAATGCATCCATTAAAGCGAGTGATTCGTGGCTGTAGTGGCGTCCACGATGAGGTCGAATGCGGGCGGAGAGCGTCAGCTGGGCGTACTTTGTTTATGTCGGTGAAGTCGTCTTGAGTGGCCATTTGCCATTAGCTTTCTTGACCCAGTACAACGTTAACTAGTAGCCGCTCGGGTGTTCCACCTCTCTTATCGCTCACCTTGGAGGAAGCAGCGACCTCCTCATTGATGGCATTTTGCCTTTCCGGTGCAAAACTCCTGCGTTTTTGTTTAACCGGTTTGAAGGACGGGTTGGTGTTCAGTTTATGGGTGATTATTGCAGGGTCGATTCCTCCCATATGCGCTGCGTCCATGCAGCGTCTATTCCGTCCTCAGCGGGTGGAGGTGGCCTTTGAGATCCTTTGGTAGTTTGGAGCCAATGTAGGCTAGATGTTACGGGTTGTCATCCGCGGCTGGGATTCTAGTTCCTCGGAGGGCTCGGGTCGGGTGAGCACACAGTCGCGCGTTTCAAGCTCGTCGGCGTTCACGTGGTCGTACATTCTTTGTTTCATGGAGGCGTGTAACGCTCTCGGCCACCCCGATTTCCTCGGACCGTCGGGCTCCATTCCCTTTGTCGGAATTTGATTCATCATGTGATATCTTTGAGGGGATGGCTTTTATTCGTTAAGGGAGGAATTACGCTTTAGCGTATTATGGTGACAGGGCATCCACTATAGGAACCTTCTTGTCGTCGTTTGCACAGCGGGGGGTTCTCAAAGTCGGCACCCGGTTGAATCGAGCCCAATGATGGTACCTTATATTACGAAAATCCGCGAATGTGTCTTCGACCGGGATCTAGCTTTTCTCCTTCAATACCCATCTTGTCGAAGGCCGAAGCGAAGATGATGTCAGCGAACCTCCCATTGTCGATTAAAACTTGGTGAGCTAGAGTGTGGCCACGGTGCGCGGACTACCCGGCCCAGGTCGTCGTAAGGGAGTCTTGGCACCCTTCCCAGTCGGAGTCGAGGAGGCATTGATGGTAGTGTGGGTTAAGCGACAATTTAGATCTTTGCTTGTATTTCCCTATACGCTGATCTTATGCTCAGTGGGTGGGCTTTCAGAGCGAATAGATTCTCCTCCTCGACCAAATCCTCCAGAGATCACATGGATTTCTCCCGGTGTTGGTGTGAGCAGTTGTCACGTAGAGATGGCGGGCTGTGGCGGCGAATGGGATTATCAGTTACGTGCACGACTTTGGGTTTGATTACGAGCTTGGTTCCACAAGAATGTAAACGGCGAAGATATACACTTATTTGTATCAAATATTCTATTTCTCTTCTTAGTTGTATCTGATTGTCAGGTGATGCCATAAGTCCACTATGAAACACCTTAATGCCAGTGTTATCCCTTGTCGCGGGATCACGATTTCATCTATGTCGGCCATCTGGGAATTGCTTTCGTTTCGTACCTCATGTAGGACTTGGCGATGCGGGAGCCGTTAATGGAGTGAAGCGTTGTCTTAGAATCGTGTAGAGTCGTCCTTCGGTTGCGATGGGCTGGCTTGGTCTACGAGATTCCAGTAGCACAGGGGATCGCTCGGAGTCGTATCTAGGGATTTCCGCTTTGGTCGTCTTGCCGGCAGGGCTCGCCCTGCGTCGTGCGTACGTAAGTCTCTTTTTCTTTGCGGGCGGAGGGCTCTCCTTCTTCAAATGAGGGCCTCCTGTTTATATTTACGCTTTGGCAGGGACCTCGGCCATGCCCAGCTTGAGGGGTTCTTCGAGATAGAACATCGGGTCCCTTTGATTGTAAAACATTATGATGGTGCATGTAGAACTTTTCGTCAGATATCCTCGCCGAGACTCGGCATTGAATCTGTACATTTGATTTCAAACTTTCTGCGATCCTTGCTTGATGGTGGAGTAGATGGTAGCAAACTGCATGCGTCTAGCCCCGATGAAGTGGGAGGCGACATATGGTAGTTCCACGAATGGCGAGATAGATGAAGGGATTACAGTGAAGCCGGGACAAAGTGGCGCTGGCGTAGTGGCGAAAGCCTTGCATCGCCTGGTCACGATACCCATGCGGCTCCATCTGATTTTTTGTAAGTATTAAGGTGATCGCGGGATCTTTGACTCCATCGAATGTTTCACGAGCGTCGAACCCATTTGGAAGGGGAAAGAGTGGTACCCGCAGTGAAGGGAGATTCCGTTTGTTGTACCAAGGTGTCCATAGTATCAGGGGCTGTCTTTCACCACTTCCTTCCGTGGATGAAGCTCTTGTTGAAGGTTTTTGAACCTCTGCTCCACATTGTTCCCTTGGCATTTCTAGTTGAGGTGATTTATTTGCCCCATCACGAGTATATCACTAGGCATAACCGTTTTCCCCATTTGGGGCAGCGGTGGTCATGCCCTTGAAAAGCCCCGGTAGACTGCAGCACGCCCCGATGCCTCGGGGAATGTCGACAGTGGCTGTCGGGGGAGGTTATGGCCTTCACGGGTTCTTAGTGTCTCTCCCCAGATGTTGTATACGCACAGTAAGTTTGCTCCGATTCTTCGGCCAGACATTTGGTTGGCCAGTAGCGCCGCCGTTGCATTGGCTTGCATCGTTTCCACTGCCGTCCAGATTCTTTGCTCACTTATCACTGGTGGATTCCGTGTCCTCGGTGGATTAGGTGTTACTCACCTTGTGTTCCTTGTTGATACCATCGATGGCGGAATCGATTATGTTTATGAAGGAATTGTTGGTTCCACGATGACCAGCGATGATGCCTTTTTCAACCAGGCTGGGCTGGGCGTGTTGGATCTTTAGGTTGGACCAAACTGGCAGGGATCGTTTGGGCCAGGACAGGATGCTGCGATGTCGATCTGAGGCTCAGATCGCGGCACTCTGCGATAAGAAGCGAGAATGAAGGGGGCGGCGGCGGCGCGGAACGCTCAGAGTGCCTAAGTCAGTTACGTAGAGAGAAGGGGATGCCTCGTTGCTTAGAATTAGCGTGCCTTTAGTGTTAGAGCGGCCTTGTATTTATAAGTGGATATTCATCGATTTGGACGATGATTAGGGGTTCTTCCTTGGGAGGATGAGTTTCCTCATGATCGACCTTAGATTTAGATGGATTAGTCAATGGAGTTTATTTGGGTGATCCTCCTTCCTTATTAGAGTGTCAGGCTAACGATCTTCTATTGCTTTCCTTCCCCTTTATAATAGGACTTGATTGGACGATGGGACGTCTTTTGAGAATATTCTATCTTGTTATTTGTAAGATATGGTTTATTTGGCCCAGTATAGACTCCTGTTTTTCAAATCCATGTTTTGGGCCTAATGAGTCGGGCCTCTGTTTGGGCTGCTATGTGAGGACACGGGCGGGGTACGGTCCTCCTGCTCCTTTGAAATTTGACGAGATGAAATGCTGACCCATTTACGTATGTATCAGACTACAAATATGTTTTAATATACATAGATTTTTTCTAAATTATTACATAAATATTATTTATTAAATTAGTCATTTACTTAGTGCTTGTTTAAAATTAAAAAAATTACAAAAAATGGTTGCAACTTATCATTTGAAGTCGATAAAGTATCATACAAATAAATATATTATAAATTTTTGTATATATTATGAGATATAGATATCATTGAAACAAAGTGTCCTTACATTTGAAGTTATACATAAAATCCTTTACAGCAAGTTTTTGAAACCAAGCTAAACCATGTATATGAATTGGATTTGAAACCTCTCTCCATCAAAGTTTTCTCTACTCATGAGATGAAATTAATGAAGACGAGAGAAAGTGGGGATAATATCTTCATACATTCTTGCTTATTAATGGCAATGTTAATTAATAAACTTACTAAACCGAGAAACTCCCTTTCTATGCCCTTTTGCTTGTTTTAACTAAGAACGTTTTACCACTTAAAATAGACATTGTGGACAATAAATAATTTTCTTAAATCATTCAAATATTGCATTAGGTTTAAGTTGGATCAGACTAAAAATTGCACTTCAAAGTAATATTTAGCTTTATTTATGGATATGTTCGTGCAAATTTTATTTTTCAATTAGCAATCAAAGCATTCCCTTTACTACTTGTGTGATTAATTAAGGCTTTGTTGAATCTTAAAAGTATCGACAAATGTGCCTTTTGTGTGCCTAAGCCCATTCGAGGACACCTCATGGCTTGACGAAAAAAAATACTAATGAAATTAATTTTCTGCGTATTTGATTTCACTTGGAAACTATAAAAAAATCGAAATATAATCAAAATTTCTAAAATTTTAGATATTTGAAGTTTCTTATACTGTCTGTAGAGAAACAAAAAATAGAGTTAGAATAAACAGTGTAAATTAGTTTGTTCGGTTTGATGGGGTCGAACCACGTGTGTGGGCTCAGGCCTTGACCAGCTAGAGTTTGAGAGGGGATAAAGAAAGCTAGGATTGATAAAAGACATAAAGAGCTCGACCCACCACATTATGCCCAAACAGAAGGCCAGTGAGGGCAGTTCACCCATCGAGGCCGGGTGGCGTAAACATCTAAAGAACTCGTGTTAAGGAAAGTACTTGACTTTCTAATCTCCACGATTAGGAAAGTTGGATATTTCTAATAATTGTTCATCAATTATCCCTTATTAATCGGTTAACGATAAGGAAAGAAATCCCTCACCCAATGGGAGAAATATGGTATCATCATCTAACTAGGAAAGTTATCAATTATCCCTTATTAATCGGTTAACGATAAGGAAAGAAAATCCCTCACCCAATGGGAGAAATATGGTATCATCATCAGTGGAAAATTATCAATTATCCCTTATTAATCGGTTAACGATAAGGAAAGAAAATCCCTCATCCAATGGGAGAAATATTCGTATCATCATCCAACTAGGAAAGTTATCATGATCATTCATTATAAATACTAGGCCACCCCATCGGTGAAGGTGCGCCTGAAAATTCAATCCACTAGCGATTGATCTTCTCCTCTTGGAAAGAGCTGACTTGGGGTATAGGAGAAGACAATGGGTGAACTAGTGATCCTTTGTGTATTTTTTTCATAGAGTCGAACATCCATAGTCATTGGACCGACCCGGCCAGTTCCGATGACTCTAGCGGTTTGATTTAGAAAAGCATCATCGGTTTAGCGTAGATGCGACAGGAGCGACCGTTCCTTTACAAATAAAGGTGATCTCTCACTGATTGATGGTATCAACTCGGAACACAAGCAGGAGCCACGCCAATCCCCCAAGGATGCAGGACCAGCAAGGCAACGTAGATAGTCGACCTCCCAGTGGCACACTAGAAACTCTACACGCTAATACCAACGAGATGGAGGCGCATCGTCTCACCAACCAACGTTTGCTAAGAGAGTTGGAGCAACTCACCGGGGCAAGTCAGCCCCTGGGAGCTGACCGGACAGGGCTAGAGCACCATTACCCCGAGAAGAGCAGCCTTCTCGACCCTCCTGAGAGAGCGAAATGGAGGAGAAGGAGAAATTAGCCAGTATGGGGCCTTGTAGCTTAGTTTCAAGAAGCCGTGGCTTCCGGTTTCAAGAATACGTAAAGCTCGAGGCAATGCTTCCGGTTCGAAGTACAACTGACCTAGGAGCCATGCGGCTTTCAGTTTTGGGCTTAATTGCTCAGAGCATCTGACTGGGCGAATAGCTCGATTCGAAATAGCATAAGCACCTCGGGAGCGAGTAGCGGGGGCCCAGTAGCTCAGTTCGGCCTGTGGCCAGAGCCAAGCATTTCGGTTTTAGAGCTCAAGCTTTGCTTTCAGGCGTAATAGCCCGAGCAAGCAACTCGGTTTTGAGGAGCTTAACTACTCAAGGCACAACATTGCTGGGCGAATAGCTTTCCCGATTGGCATCGCGGCTGAAGGAGGAAGAATAGCCTAGGAGCGGTAAGCTTGGATTCGAGCCTGATGATGAGTGCTTAAAACCTTTCAGTTATACTGTTGTCAGTCTTGCATTTTCATGTGATTTGGCATTATTTATATAATTTTAGTAATTTAGATTCCTTATTTAGTTTTGTTTTTGGAATACGGGCATGATGGCGAAGAGCGACTTACGAGCCATTTTGGAGAAATGGGGAGCATCACGGGGAAGTCAACTGCCACGTCGCGGCGTCTCCACGTCGCGGCGTCCACTATCCGCGACGTGGGGGTGTGAATCGCGAGAAGTCTTGGTCGCCCGTCGCGGCGTCACCGCGTCGCGACGTCGGCTCAATCTGCATCTCATCATTAAATCGCGACTAGGGCTCCAGGTTTAAGGGTTGAAGAGCGTGCGACGGAATACGAGTGGGAGAACTGCGAGCCACGGACTTCAAGGATCTCCTTGGACTTTGTATTGGTTTCCTTATTGTTTTGATTATTTTTGGATCACATGAGGATGTTCTTCACATTACATATTTGTTTCTTTCTTTCATGATGTTCTAAGCATTTCTAGGGTTACATCAAACCACATCCACCGAACTGATGGATTAGAATTTAACCTTCGTGTTAATCAATTGTTGTTAATTTATCACATCTGCTCTATACACATGTTAATTATATGATAATATCGTAATATTAACAAACTTGCTTGAAGATAGAGATTCGAGATGTAGGGTATTCGAGGGATCACAGGTAGAAGTAGCCTTTAATGGAGGTCGGATGTAATAGAGATATTAGAACTTGAAGGTGGTTTGAGGTTGAACATTAAGCATTTACGAATGCAGAATTCGAGATAGAGATATGCTCGATTCTATTCACGAAATAGGCCAGATATACCTCGAGGAGAGAGGATATCGTAGGCAAGATCGCCTGCATCATTGATATGTTATAAACAATCAGATACTACTAACATCTTTGGGAGAATAATCCTCGAATGTGACGGGGAGATTTAACCCTAGGCTCCACGTTATCAATTCACAAAACCAATAGCTTAGTTACGATTAATTAAGTAAATTCTCTTAGAATCATTTATTCGGATATTGTCTAAAAAGCGAGGAATCCTACGTAGTCAATTCTAATCTTTCCTTTGGCTGGATCGATACTCGTACTGGTACCTTTATATTACTTGATGACGCGTGCACTTGCGCCTGGCGATACATTTACCGCGTTTCGACTGTCAAAGTTTTGAGCGCCGTTGCCGGGGAAGGTTTAATTGATATAAGTAAGCATATAGATAATATTCTGAATTTTTCTTTATTTTATTGTTTTTACAAGTCTTGGTAGTGGGTTTGTTAGTTGGTGTGTTATTGCAGTACAGGTTTTAGTGAGTACACATCACGGCAATGGCAAGATTAATCAACACTTGTGATCGGGCAGAAAGACACGCAGTTGAGGAACGGAGAGCGAGCAGTGGGAACTCCAGTAGTCTGGAAAACAACGAAGAAACGAAGATTTTGGTGGAACAAACTAAACCACGCAGAGAAGAAGCCCAGAGACTAGAAATCAAAGGCGCTGAGCCGTTAATGCAGTGGGCCGTCCCGTACGTGCTGTGGAATGAGTTTGTTCTACCTCCGAGACGGAGTTGTTGAATGACAATCGGGACGCCAATTCAAGCAAACAATTTTGAATTGAAGTCGGTCACGATCTGGCTCTTGAGAACATATTGTTCCATGGACTACCCACGTGAGAACTTAGAGACATGCATTTGAGTAGCCTCGAGAGTTTTGCGATACCATCAGGCTCTGAGGTCTTTGAAGAGCCCACTAAGATTGCGGTTATTCCCAGCTCTCACTCGGGGATGAGCGAGCATTGGCTAACCGAGTCGACCACCGATTCCATTACTACATGGAGCGGGTGGTCTGAAGTTTCGACGAGTTCTTTCCATGAAGATTGCCTGGCCCAGTGCGAGATTAATACGTTTAATTCGACTGGGGAGAACTGGCGGAAGCATGGGATGGGTTCCATGAATTATTGCCGAGTGTCTCTGCCGACTAAGGATGGATACAGTCCACCTTCTGATAATTAAATACAACCGAGCAATGATAGATGCCTCGTTTGGAGGATCATTGATGAAGAAAACCACAGACCGAGCGTATGAGATATTGGAAGATCTTACTTGACCAACACTATTCAGTGGCACAGAAGGTATAACGGTAAACACGGTGGGTGGCACGGACAATCACGGTCACCAGCAATGCGGTAATCATGTGTTTCAGTGACTAAGCGACTGAACCGGCGGCGAGGAGCAGCGTACTATACGAGACCACTCCATGGGAGTTATGTGAATTACGTGGAGGACGGCATAGTAGTGTGGGATCATCGGTCGAGGAAACCTTACGATTGGAGCGAGCTTGATATGTGTCTAGGTTCAATCGGAATCAACCACGGCGCGGGGCCGTATGGGAAGCGACTACGAGTCAAAATCGAGGCGAGGGTGGCGTACTAATCGAGTCAGAGCGGTCGAACAATCAAGGGGTATGGATGGAGAACAATGAACAATATGCCATCTAATCGGAGTTAGTGAGCCACCACGAGAAAAAGTGGACTTAGAACAGAAGCCCCTTGCCCGGATGCTCACCTCACACCCAGCCTTCATGAATGAGACCAAGGTGAATATGCGACCTTGAGGCAACTCAATTGAACAATCAAAGCGGCCTGTTTGCGAAATTTGGAGAATACGAGATGGGTGAGTAAGCTGAATTTATTGGTAGCGAAGGCAACGGAGTTCACTACCAGAAACAATTCGAGCAAACCACAGAGGGAGAAGGGAAAGAATGAGGCCATCACTCTAAGGAGTCGAAGAGAATTGGAGAACTTGGGGCCACAACCAGTGATACGAGAACTAGAAATTAAAGGACAAGACCAAAGCATCCTAAAGGACCAGATGCAAAATGAGCAACCCACGAGACACGAGGCTTGATCAAAGATAATAAGCGAGGAAGAAAGCAGAAGCAGACCAAAACGAGAAGAACTGTCATACCAATCCCATTACCCTCGGAGGTTGAAAAGGTAAATTGAAGGCTTGATTGCATAAAGTTTCTTGACATCTTAATGCATATTAATATACCATTTTTGGAAGCATTAGAGGAATATGCAAGTTATGTGAAATTCATGAAAAGATCTTGGCAAGTAAGAAGTGGAAGGTATGGGACCATTGCCTTAGCGGGAAAATGCAGTGCCATCCTTGCAAAAGAAGCTTCCCAGAAACTTCAAGATCAGGGTAAATTTGCTATCTGGATTCTCTATAGGGAATGGTGTCGGAAAAGCCTTATGTGACTTGGAGGGCTAGCATCGACTTGATGCCAGCTCTCGATGTTTAAAAGGCTAAAGTTGGGAGAATGAGAATCAACCACAATCAGCTTGCAACTGCGAGACGGGACCACCACCAACACCCTCGAGGGATAGTCGAAAATGTCCTAGTAAAAGTTGGTAAATTCGTCCTCCCAGCAGACTTTGTCATTCTGGACATGGAGGAGGACGACTCGGTCCCCATCATACTTGGTAGACCTTTCCTAGCCACAGGGAAAGGCTCGGATCGATGTGCAAGAAGGTGAACTCAAACTTAGAGTCGAGGAAGCGAGATCACTTTCCATGTTTTCCAACCCACGAAGCATCAGGACTGACGATCAAATAGAATCTCGGAACTTCATTATACGGAGATTTATGAGACAAGGCGAATAACTTCGAGAAAAACTGTGTACGAAGACAGGGAGGCAGTACATGAACAAAGTATTTCATCCACCTTAGACATGGGGTGTGCACATAAAAGGAACGCGTAAAAATTTCCCTTTCTTCTAAGAATATCTTCTGCTTGAGATTGGTCGTCGGGCTAACGACATTAAACATAGCGCTTCTTAGGGTATTGAGTGTTCTTAGAGATCTGTAGTTTAAGTTCTATAAGTTATTTTCAGCAATTTTGGTTTCTAGTTGTGTTCATGATCAATGTTTTTTTTATTGGTTTTAGTGCAGGACCGGAAGCGTGGGTGCGGGGTCTTCTGAGCGTGTTGATGGCCGGAATGAAGTTCACCGTGGAGAGTTCTCGAAAAAAGTGAGAACATAATGTATCGAAAATTTCTTGGAGACCTTCTACATCACGCGTCGCTGACGTGGAGCTCCCACGTCAGCGGCGATCATTTTTAACACTTCTACATCGCGTCGCTGGCGGTAGGATTCTCAACGTCGCGTGGACTTCTCAACGTCATCGGCGATCTGTTTTTACAATCGCCGGCGTCATTTGGTCACCTCTGCATCCGCGTCGGCGTGAATCTCACGTCGCGGCGTCATTTGACATGCTCTACGCCCGCGTCAGCGACGTTGCCTGGTCTCTGTGTGTTGTGTAAATCTGAACTCAATCACGTCGCGGCGTGGTCCATACGTCGCGACGTGAGACGAGTTTTAAACTAAGAATAGGCCATTTTTGGCCTTTCACACCTCATCTCCTCCCCAGAGCCCTAGCCTTCGCTACTTGTGGGAGCTCACGGGCCCAGATAAGAGATCTTCTCTTCATGCTGGAGCCTACATAAGTCACCCATTAGTGGGTTTGGACCATAGTGGCTTCTCCACCCTTTGTGTCCAGGTCCCAACAGGTATAGTCGTTTAGGGTTTCTTTGTGTGTTTTTGTGTAACTGGGGTCTTTTAGAGTGCATTTAGTTGTAGATTCATTAGGGTTTTGAGTCCTCTTTAGGTCTGATTGAGTCTTTAGGTGATGTTTAGTTAATTTCTTTTGTCGTGCGTATTAGGTGTTTGTTATTTGGTTTAACTTGGGATGCATGACGGAAAAGTTGCACCTTGGCCAGTCGGGCGGCAATTTGCGACTCCCACGATGTGCCTCGCGTTTTGTAGCGGATCTGTGAATCGGTTTAGCATAATTCTGCAGCCGTCCTTCACGTTAAGAGAAGGGTTTCACCGCCCCAAACGATTTTTAATGGAAACTATCAAGTGAGTTTAGTGCATTTTTATGTTACCTGTCATTTATAATGATAGATTTGATTCTGTATTCATTCTGTTCGAGTAGATCAGGTGTGTTGTGCGAACTAAGTGAGTGAATTAAATGATGATCGAGATTGCACGATCGCTCGCGAGCACCGGCTACCATGAGGTCATCCAGAGTGTTGACGGTCGAAATTTAGTGGCGGATCAATAACTCGAGCCCGCATGATGAATTTCAAGGCCAAGCATTTGCTTTACATTCTGGAGTGTGGCATCACTTTATCGCCGGCGTCTTATACGAAGCGCGAATGTGTGAGTGGCCTTGACGCTCACCACCGACTACGGCTATCTTACGGGATATACCATTTGGCGTTGGGCGGGTTATCGAGAGATGCCATCCTCCATGCTTAGGGATGCGAAAATGAACACAGGGCACAGCACCCGATATTTGGCTTGTGCCGCAAACAAATGGGGTGCTACTAACACCAATGAGGCTTGGCTTCACCCAATTAAGACCATATCGGTGTTTGGACACACACAGTGTCCATGACTGAGGTTTATGACTCGGGCCATGAGCCCTCGGGCGAGGGCCCAGGCTTCCGTATCGGGCTCGCTTTGGTTTCACGGGTGACACCCCGAGAGACGATAGGCCGATCCTCGGCCCTACCCCTCCACCACCCAGGCGGCCTCGGGCGGTAGCTCCTCCCCAGCCACGGACCTCGAGGACCGATTGCTCTCCCTTGCGGCGTTTGGCGCGTGCAGGATGAGACTCGGGAGCGCAGGAGTCCTCGTTACTCGGGACATGGGCAACGTCTTGACATGCGCCGCCAGTTCCTTGTCAGGCCATCATCCCTGGCGACGGTATGCGAGGCCCGACTCGCGCGGCTCCCTGGCTTTCCACCATTTCACGCCCGCCACCGCGGTGATACAGGGAAGTCCCTTACCCTCTATGTTTTTATTTGCAGTGGGGACCTTTGGATCTTTTGTTGGGGGTATTTTGTTCGGATACTATGTTTGTTTATCAACTTGCTTTATTTGCGTTGTTTTAGTTTTAGTAGTTTTATAGTATTGTTAGTTGTTACCGCATTTGGGTTGTGTTTTGTTTTTAATTATTCATGCCGATTGTAGGTAGTGTTAGTATTTGTTTGAGTTATTGTCATCATATTTCATATGTTAGTGAGTCGGTTGTTAGTTGTTTGTTTGTTTTAAGGATATTCATGCATAATGTAGTAATTTATTCGGTTGTGCCATGTTGAGAATTGAGGATGATTTTAGATTGGTCCATTATAGATTTGTTCGGATGCATACATTTGTTTGATTCTCGGTAATTAAGATTGAATAGGTGAAAAGGCTGAGTAGACGATCCGGGTGATCGAAGCGATTCTCAAAACTTCATCACTCGCCTGTAGTGACGATCGAGTAATGCATAAATGCAAGACCCGACTCTTAAAGTCGACCCGACTGGGAGATTCGAACCATTTGAGTGATGGGACACCTAAACAAAAGAGGATTGCCATCGAGGAGCTGACAGAAAAATACAAAACATGAGAAAGAAAAAGAAAAATAAAAATAGGCATATGCATAAGCGATAGCGGGATCATCAAATCGGAATCTCGGGCCACAGTCCCAGGGGGCTATCAAAGCCTAATATACGAGCAGTAGAGTCGTGTTATTTGCCAGATTACATGGGACGGAAGATGGATCATTCACGCTGACCTAGAGACCACATCGAGTTTGGTTGAGTGTTCAGGGTGAGGATTTGAAGGGAACTTAATGCACGGGTGCCATAACCAGCGGTGGGGGAGTCACAGTGGATCCCGCTCTGAGGAACACCAGCTAAAACTTCTTGGCACTAGGTCTTCTTCCATTTTGTTTTGGTACATAGGAAATTCTAGATATGTAGACATGAATAATTAGATTAACGTTCTAGCCTTGTCCTAGTTCGATTCTTCCCCCAATAGGTGGGTTGAACTTAAGTTTGGGGGGTATCGAGACTCGGGCATGTCTGGAGGTCACCATAGAGCACATAGGGTTTTGGGAGCGGCCATTGAACATAAGTGGATGCACTAGTCGATTTCACATACCTCGTGGAAGTCACCCGAAAGTCAAAGTATACGTATGCCTTCATTGAACATCGGCAAAAGCAGTGGGTATGTAGATCGGTCCAAATTGATCCCTATTTTCAGCATGGCGACATTCTTGTCTTAGTGTGAGTTGCATAGTGTCGTAGTGTCTGTTTAGAGTCGGTTGGTTCTTGCTTGAGGCAAGCGAAATTAGGGTTTAAGTGTGATGAATGCTTAAAACACTCAGTTATACTCGCGTCGAGTCTTGCATTTCATGTTGATTTGGCATTAGCCCCACATATAATTTTAGTGTTAGATTCCTTATTTAGTTTTGTTTTGGAATACAGGCATGATAGTGAAAAGAACAGCAAGGCCATTTTGGAGAAATGAGGAGCGTACGAAGTCAGCGCCCGCGTCGCGGCGTCTCCCGCGTCGGCGTCGCATAAATCCGCGGCGTGGGGGTCGACAAATGCAGAAGTCAACGGTCCTGCGTGCGGCGTCCGCGTCAGCGACGTCACCGCGTCAGCGGCGTCACCCGCGTCGCTGGCGTCGACTCAAAATCGCATCTCATCATTAAATGGCGGGCTCGAGTTTTGGGGCATTGTTAGGCGTGCGGCCCGAGAGATCGCAGGTGGAGAACGCAACCACGGACTTCAAGGATCTCCTTGGACTTTTGTAGTTTTCCTTGGGCTGATTATTTTGGATCACATGAGGATGTTCTTCACATTACATATTTTGTTTCTTTCTTTCATGATGTTCCTGAACTCATTTCTAGGGTTATCAAACCACATCACAGTGATAGTTAAATTTAACCTTTCATGTTGTGTCGATTGTTGTTAATTTATCACATCTGCTCTATACACTGCATGTTAATTATATGATAATATCGCGATATTATGACTTGCTTCGAAGATACGAGATTCGAGGTGAGGGTATTCGGGGATCTGGGTCGTAGCCTTTAGCGATTCGAGATTAATAGAGATATTAGAACACGAAGGTGGTTTAGGGTTGAACATTAAGCATTTCCCGAATGCAGTCGAGATGAAGATATCTCGATTCTATTCCACGAAATAGGCGAATATACCTCGAGAGAGGATATCGTAGGCAAGATCACCTCGCGTTTTGTTATGTTGCAAACAATGGGAATAACAACATCTTGGAATAATCGTGAGATGAGGGGAGATTTGGCCTAGGCTCCCGTTATCGATTCATAGGCAATAAGCTTAGTTACAGGTTAGTCGTAAATTCTCTCTTAGAATCATTTATTCGGATGTTAATAAAAGCGATCTCATGAGTGAATTATCTTTTCACTAATGGATCGATGCTCGTACTAGTACACTATATTATACTTAGAGTGCTTGCTGTGGCGTACATTTTATATAGTGTTTCGACCATCTACCCGATAACTAAGCTCAGTTTTAGAGGCTTAACTCTTGAAAGCTATGCCAGAAACTGACGCTCGGTTTTAGAGGCTTAAGCGCTCAAAAGGCACAATAGCCCAGCGAATAGCCCACAAGGCGCCGAGGGCGAATAACTCGGTTCAAAGGAGAATCGCATTTCAGGCGAGGCTGGCAGGAGTCAAGTGGCTCCCGGTCGAAGCGCGACAGCCCGGGAGGCGGGCTCGGTTCAAAAGAGCATAAACGGCTCGAGGCCAGGAATGGCTCGAAGCCAAAGTGCACCGCAGTTCTGGAAGCGTCAGTGGCGGGGCCAGCGCCGATTTTAGACTGCTGAAACAAAGGCACAATAGCCAAGGCCAAGAAGCTCGGTTCAAGAGCATAACTCTTAAAAAAGGCATAATAGCCCGGGACCCAAAACCTTCGGTTTGAGCTTAAGCGCTCAAAAAAGTAAAAATAGCCTAGGATCAAGCGGCTTAGTTTTGAGTAGCGCTCCAAAGACACAATAGCCCGGGAGCTGAATAACGGTTCAAGAGCATAAAAAACTCGGGAGGCCCGGGAATAGCCCAGAGCGAGTAACTTAGTTCATAGGCGCAGTAGCTGAGAGCTGCGGCTCGGTTTCATAAACAACTCTCAAAGGCGGACCGGGCCGGGAGGCGAATATCTCTGGTTCAAATCGCATAAACAACTCGGGAGGTAGAATGGCCACAAGGAGCCAAGTAGCTCGGTTCGGAAAGCTGAAAGCAGCCCGAGGCCAGCGGCTGGTTTTGGGGAGCTTAGCGCTCAGGCGCAGCGCGGGAGCCCAGATATTTCAGTTCAAAAGAGCATAAACAGCTCGGGAGGCAGAATAGCTTAGGAGCCAAGTAGCTCGGTTTAGAGCTGCTTGACCAAGAGGCCAAACGGCTCGGTTTGAGCTAACTACTCGGAAATGCACAATAGCCACGAGCGGCGGCTTAGTTTGAGCTTCTTGCTCAAAAGGCACAATAGCCCTAGGAGCGAATGGCCCAAAGGCGTGGTGCCCGGGAGCGAATAGCTCGGGTTGAAGGAGCATAAGCCGGCTCGCAGGCGAATGGCTCGGGAGGCGGAGGAAGGGGCCCCCAGGGGCGAATGGCTCGGGTTTCTAGCAGGTTAAACAGCTCAGAGGTGCGATAACCCCGAGAGCAGATGGCCTGGGGCGCAACGACCCGGGAAGCGAACAGCTCGGTTTCAAGGTTAAACAGCTCAAAGGCGCAATGGCCCTGGAGCAGACTAGCTCAAGCTCGGAAGGCGGAGGCTGAAGACAGATGAGACAGTTCAACGGAGCATAGGCAGCTTGGGAGCAGAGACGCGGAAATCCTGCATGATTATAACGTGTTGAAGACACTTCCAGACTACGGAGGAAGGGTGCTAAGAACCTGAAAAGATCTCTGAGAGGATGTTTCAGCGTAGGAAGCGGCGGCGGAATGGAGTGCGAAAAATTGAATGGCCATCGTTATCACAAGACATCGGCCAGCGACAAACTCATCAAACCATCCCGGCTAGCCCGCGTGCCGTCGCGCCCGATCCGGCTCAATTCAACAATTGATGCCCACTTCGCTCGCTTCAGCGAGGGCGAGGAAACAGCGAGGGTCGAAAACCACCTGCGTGCGTGGGCTCGGGCCTTGACCCTAAAAGCTAGGTTTGAGAGGGGATAAGAAGAAGGCCCAAGAAAGACATAAAGAGCTTGACCCACCACATATGCCCAAACACGAAGGCTAGGCCGGGGATCAGACTATACCGTCTAAGAAGCGGTTGGCGTAAACATCAGAACCCATATTAAAGGAAAGTACCCTGACTTCTAATTAAATCTCATGATTACAGGAAGTAGGATATTTCCTAATAATTGTTCATCAGTTATCCCTCACCCAATGGGAGAAATATGGTATCATCATCCAACTAGGAAAGTTATCAATTATCCCTTATTAATCGGTTAACGATAAGGAAAGAAAATCCTCTGAAATATCAGTATCATCATCGAACTAAGGAGATTATCTTGTGCATCCATTATAAATACCAGGCCACCCCATCAGTGAAAGGTATGCACAAAAATTCAATCCCTAAGCAGTTGATCTTCTTTTCCACCGGAAGAATGGCTTTAGTATAGGAGAAAACAACGGAGAACAACGAGTGATCCTTTTTGCTTCTTATTTTTCGCAAAGAAATTCGGACATCCATAGTCGGGAGGACTAATGACAATTCCCGGTAAGCTCGGCCCGATTTCGGTTGAAAAAGCATCATCGGTTGTGGCGAGTACGTAGGAATGACGGTTCCTTTACAAATGAGTAATCTCTTCTTGCTGGTGGTATCAACTCGAACCGTGAAACCACGCGATCCCGAGGATGCAAGACCCGACGGCGTAGATTTGGAGCTTTCTGATGGCACACTAGAAACTCTACACGCTAATACCGGCGAGATGGGCGCTCCGTCTCACCAATAACTTTTCTTTGAGAGGTTGTAGCTACTCACCGGGAAAATACAAGCCCCAGGCGCGACGGGCGGAGGCTAAAGCATGTACCCAATAAGAACAACACCTTGACCCTCCTCGAGGAGGCAGTGAGGAGAAACTAGCCAGAAGGTGGCGGGACTGTGTGGCTCGGTTCGCAAGAGTCGTCATCTGGGTTCAAGGAGCCATAAAGCTCGGGGAGCGAGTAGCTCAATTCGGAAGGCCTGACGGCCTGGATGCGACCTTGGTTACGGGCTTAAGCGCTCAAAAGGCTGGCCCAGGCGATAACCGTTTCAAGAACATAAGCACCTCGGGAGGTAGATGGCCCAGAGTGATGTTTGGGTTCGGAAGGCATAAACAGCCCGGAAGCCCGAGTAAGCTTAGTTTTGAGCTCAGCTGCTCAAAAGGCTGGCCTAGAGCCATGGCTTAGTTTTGAGAGCCGCACTCAAAAGGCCTGCCACTGGGCGAATAGGCTTTCCGAGTTCAAAGAGCATAAGCGGCTGGAGCGGAATAGCCTAGGAGCAGTAGCTCGGTTGGGAGGGCTGATGACCCGGGGAGCAGACGGCTCGGTTTTGAGCTAGACTACTAAAAAGGCACAATAGCCCAAGAGGCCAGTGACCGGTTTCAAAGCTTAAAAACTTCAGGCATAATAGCTGATGAATACTTTGAGGCGCAAATATAGCGAGAATGAATAACTTAGTTTAAGGAGCGTAAAGCGGCTCGAGGCGGGAATAGTCTAGGGCGAGTAAATCCAATTCGGAGCGCGGCTGACAGACGAACAACCAGGTTTCAAAGGCACTAAACAACTAAGGCCGGGAATAGCCCGGGGCCAAGTACCTCGGTTTTAGAAGGAGCTTGTGCTTTAGGAGCTAAGCAACTCGGAACTCGGTTTCGAGCAACAGCTGCTTAGAGAGAGGCAAAATATCTGGAATGAAATGCTAGTTTGAGCTTAACTACTCAAAAAGACACAACAGCCCAAGAGCGAATAACTCAGTTCAAAAGAGCCTCGCGGCTCGGGGCGGGGCATAGCCCAAAGAGCGAGTAGCTTTCAGTTCGGAAAGCCCATGATAGCTCGAGGTGCCAAACGACTCGTGGGTTTTGTAAACCGCTCAAAAGGCACAATAGCTCGGGAGAATGGCTCGGTTCAAAGGCATAAACAGCTCGGGAGGCGGAGGAATGGCCTAGGAGCGAGTAGCTCAGGTTTAGAGGCATGGCCCGGGGGCCAAGCGAGTCGGTTTTCGAGGCTTAGCTTTTGCTCAAAGGCCGCGATAGCCTAGGGTGAGATAGTGAGGCGTAATTGCCCGGGAAGCCCCGAATAGCTCGAGTTCAAGGAACATAAGCGGTCATGGGAATAAAATAGGAGGCGGGGAAAAGAGCCCAGGCAAAATACTTTCAGTTTCTAACAATTAAACAACTCGAGGGTGCGATAGCTAGAGCGAATATCGAAGGCGCAACGGGCTGGGGTGGGCAACTTAGTTTCAAGAGTTAAGCAAGCTCAAAGGCGCAATAGCCTAGGAGCGAATAAGCTTAAAAGAGTGTAAGCCGGCTCGGAAGGCGAAGTGCCAAGGGCAATAGAGCAGTTGTGACGAGGCTGCAATACAAGGAATGAGGAGCAAGCGAATCGCGAAACAGTTCCCAGGTGCTAGTGAAAGGGACATCCCAAACCTAGGAGGAAGAACGCAAAGCGATCACGAGGATGTTTCTAAAGCATAGGAAAGCGACGGCCCGGAATGGGTGCGAAAATCAATCGCCGTATTTATCCTGAGACTATGGCGACAAAGCCTATCAATCATCCCAGTAGCCACTTGAAATACTTTGTCGAAGCAATTCAGCCCTTGCCTAACTCGCCGGTAGGCGAGAATAGCTTTGAGGGTCCCAGCCACGTGTGGGCTCGGGCGCTGACCCAGCTAGGTTTGAGAGGATAAGAAAGGCCCTAATAAAAGACATAAAAGAGCTCGACCCACCACATATGCCTAAACATGAAGGCCTAGGCCGGGGATCCGATTCACCCCGTTTAAGAAGTAGGTGACATAAACATCCAAAGAACCCATATTAAAGGAAAAATTACCCGACTTCCTAATTTAATCTCCACCAATTAGGGAAGTAGGATATTTCCTAATAATTGCTGTGTTATCCCTCACCCGATAGGAGAAATATGGTATCATCATCCAACTAGGAAGTTGTCGAATTTATCATATTAATTGGTTATTTGATACAGGAAAGAAATCACTAGCCCACGATGGAGAAATATCCCAGTATCATCATCCATTGAGAAAGTTATCGAAAAAAGTATTTGTAAGCGGCATGTGATCATCCATTATAATGAGTGCCATCGGTGAAAGATGCGTACAAAATTCAATCCTTAGAAGCCCGACAGTCTTTGTAGGAGACCGACGACGTGGAAGTGGCGGGCGAATCAACGTATCGTGAATGATGGTTGACCGAACGTTCGACGAAACTCTGTGGAGTTGATTGAAGCGATCGATTGACTGTTT
The DNA here is from genome assembly GCA_016808115.1 of Tetrastigma voinierianum. NCBI lineage: Eukaryota > Viridiplantae > Streptophyta > Magnoliopsida > Vitales > Vitaceae > Tetrastigma > Tetrastigma voinierianum. The sequence goes on along the minus strand of JAEQBH010000879.1, from coordinate 481,523 downwards.
GTTAACTCTCGTGCCATGCGTTTCTTATCGCGTTCGACGTTAAAGATGATCCACTCTTTGAGTTAATGGTTAAAATGTTCGTGTGACGGGATCTTCGAAACTCCTCATTCGCTCGTAATATGAAGTCGTGAAGTTAAATCGATCGTCGTTAAATATCATTCGGCGATCATCGTGGTGCAATCGTTTCGATCGATGGAAGACGTTGTTGCTGATAAATCGCTGTGAACAACGTTTATTGGCGACTTATTAATGAATATAATAATAATGATACTGAGATATGAGTTATTTTCATCAGAAGAAGGAATAAAATATTATAGACTTTGTTGTGATAATAATAATTAATCAGCGCCGATCAACATCTGATGAATGATGGTGCGTTCATTACGATAAGTAATACTGTTGTTAAAACTCTATTCGTAACGTCGATGAGTCAATCTTCACATCAGCACATGTTGTGATAAATACAGATGATAATGATGGTTTTTGTGTCATTATTAAATAATAAATAACATGATGAATTGTTGATTTTTATAAATTATCTATTTCTTCTGTGTAAAGTATTTCAGTTGGAGGATGTCATGAACTGTCGGGGTGCCCTTAGAGTTAGCCAGAGCTTAGATACGCTCGATTAAGAGTGATCATGGTTAAGAAAGATAAACCCGGTTATACCAAGAAATTTAGATGGGGTGTCTGACTTGGGAAATGAGCCCTCAGTGAGGATGAGGCTTCGAGCATATCAGTCTAGGTTTAGGATCCCCACGGGCACCCGGGAGAAATGCATGGAGTCCCTCTGCCCAACCCCACCAACACCTTTGACCATCCCGGAGGAGGGACCACATTAGTCACTTACTACTAGAGTGCACAGTGCATGACCTCACTACTTGATTTTATGCGTACTGGGATGAGACCCAGGAGCATCGGGTCCTCATCCTCCAGGATATGGATGCCCTCCGAGCTGGCATGAGAACAATCATGCACAACCAGGTGACCATCCTCACGATCAAGCGGTCCCTCGGGGATCCAGCTTGCATTTCTCTTGCCCATGCTACCTCCACCGCCGCTCACGAGTGATCGGCGATCACCAGGGGAGCTCACTACACCCTCTCTTATTATTCCATAGACATTGAGGACACTGTCCACACTTGTTTGGGAGGTGTGGGTGATCTGGTTTATTTGGTGTTTATTTATCTGTTTTTTGATTTACTATGTCTGTTTCTATGCTTATTTATGTGTTTCATGTTTAGGGTTTCTTTAGTGTTTATGTCGGTGTCTTCTGCTTTGTCGATTTGTGGGTTATTTTTGTGTTTTTGTTTATTGGGGGTTTTGTGTTTTAGTTTGTCTCGGGTTTTAGGGTTGTGTTAGGTAGTTTGTGAGAGTGATGCCATGATTGGTAATCAAGGATCCCTTTTGACCTCTTCAAATCTTTTAGAAAAACCTGATACAAATCAGAAAGGATTCATGGGTTATTAGATGCTCGGGAATTACATGTTGGATAATTAGGGGGGACATAGTGAGTCACTTGCTGGGTATTCAAGAAACCAATTCCCGATTAGTCTACCATACCCACACACATGTGATCTCCAGGGTATGTCTAGGCTCCAAACCCGACTTACTAATGTTCAACGAACCTTGGGGGTTTCTAAACACCAAAGTGATGGGACACCTTAGAAAAAGAAGATTGTCATCGAGCCTTAGTCCAAAAAAAAAAAGCACGATAAAAAAATAAAGTATGAATAGAATAAGTGGGAGCTTATAGTTGGAATCTCGGGCATGGTCCGAGGGGCTTTTCAAAGCCTAATGCCCTGAGCCAACTGGCCGAGAGCCATTGACTTCACTGCCCGTTACATGGGACAGAGATGGAAGTTTCCCATAGCCTAGGGCCCTTAGGTTTGGTTCAGTGTTCAGGGTGAAGTTCAGGGACTGTGGATCATCTGATGCACTAAACAACTGGTGGGAGTCACCAACGAATCCCCGCTACAGGAACACTCAACATAAACTTACGAGCATTGTTTCTTCATGAGTGGGAGTGCAGTTCAGTTTAGATAAAAAAAGGGTGTGTTCTTATCCTTCCATAGTTAGACTCCCAAATAGGCAACTTGAAATCAGTTTAGAGGGCATGAGACAGGTTATATGCTGAGATGCATGTATCAAATGCACATAGACTCCTTTGGAAAGGCTGAAAGCTTGGGAGGTTGATTAACATCAGCAGACAGTGTTGCAACTAGTTCTTAGAGAGTCGTTTTCTGCAGTTCTCGATTATTCAGATGAAACAGATTATTCAGTTGGTTCATTTTGATCCTTCCTTTTGGCAACATGTGCACATCACACTCGTGTTGTGAGTTTTGGTATATTTGTTTTCTTGCTGTGTCTGGTTTAGAGTCAAGACAACTTGTGGGACCAGAAAGAGCTGATTTTTATGATGAGTATACAAACACTCATGTGCTTTACTCTAATTCATACGTTTTAATTCTAATGATAATAGTGCATTGACCTTCGATATCTAATTTTTGGATCTTGTGTGCATTGCAAGTGAAAATGGTGGTTTTTAGAAGCTTTTTGGAAATGCAAAGAAGAAGAAGTGAAAACCCATGCGCGACGTTCCAGCGTCATGACGTTGCAACGTAAAGATGTTTGGTTAATAGAAGTTAAAGTCAAAGAGCAGCTCAATGTACTAACCCTGCTTGTATGATTTATAGAAGTTTGGCATATTGTTTCCGGTATGTTCTAGATTTATTTCTGAGGTTTGTTAAACCTAGCTTTAGTTAATAATAGTTAAGGTGTAAATCTAATCTTATTTATTTTATTTATGATTTATATCAATTTGCTCTATGTCTGTGGTTTATTTTCATGGTGATGTTTGACCAACGTTTACATGATCTTGTTGGGTATCCGAGATCGAGAGATAAGGAATTCCAAGGATATGGTCTGACCGTAGTCGATCGGCGATAGAGATATCCCCGATTAAGGTGTGGTGATTAGGGTTTGAGCATTTAAGCGTTTCGGAGTCTAGGGTCGGGGCAGAGATGCACCTAACCCTACTGGCGATATAGGCAGATATACCTCGAGAGAGGATATTATCTTTCAGGCACGATCACCGGAGTCATGAGGAATTCATTAATAGGCTAAATAAACTAATTCCTCTAAGTAATAATCCGTAAATGTGGTAGGGAAGAGCTAAACCTAGTTTTCACAAAAAGAAAAAGTAATTTCTGATTTAACAGATTTAGTTTTAATTCCATAATTGAAGTTACATTTAGGTTTAAGTCTAGATAATATCGTAAGATGGCCAATTCCGATCGTCAAGCGCACTTCTCTCATATGGATCGATATCCGTGCCAGGTACTATATTGCTTCATGCGGCGCGTACGCTGGCACATAGGCTCTTTACCCGGTTTATCCACAAGTCACATCACGCTCCATGCTATCATTGCTGATGATTAATTGTCATTGATGTGTCTACCACCAGCCTCCAAAACTCTCTCTACATGTTGAAAGCAATGGTCAGCCACCACCGGGTCCCCTCCCCCTTTGAATGTACAAGGATGATGCGCTTTAAATCTCTGAAGGTCACTCGACCCTCATTGACCGCCAGCTGCACTAGTCTTCTGTAGTGGTAAATGCGGCGCCAGCCTTCTGATGCTGCGATCAAAGCGAGGCAATGGTCGACCATTGCCTGCGGATGACCTCTTCCGTGCTCGACTTGCCATCTACATAAGTGAATGCTTAATTTGAGATTCTCCCTTTCTGTATCACATTAGTGGTATAATGTAAACACTAATAAATAACCATTCCCCTACGTAATCATGCTTATTTGTTTCTGAACCCACAAGTTCACGTTGCTAGCAGTATTCTTCAATTTTACATTCTATCATGCATATATTCACACAACCACAATACATCGTGGAACATATTAGAACATAAAATAAATCAAGGCACACAAATGCCGTGTTCTACTACCTTGCTAATCACGATTGTATTTAGACACCTAACTCACGAATGTAGCTATGAGCAAATATCAGAAACACTAGTGAATTTTACGAGAGCTCATAGGTAATCATTAACCAAGGCTTTGATACCAAGTTGTGACGCCCCAAAACTTGGGGGTCCGTATACTCAGATACCCTGTTGTGACAAGCCAAAATCAGGGTTGATGACAACTAATCAGCAGCGGAATATTCGGTAGTAACGCTTTAATATATTTTCAGTTTAACACAAATATATGAGATTCATATAATATTTTACAAGAGTTTGATGTACAGCTCTTTTATGCTTTTACATGTGCCAAAATATGTGAAAACTAGATTGTTATAATATATTTTTACAAAATACTTCTCAAGGCCACAACCCGCCCTCTCAGTTTACCACACTTGAAGGAGCTGCCTTTCTCGTGGTACTCAGCAGTCCCATGACGAGGTGAGCAAAACCCCAAAAGAGATATCTCCTACTGCTACTCCCACCTAAGAGCAACATGCAATACCAATACATACAATAACACGTATTCAAGTACCTATACTCTGCCGTACTTGAATGTCTACATGTCATGAATGCAATATGCCCTTTATGACTCAAATCCTGAGTCCTTACTGACTCCCTCACACCTGCATATGCCAAGTGTGAAAAATCGTCAAGGGCATCCCGCCCTTAACCCTTTTTCCAAAACAAAAGCTTTTTGTTTTTTAATTCTAGACACATTGGATACCTCTAGTGCCTACTTATTTCCTTACCAAGTACTGTGTGTTATGCATTTGTGGGCCACGGATTTCTAGGTTCTCATCGTAGGACACCGCACGTCTATACAACATTTTTTACGGGCTTTCACCGATGGTTTCATGTCTAAACCATATACCATGTTTCGAGGGTACCTATCCACTTGTTCACCCATTTACACACGTACTTTTCATGCCATGTAACCGTGAGTCTCAATATGGACATTGTCCCATTTTACTAAGCTCACCATCGAACACCAAACACAGTGTCGAGTAACCATGTCCTCACGACATACATCAAACACCAACACTGTGTTGATTTACCATGGTCGAACACCAAACACAGTGTCGACCCCAACCATGCACTCACACCCGACTCGACGTGATCCCATGCATAAATGCAATGCAAATGTCATTGCATGCCATTTCATGCCTACATGTACACTATGTGTCACATGCAACATATCTATGACACTACATTTCAAGTGTCATGAATAAATTATATTTAATACATATAATTATTTTACATTTTATCACACATATTTCCTACCATAATTTCACATTCAGCATTTTATTCAATTGGTAGCAATAACACACATTAGCCATTCCCATCCGTAATCCAAACCATGCTTGGCTCCTGCAAGAATAATCCCACTAAATTTTAAAGTCCGTGACTTTATAATTATCCACACAAAACATCCAACATGAAATTCGTACTGTAATTCATGTTAATGTACCCCAAGCATTTCGTGATACAAACCGTTCCAAAAACAGAGTTTCGGGAAACAAGAACGACCATTCCTCAACCGCCCGTGACTCCAAATTCTAGTGTTCAAATTCTACATTTTTGGCTGATACTATCTACAATTTTCTAGACTCAACAAGCTTTCTGTAGAGTCTAAGAACGCGAGAATTGGAATTTGGACGAGAAAGTTATGACCGTCCGAAGTTGGAAATGCCGATTCGCAAGGGTGTGCGGAAATCTGGGCACGCCCCCCGTTTGCCATTTTGCTCGGGATTTTGCCAACCCGGAACACAGTGTTCTGTCTTGGAAATCCTAACTATGAAATAGGTCTTTGACCATCACCGCAGCAAACAACAAAACCACACATCTTAAATTCGGCTGAAATGGGGTAAGCAGTTAAACCATCACATTTCGCCTATGCGTAAAATAACTAGGAGTAGGGCTCTACCTCTTGTAGCGCGATTTGGTTTCTTCGCCATCAAGTGCGCTCATTGTGGACCTCCTTCCTTTCCTCTTTCCTTTCCCTCTCTTATTTTCTTTTTCTCTTTTCTTTCCTTCATTTCTCTTCTTCCTTTCCCTTTCCTTTCTTTTCTTTCCTTCATTTCTCTCCGTTCTCCTCTTCACTTGTTTGAAACACCCCCTTTACTTTATTTATAACAACTAAAACCCACCCCAGCATGTTGACACATGCCTTGCAGTGCAGCTTATCGGTGCAAAGTGCTATATTAATTATTTATTATAGGTTTTGAGTGCTTTATTATTACTGATACGAAAAAATATAGATCTTGATTAAATTTTCTATTGAAAATATATATATATATATATATATATATATAGTTTTGACTTGCTAATTTAGAAATGTATGAGAAGAAGGTTGCAAAGTTTTATAAATCAATTTTTTCTTTATTATTATAAAAAGTATTTGAAAGTACATACAGTACTTTCTCAAAACTCAAATAATTATTTTCTAAAATGATATTTTTACTTGATAATACTAATTAATGAAATAATCAAAATTTATTTTCATTTAAGATAATAAAGTATGAATTGCAAATAAATATATTATAAATTTTTTATGGTACAATATGAGTTGCAATCATCGCAGAAAATATTGTTGAAGATGCTAAAGTCATAAATAAAAGGGGAAATCCGGTTTTGACTAATTCTAAAATATATAGAAAAATAAGTCAATTTTTGATAAATAAGTTTTATTTTCATTCGTTCACAAATATGTTTAATATACATGAATTTATTTTCTAAGTGTACATAAATATTATTTCTTAAAATGATCATTTTACTTGTAACTTAATAACATTTAAAATTACAAACAAAAAAAGTAACAACTTATCATTTGAAGTCGATAAGAGTATCATACAAATAAATATATTATAAATTTTTATTAAATGAGATATGAATATCATTGTAGACAAATTGTCGACCATTTTGAAGTTATACATAAAATCCTTTCTAACCAGTTTTTGAAACCAGCTAAACCGTGTATATGAATTGGATTTGGCTCCTCTCTCCTGTCAAATTTTTGTCACTCATGAGACATAAATTAATGAGACAGAGAAAGTGGGGATACATTATCTTCACATACATTGCCGCATTAATGGCAATGTTACAAGGTATATAGTAAACTGACTCGACCCGAAACTCCCTTCCTATGCACTTTTGCTTGTTTTAACTAAGAACGCTTTACCACTTAAAATAGACATTATGGACTATAAATAATTGTCTTAAATCATTCAAATATCGCGTTAGGTTTAACTTAAGATCAGATAGGTGAACTTCTAAGTAATGTTTAACTTTATTTATGGATATGTTCGTGCAAATTTTATTTTCAGTTACCAATCAAAGCCTTCCCTTTCTGCAACCGTGATTAATTAAGGCTCTGTTTGGACTCTCCAAAAAGTATTAGGCAAAGGTGTCTTTCGTGTGACTCCCCAAACCTGGGGGTTCGTTGACAATCCCTTAACTCGAGGAATACATGTAGCCATTGAGTGTCTCAATGCCACAAGATGAGTGTCTCTCCACCCGAGACTCAAACATGAGTAAAAATGGCCACGTAGGACCCATACATCCATACTCATCAAAATATAACCAACTATATTACAACAGTTTCAGGAGTTAATTACACTTCTATACAAACATGTACCAATCAGAATGTTTCATACATGCATTACAAAAGCATATAATCAAAGCCACATGTCGGCTTTCTTTTCAAAAGCAGCCTCTAGTGAGCGTCGTCTTCCTGAATACTCCATGTACCTGAAAGGGGGATCCCATGACGGGGTGAGCAATGCCCAGTAGTGGAATTTTTCTACTTGGGTTATTCCCCACCTAAGTGCTCATGCAATGGCAAACACACATATTCAAGTGAATTCATGATTTCTACTCGAATGTCTACATGTTATGGATGAGAATGTGACTCGCTTCAAAACAAAAGGTTTTTGTTCCTGAAAACATAATACCAATTTTCGATAAAATTCTATTGGACAACCCTCCGAGGTGAATTGCTGGATAACTCCTAGGTTACCCCAGTGCATATGAAATGCAATATGCGATTTCACAATAATTCATGTTAATATATCAAGCATGCATATATTAGAAATTACACAAAATGCTATATTTATTCAAAATTCTACTTAAATAAGCACCCAGAAAATTAACTGCAGGCTAATAAACAAGCGAAGCGAGTCCCTTTGGGCGCAGTATCACACAAACAACACACGAAGTCATGTGAGCAGTCCGACCTTAGTCTCAAGAATTGTCCAGCAGCGGCTATGGGGTTTCGTAAACCGGTCCCGATCTTTGGAGCGGGAACCGCGACCATCCGGCCTCCAGATATCCCATCCATTAAAATGACTCTTAGCGAAGAATAAATCAAGTAGGAGGAAAACCCCTGCCTCTCGAAGTTTGTGAAACTCCACGATACCGTGCCGCGCGTAGCTCTTGCGATTAGGGATCAACCTGCCTCTTGTGCATTTTGGGATTCGACGGACCGATCGTTGGAAAATTTAGAGATAAGGTAGAGCCTCTCTCTCTAAACTCTCTTTCTTTCTTTTCCTCTTTCCTTTTCTCTCCTGTTTTCCTCTTTTCCCGTCGATCCGTTGGGTGAGTTAGGTCGAGAAGAACTTGTGCTCGCGCCACTTGTCACATTCCCATTGGTTTCTTGGATTTCACCTTATCGACTTATCCATCTACCAGGGATTTCCATCCACTCACAAGGTGTCATTTGTCTCCTATGGCCCACACTTGAGTTGATTGTTTGACTTATCTAACTTGACATGTGGCTGCTGTGAGTACTAAGCGCGTACGAGTGTCCATCTTACTCTCGGTGCCTCGAAAAACGTGAAATTCTGATTATCTATAAATTCGAGACGAAATTCAACGTGGTAGCTAGATTTTACAAGACGATTCTAACAGTGAAGCCCATTTCGTCATCCGATATCTAGAAAAATTCTGTATTTTTATCGAAATTACCGTTTAACCTTTTTTCAGAAAATTAGAATTTTCTGGGGTTTTACATTTCGTATGTGCACGGACCCATTTAGGACACCTCAAGGCTTGACCCAAAAAAAAAAAGAATAAAATACTAATGAAATTAATTTGCTCATATTTGATTTCACTAGAAACTATATAAAAAAAATCAAATATAATCAAAATTTCTAAAAATTTTAGATATTTTGAAATTTCTTAGTACTTATGTAACAGAAAGAAACAAAAAAAAGTTAGAATAAACATATAAAATTAGTTTATTAAGTTTAAACTTATTTTATTATTCTCCATTTTTATCCTTCAAGTTTTAAGTTCCTTAATGGCAATCGGGTTTCAAGTAAGCCTAAGGTTGTGCATTCTTCTCTTTCGAAAATTCCTTTATATCATCGATTATCGACCAAATAACAAGAGCATACCCAGTCGAGCTTGGGTGGGATCTATAGCTCCCTCCTTCTTTGCTCTCCCACATCTTATAGAAAAAGAATTCATTTGAAATTAAAATCAAATTATGAAAAAGATTTACAAAAAATAAAACTGTGACATCATCAATTACAAACTATAAATCAAGTACCTCTAAATCTCATAAGAAGATAATCAAGAAGAAGAATTATGAATACATACCATTGATCATTATAAGTACCATTGGGCCGGCTTTTCATTCTATGCTAATTCCTCGCCAATGGCCAAATTTTCGGATAATAACAAGTTTCGCTGTCTCAGGAAAAAAAAATCAAATAATCACCAAGCTTCATTGTATGTTAATAACAATATTCATTAATCAAACTTTGGTTATGTAGATCAACATCCAAGTGAATTGATGCAAATTTATTTTTATTTCCATATGGGGTCTTAGAAATTTTCTGTTTTATTAATTGTGCCAAAACTCTCCTTCTATTGTTTTGATAAGTTGAACCAATGAAATTAATCCATATTTTATCAACATTTTGTTTAATATAATCAGCTTTGATTGTAATCTTTAATAAAGTATCATCAACTTTCAAATATGATCTACGTGTTAGTTGATTAATACATTTAATATGGTGATGTTGGTGGGTTGATCATCCTTGTGAATAAAAAAGGCATGTCGGTAAAGAAAAGCCGACGACTCAACCGAGCGCTGAGAAAGTGCACACCTCTCAGAATCTACGAAAATGCCTTCCACCAAAAAAAATTTCTTTGTTTCAAAGAGATACGATTGATTCAAAGTTACAATCGGCGGTGCCATCCTTACATCTAGGGACGAGCAGTGCAAGTAAGCTCCTCAAAAAAGAAAAAATCTCGAGAAAGAGAAAGGAAAGGGAAAAAGAAGAAAGAGAGTCGAAGCGGGGAGGGGAAAAGGAGAAGGAAAAGGAGAAGAAAGAAGAGAAGGGAAAGAAGAGAAGAAAAAAGAGGAAAAAATGGAGAGAGGGGTACTAAAGTTCTTCTTTGAGTACACCTCTCCCTCGAATCACATTCCATGAAACGACTTTCGGAGTCATCGGACGTGGCTAGGGAATAACCTCAACTCCTGAGGGAGGAACTGGGGAAAACAGACTCCTATGAGCGGAGAGACCATCGGAGACAGCGCCGGCAAGATCTCCGGGCAAGCCTCCTGCAATGACGATCAAGCCTTGACACTTCTTCGTCCTTACTTGGGAGTTCCAAATTCACTTTAAAGGAAGAAGGTTCGAGCCTGAGCTCACATAATAGAGAGTCATTATTTGTAAAAGAAGCTTGGGAGCACTCGGGAAGTCGCACAATCCATTCCCATTCTCGAGTAGCCCAGCGTAAAGCTACCCACGCCTTTCCCGAGAGAAGGAAGTCAAATCGGCCATGTAGCCACGGGCAACATCGCCGGGAGTCAATGGCCTTTCGGTTCGAACGAGGCCGTGCAGCCCGCGAGGTGGCAGCCCGAGAGCCTTAGCGACTCGGTTTCCAAATAGCAATCAGTTCAATTCTCCATAAAGCGTAATAAAGCTACGGCGCCTTTCCCGAGGAAGTCGAAAAGGCCATATAAGCCGCGGAGCCGTTGGCAGGCGGATTAATACAGACCTCGACTCGAGTTTTCGAGCTCGACTACTCGCCAAAGGCCCTTATAAGCGGGTGGGGCGGTTGACTCAAATGAAATTAGCCAGCGGAGCCTCAACCGGCTTCCGGTTCGAAAGCTTCGAAGCTTCTCGAGAAAAGGCCATATAGCCGTGGAGGCGATTCGGCTCAAGCGAGTTAGCCACAGACCTCTCAGCTGACTCAGGTTTCGAAGTATTCTTTCGCCAAAGGCCGTATAGTGCGAAGCCTGATTATTTCGAGCGTAATGGCCCGTAGGGGCCACCAATGGCTCGTTTCGAAGAGCTCAAGCGCACCGAGAAAATGCCATATACTCGCGGAGCTAGTTCAGCTCAGGCAGATTAGCCCACGAATCCTCAGCAGGTCAGTTTTCGAAGAGCTCAACTGCTCAGAAAAGGCTATATAGTCGCGGAGCGGTTGACTCGGGCAAATTAGCCCGCGGGCCTCGGCCTGTTCGAAAACCCGCATAGTTGCTCAGCTAAGGCCTTGTAAGCGCTTAAAGCCGCTAGCTCGGGAAGATTAGCCTGGGCCGCCATTTCGGTTTTAAAGACCGATTGCTTTCGGCAGGCCATGTAGCCTAGGACGGTTGCTTCGAGCTGATTAGTGCGGGCTCAGCTATTTCGGTTGGCTGGTACCGACTAAGGCTAGTAGCGAAGCGATTCGGCTCGGGCAAATTAGCCCACGGGCCTCAGCGGCTCGATTTTGAAGAGCTTAACACTCTCGAGAAAAGGCCATATAGTCTAGAGCAAATTCGGCTCGGGGCGGATTAGCCCGGCGGAGCCTCGTGACTCGATTTCGAAGAGCTCGGTGCTCGAAAGGCCACGCATGAGGCCGGTTGTTCAGGCGAGTTAGCCCACGGAGCCTCGGCGACCGGTTTAGAAGAGTTCAAGCGCTCAACTAAGGCCTTGCTTGGCCGCGGGCTAGTTCAACTCGGGAAGATTAGCCGAATGGGCCTCGACTCGGTTTTGAGCTCGGCGATCCCGTGAGGCCATGTAACCCCGGGGCGGTTCGGCTCAAGCATATTGGCCGCGGGCCTCCAGCGACTCGGTTTCGAAGAAGCTCAACTACTCAACTAAGGCACGGTAGCCCACGAGCGATTCGGCTCGAGCATATTCTTCTGGAGCCCTCAGCCAGCTTCGGTTTTCGAAGGCTGTTTCGGAAAAGGCTATATAAGTAGAGAACCCAGGTTAATTTCGGAAGGTGGCCCGCGAGCCTCGGCTCGGTTTTAGAGTTAGCGCTCAGCAAAAAGGCCATGTAGCCCGAGTCGATTCGGCAAATGAGTGTGAGCCTCGTGACTTAGTTTTCAAGGCTCGACTTCAGCCAAGGCCTTGTAGCCTAGGAGCCAGTTCAGATCAGGCAGATTATCCCATGGAGCCTCAACAGCTCACTTTTCAAGACCTCAACCGCTCAACTGAGGCCTCGTAACCTAGGAGCCAGGTCAGTTCAAGCAGAGTAGCACAAGGAACGCATTAGGGGTAAAAGCGAGGAGATAGAAAATTGGGTATCCATTAAGTTTCAAAGCCAAGAACGACATTACATATATCCCGGGTTCAAAGCTGGTTGACCAAAAAAAACAAACAGAGTGTACAAGGAGGCTCGGACTTGAGGGCATAGGATTAGGACGAGAAGGTGAAAAGAGTGGGCTCGGTCGAAGCGGTATTCTCTAAACGTCAATTAGAAAGAGCTCTTACGCCTCACTCCTACATTGGGAATATCAAAATTAAGGTCCAAGCCCGGGTAGGCGTTAGCAACCCTCCTCTGGAAAGCAAGCCATCCAGAAGCCCACTAAGTGCAAGCCTCGTCCCTTAAACTTGCTATCGCTTCATCCCTCTGAACGACGAGTTTCCTGCTACAAGGTCCCCCTCATGACGCATGGCACTCATTGACGTTGATAGAGCCTCACCGGCCGAAGCTTCCACGCCGGGCTCTATCAGCGGCCTGCTATTCACAGCGGCTCATCTCCTAGCGACGTAGCTTTTCGGACTACCGCGACTCATTACGGGATGTTTCGCGGCTCTTCCCTATTTGGCTCCACCCCGCCGAAACTCCATGGCGAGCTTCTGACCCATCCACCATACCGTAGTCATTTTGGGCGATCTGTAGCCCGTCACGACCTCCGAGCTGCCCTCGATAACTCTTAAGTCATCTCGGGCCTTCTCTTCTCTACCCTCGGCCTACGCTGGCACCATCGAAGTATGCCTCAGGTCGAACTTGAGCTTCACGGCTTCCTCCATCATATTTTGCATCCGAGCTTGAAGTTCAACTCCCTCAGAGGTAAGAGAAGCTACTCTAGCTTTGTAGGCTTTGGCGACTTTGACATAACCCTCATTCAGTCTGGCCCTTTTTGCCAAACTCTTCAAATGGGTAGCCACCTATCGATACCCAACATAAAGCCAATATGCAACTCAAAACCAAGGTCAGAAGCCAGACAAATAGGGACACGAGGGAACTTACGAGGTGACCCACTTGGGGATAGAGCCCAAGCCTCCTCAGCGAGCGAGTACCCAGGCCTCCCGAGATCGAATCCTTTGAGGATGGATGAGATGCGTCGATAACCTCGGTAGTGGAAGCGAGATCCTCATCACGTCAGCTTAGGCGCTTCCTCCTATGTCTTTTGCTATCGAAGGAGGGCTCAACGGCTCTGCATTAGGAGGACTCCAAGGCGAGATGGGCATAGCCTCCCAGCGGGCTCAACGACCCTCCTCCGGGAGTCTTTTGCCTTAGCGACGAGAAGCGACGGGTTGCGAGCACAGCGGCTCTTAGAACCTCGACTGAGATGCGATACTTGCACTTGTACTTTCGGACATGGGCAAGGCGATGAAGAAGGCGTTCCCGACCTCGGGCTTTACCACTGGCCACAGGATGGCTCTTTTCAAAGGAGTCCTAAGACTTGGCTACCTCGAGACCTCTGGACAACGTCTCCACCCAGAGCAGGCTCTCATTAGTGGAAGCGACAGGGAGGCCCTCGTAGGAGAACTCATGGATGGAGGTGAGGCCTCGGAGTGAAGGTTGGGAAGACTTGAGCCCCAGGAGACCTGGAATATCGGCACGATAAGCTCAAGTAAGCACACGAGGAAGACACTTGGCCAACCCAGAACTGCGTCCCCTATCCTCGGTAAGATCAGTGAATAAGCGAAGCGCACATTTAATGCAAAGTTAGGGATACCATATAATCGTGGTGGAGCGAACTAAAAGCGAAAGCAAAGCTCACGTAGATTCTCGAGAGTGGTCCAGACAGCCGGAACGCCTAGTGTGTCTTCCTGGTCAATGGGATCATACTCCCAACGGCGGCCATCGACAAAAAAGTAGCGTTATTTCCAAAATTTGTGGGAAGACGAGAGATCCGAGATGATCAGCGGAGTGTTGGAACGCTTAGATAAATAAAGGAAGCCCTCAGCGGCTTCCTTCATGCTGAAGAGGTCCAGGAACAAAGCTATACTGGGAACACGCAAGCCCTTATCCCTAAAGACAACTAACAGCCCAATCTAAATACCCCAGAAGTTGGGCGAAAGCTGAGAGGGGCAGACGTTGAAATGCTGCAAAACCCTTTTATAAAGGGATGCAGAGGAAAACGAAGGCCACCTCGAAGAAGCACACTATCTTGGGCACTTGAACAACATAGGAGGTCAATACGTCAGGAGACCAAACCTGGACACCAAACGGGGGCTTATATCGTCTTGTGAAGACTTCCCCATATAAAGGCTCAACCCTGCGAGGACCCACAATTAGGGCGTTCTACACGGCCAACTTCAAATATTCAGACCCCACAGGGTATTTAATCTTATCAATTTTATCCTTGTCACTACCCGCGAAAGAGGTCTCCGGGCCATCTCGAAGAACAACCACAGCTGGCCACTGATCTACCACCGTCCACAACCATATCACAAGAGGAGTCACCTCTATACACAAAGAAGAGGAACGCACTCTGACCCATGGAATACCCTAAGTTCGACTCAAACCTAACCGCTAGCCCTAACACCGCAATACCACCCAAAAGACAAAGAAGGAGAAAGATCGCACGGCCCTGGAGTATAACAAAAGGACACCCTGGGTGTGGTATTACCAAACACCAAAAGATATTCTGAACAAATGATCAGACAAGTTTCAAGAAAAAAGAAGCCCCAACTCACAGAGAAGGAAAAAACTTTAATATCAAGGGAACATAATGTTAACGGTTAGAGGATGTTCTCAAAAGAAACTAAAAGAACTAGAGGGAATAAACGCGAAAGTCGAAAAGTCATCATTACCACAAGACATTTGACAGCCACAAAGCCCTAACCAAACTAGCCTTGAGCGACCACGTGGAAGTAACACCCGATTCAAGAAACGATATAGCCCTTGCCCACGCCGTTGCAACCAAGGGCCGGGGGCAAACTGAACGGGTTTAAAAATAGGTGCGCAGGCCCACTCCCCAAGTCCAAGAAGCAAGACTAAAAGAAGACTTATAAGCAGTCCCAGTAAAATAGCCCGGCTCTAGGCGCAGGCCCAAAAGGGGAGCCTAGTTCATCCATCCCAATGGCCGATAACACGGAAATCCCAAAGAGCCCATATCCTATAAATCAAATCAAATCTCCACCAATAAGGGAAGTAGAATAATTCCCAATAACTGCTTTCTAATTATCCCTTATTAATCTGACGACGATAAGGAAAGAAAATCCTTCATCCAATAAAAGAGAGTCCTTATCACCATCCAATTAGGGAAATCATCCACTATAAATACCAGGCCACCCCATCGGTGAAAGGTACGCACAAAACTTCATCCATCCCCATGCTATGGCTAAGGTCTTCTCCCACCTGAAAAATCGACTTAGGTATCTAGAGGCAACAAGCAAGTCCCCGTCGATCCTTTTGGTTTCTTGTTTTGCAGAGGAGTCCCAAGATTCGGGAGTGCCAACTGGACCACTAAAGAATTTCCAAAGACGCTCCAAATTCAGCTCCTGCTGAAAAGGCATCATCATGATTAAAAACAAAATCATCTATATATGACCAACAATATTTATATAGTTTCTAATCCAAACAAAATATTCCCAAGATCTATGTCAAAACGTGAAGAATAATAATATTGCAATAAATGCGAAAATATACCTTGATCCATAAGTTGTTGAAGATTGTAAGTTCTAGATCTTCCTGTATAATACATTGGTCCGAGATTCCTCATTGATTTCTTGATGAGATGCCTAGAAAGAACAGAATAATACGTATATGTAGGTGACCATAACCTTGAAAAACCTAATTAGTAATATTCCGATTTTGCCCATCATAAAATCAGAAATTTACTATCTGGTATCTACACATAATATACCATATTTTATTATATGCTTAAACCCATTATTTAACATTAATTATATCACTGTTATTATGTGTAAATTTATATAATAGAACTTAATAACATATGAGGGCTCACATATATTATTTTTTAAACAGTTATTACATTCATGCACTAAAGTCATCAATGGGTTGTTGGAGGCACAATTATGTTATGTGATTTGGGTTAATTTTGTAACGTATTTGATATTTCTCAAGGATGAGTCAACTAATTATAATTATAATTATTATTATTATTGTTTTGGTCAAGCCATGAGGTGCCATGAGTGGGCCTATTGTTGAGACCTGATTATATATACAAATTTATGACATCACACCAAAGGATTATTATCTATTCTCGAAGAATCGACGCTAAAACTCGTTGGACAAATTTTTATTAAAATATGTGTTTTTCCTTTTTGTAAAATGGATTCATTAAAAATTTTGATTGGTCTAAATCACTGCAAGTGCACAGATCATACAAGTAATAAAAGTGGATTTTTATTAAGTCCAAATATTGTTCCCACGAGGATTTATGATGAATCACAAACCAACTACCTCAACTACTCAAGATCCTTACTATTTGAACTCCAATATTAAGATGATTAGAGAACGAATAAAATGATTCTAAAGTAATTTCACTAGTGTACAAAATGAAAAATATTAATAAGAATGGAATTGACAGTTCACTGAGTGAGACAACACTGGGAAATAGACCAATGAATAATTGTCAATTTCTGCATCATTTTGAATTATGTTTGCCATAAGTCGGGTCGACTACAAAGATGCATTGTGGTATAGTTTGGATTTCTCCCTTAACAACACCTTTCACTAATTATAGATTCATGTTTATTTCTGATTCATGGATCTAATCAGTTACTTGTAAGATATAATCCTCTTTCTAAGATTTGGGTAATTTTCCTTTTCAGTACTTCACACTCAAATTTTAAGATTGAAGAATTCTTACCCCCATAGATAGGATATTGCAAGCCTTCTCCAATTTTAAATGGCACCTCATCCTTCAATACTAATGAAATTCTATATCTCTTTGATTAGATATTTGCTAACACGATATCAGAATCCTTTCATCAACAAGAGGAGAAACCTTTGAGTGATTAAACTGATACTTCATCAAACTATCCTCAAACCATGAGTAAGTTAGTGATTTATCTCAGTAATCTTCAGAGTTCATTATTCCAAAGTATTAGTCTACCATACCCACAAAGAACTGCTCTATACCCTCAGGATTCTCCATCTATGTGTCACGTAGAGGGCCCCCTGGAAATCAGAGCAAGATACAATACTTCGTTTGGGTACACTGTACTAATACTTGGAACAATTAAGTTAAAAAATAATACCAATCAAATAACTTCAAGAATTCTAACTAAGGCATTCTTCCACTTTATGCACAAAAATAACAATCATCATCGACCCATTCCTAGAGGGAGCTCAACCTTTCAAAACTGGTTCACTCATATCAATGACTAACTGATCAGGAAAATTCACTAAAATTGTAAATGAATTGAAATAAATGAACTCAAAAAATGTTTCAAACTCTATTTTATTCAAAACAGTAATGAAAGAGAAAATTTTACAAGAAATTCCAACTCAAAGCTGCACATCAGTTCATTACTTAACTCCAGAAAATCAAAAGAAAACTAACTAAAACTACGCTCAAACTAAATCTACTAAAAAGAAATAAAAGAAATAAAAAAAAAATAATATACAAAGAGTCTTCAATCACCTGTGGTCCTGAATTAAGTGGAAGTCACACATAGTGCCCTAGATGCGTCTATTTATAGACTTTCCAATGTTGGGCCGCACTTGAAAACTGTATTGTGGATTCCCAAATTCTGGCCCAAATTGGTTGTTTTGTTACGACATAGAAAGTTATGTCGTGACAGAGTCTTTAGTCTTTGTCGAATTTCGTCGTGATATGCGCTGACCGTCAGCGATCAATTCCTTCCGAGATTTTTCTTGGATTCTATCACACATAAATTCGGTCACAACATTCTTATGTTGTTCTTCAAAGAACTTCTGCTTAAGTAATTCAACTTTTCTTTTCTAGTCCTTATCGCTGGCTGAGTCATTTGTTGCAACAAACTTGACTTGGCTAATCTCAGTTCTCTTCAAATTTTTGTCGCAACCGAATTTTCTTCTGTCATAACAGAATTCTATCACTCTATAACTTTTATTGTCGCGACAGAAAACTCTATAGCTTTTTGAATCTTTTAGATTATAAATTACTCCCCATTGAAGATCAAAAGTTGTTCTCATCCAAGTTGAATATCGTGGTGCAAGTCTCAGTCATTTTATGGTTAATTAAGGCTTTTCAGGTCTTTGTTTTAGAATAAAATTTGTTATCTGCTTTTTTGGCTTTTATTTAACTCTTGTAGGATTATGCCTCGGAGGTCCTTCGAAAATTCTCTCTCGAGAATGATTCATGACTTCATTCAGTTAATATGTGAAGTTTATGTCGAGAATGGGTCATGTCTTCTATGTTTACTACCTAAGAAACCTAATGGTGCTTGATGAGAATACATGAGGAGCAGAAACCATTAATTTGGTTGAAGAACTCCAGCCTATCATGATTAAGATACTGAAACATCACTTTTTCTAACCAATATTTTTAGAGGAAACACTTTGGGGCGTTTGTTTTTTAACTTAATGTTCAATACATGCAACTTTTATTTAGGTGAATGCTGAATAAGGTTTAATAGTATCAAATACTAAGTTGTTTGCCTTTTTAATATTGCATTTCTATTGTCCACAAGCCTAAATTTCTCAAATTTGCTAACGCTCAACGTTTAAAGGCAAGTGACATGAAGAGAGAGGTTCCAAGCCTCAACGCAGTTCTTACTACATCAGATTAAAAAAGCTTATTAAATTTCCGACTTTTACTCTTTCGACTTGCCTATTTTTTATATATCTATTCACTTTGCATTTAATAACATAAGTAGTGATTTTGTTCGCAAGGAAATTTGTCCAGTTATAATATCACAAGCCCATGCATGACTTTGAATTTTTTGGCACTATGTCTTTCGTATTCATGGAAAAACTATATATGCTGGATTATCAGACATGTCTACTTCAAACAATGTGATTTACAATAAAGTTATGGAAATGGCCAAATATTGGAGTTACAGGGAGAATTTTTTCTCTAGTTTAACCAATTTATTTATCAACAATAAATAAAGACTTTCGATTTGGGTTTGGCAATCTATTTGCTGTTTATTAAGGAGCGAATTAACTAGCTGAAACCATACCATCTAGATATTAAAATACAAGATCAAGCATAATGCTGTGTATAGCAAAATGACTGCAATGGATGCTCTTAACTTGCTTTTATTTATATTAAAACTATTTGGTTAAAAGACTTCAAATAACACAAAATTTTTAAATCCAACATTCTATATATTTTTTCTCGATAAATGATTTATTGTGGATAAAAATATCCTTTATCATTTTATGTATTTATAAGTATCTTTAAAAAGAAAGGGCTATTTCAATTAGAAAATAATGAGGGTATTTTCGTCAAAATAATGTCAATTTGATGGAGTATTAGATTTTCCGTTTTCTACAGGTTATTTAATCAAATCACCTTTATATTAGTGTGGTGTTACACTATATTTTGATAATTTGAACCAATCAGTTTTTTTTTTTTCTTTTTTTTTTTGAAAGGCTAATTTGAACCAATTAGTTAAGCACATTATTAACATGAAACCTTCGAAATTGTATACAAACAGTATTAAAATAGAAAAAAAAATTGTTTGATGAATAGATATTTGTATAATTAAACAAAATAATTATTAACTAACCGTATACTTCACGTAGCTTCATCATTAATATGTTCTCCAAAATAGTAACATCGATCAAAGCCTTCACAATTTAATTCTTTGCTTGACTTTTGATTCTTACACACCATCTCTTTCCTTGTTATTGTTGAATCATCCGATTAAAAACGAAATCATCTATATATGACCAACAATATTTATACAGCTTCTAATCCAAACAAAATATTTCCAAGATCTATGTCAAAACATTAAGCATAATAATATTGCAATAAATGCGAAAACATACCTGGATCCATAGGTTGTTCAAGATTGTAGGTTGTAGATCTTCCTGTATAATACGTATGTCCGAGATTTTTCTTTGGTTTCTATCTAAGGATGTGATGCCTAGAAAGAATAAAATAATACGTATATATAAGATACCATAACCCTGAAAAACCTAATTAGTAATATTCCAATTTCGCCCATCATAAAATCAAGAATTTACTACCTGGTATCTACACATATTATACCGTACTTTATTTTATGTTTCAACCCATTATTTAACATTAATCATATCACTGTTATTATGGGTAAATTTATATAATAGCACTTAATAACATATGTGGGCCCACATATATTATTTTTCCAAATAACTCACTTGGGCCACATATCTGCACCTATACATACCTTATGAGTCTCAAAAAAATTTGCTATCATAACCAAAAGCATAACCAAACAACCTTGTCCATTAATTATATCAATATAGGACCAAAGCAATTTTCATTACATTTATATCATAACTAAATTCATCATTGGTCACATATATTAATATAACCAAACGACATAGATCAAGCATGGATGTGTAGTATTAAATCAGACAGACGCGATCCAGACATGCCTATTTCTCCGGTCCTACCCATATTTTTTTGTGAGATCAAACATTATGAGTCAAAATGGAAATAAACTGAATACTTTATTTGCTAAATGTCTCAGAATATATAATGTGTCTAAAAACAACAACAAACACAAACTCCCACTAAATCGACATATCGTCTGACAATATGACACCCATATGAGCAGTGTGCTCATGAAAGACCTTAGGTGTAAGTCCCTTAGTAAGCGGATCTGCAATCATGGAGTTTGTGCCAATATGATCTATAAACCTTGACCACTCTGAACTATTTCTTTAACAACCAAGAACTTGATGTCAATATGCTTTGACTTCGAGGAGCTCCTATTGTTATTGGAATACATGACTGCTGACTTATTGTCACAATATATCTTTAGTGGTCTTTCAATACCACCCAAAATAATACCCTATGATCACCAACTGATTTGATCTCCGATATGTGAGCATATAATCCTTAGTCATAACCTGTTTGACTACTTTCTAATGATCCATCCTTGAGTTGATTAAATATTTGCCTAACATTCCAACAATGTATGATATATCCGGACGTGTACAAACTTGAGCATACATTATACTTCCAACAACTGACGCATAAGGAGTTCCCTTCATTGCCTGAATTTCCAAATCACCTTTAGGGCATTAACTAAGACTAAATTTGTCTCCTTTAGTGATAGGAGTGTCAATTGGTTTACAACTTTGCATGCCAAATCTTTTAAGTACCTTATCGATATAGCCCTTTTATGATAATCCAAGGATACCTCGAGAGCGATCCTAGTGTATCTTCATCCCTAATACAAAAGAGGTGTCACCAAGATCTACCATCTTAAAATTATTTGATAGAAATCTCTTGGTTTCGTGCAATAAGCCTATATCATTAGTGGCAAGCAGTATGTCATCAACATACAAAACTAGGAAGATGTGCTTACTCCCACTGAACTTATGATATACACATTCATCCACTATATTTATCTCAAAACCAAATGAGACTATCACTTGATGAAATTTGTAGTATCACTAAAGGGAAGCTTGCTTAAGTCCATATATGGATTTCTTTAGTTTACAAACCATTTTCTTTGGGTCTCCGGACAAAAGTTTTCCTGGTTGCACCATATAAATTGTTATGTCAATGTTGTCAATGAGAAACGCTGTCTTTACATCCATCTGATGTAACCCAAGATCAAAATATGCAACAAATGTCATTACAGTTCTAAAAGAGTCTTTCATTGAAACTAGAGAGAAAGTCTGTTTGAAATCAATGCCTTCCTTTTGAGTAAAGCCCTTAGCAACAAGACATGTCTCATATCTCTCCACATCACCTTTCGAATCCCTCTTGGTTTTAAATATCCATTTGCAACCAATGGGTTTTGCACCTTCAGGCAATGAGACAATATCCCAAACATCATTGTCTTGCATGGACTTGTATTCCTTATTCAAGGCATCAATTCACTTTGACAATCAGAGCTTAGAGCTGATTGGATGGAAGTTAATGGGACTACCTTCCATCATACTAATTTCATCCTTCATACTCTGAGAAAAACTACATAATCATCCGAATAAATTCCTTTCTCCTTTCTCTTACGGATCTCCTCGTGACATTTGTTCTCTTGTTTAGTTTGTCTATCATGAACGATTTCATTTTGAATAAAGGATTTACTATTTGTGGTAATGGGAATCAAATCAACATTGTCTTGTTCCAGATTTGTTTCTTAATCAATGATAGGAATAGGAACCTGCACATAGTCAAGATTAATAGGAGTCGAAAAAGATTCCTCCTTTTCAAAGACAATGTCTCTAACCTTATTTCTCCCCCCCAAACTCAACATCCTCAAATAATGCTAAGCTCCCGTCTTAAAAACAGCTTTGATTGTGGGATCATAAATTTGTAACCCTTAGACCTTTAGAGTTTCCTATAAAAAGCAAATTGTGGTTCTAGTCCAATTTATCTTCATTCGTCTATAAGGTCTTGTCATTTGGACATCCCCAAATGTGAAAATGTTTTAAACTAGGTTTTCGACCCATCCAAAGCTCATAAGGGGTCTTTATTGCCTCTTTAGTTGGTACTTTGTTAAGAATATAAGATGTAGTCTTTAATGCTTCTCCCTAGAGAAATTCTGGTAAGGTAGATTAACTAATCATACTCCATACCATGTCCTTAAGAGTTATGTTTCATCTTTCAGACACACCATCCATGCTATGTGATCCTAACATAGTGTATTATGGGACAATTCCACATTCCTCTAGGTATTTAGTAAATGGACTTGGACGTTGTTCACGAGATCTGTCATATCTGCCATAGTATTCACCACCACTTAATATCCACTCACCTTGGCCCTTGCCAGAGTTTGATCTCACCCTGCTTTAAAGTTCTCAAACATGTCCACTACTGATATCTTTCCTTTAACTGGTGGCAGTAACTGTGACGAATAATCGTCTATGAATGAAATAAAATATTGTTCACCATTCCAAGGGGCCTCAAGGAATGGTCCACAAATATCTGTATGAATAAGTTCTAAGACTTCTGAAGCTCTATTGCCTCCCAACCTCTTGTTCTTTCTTTGCTTTCCCTTAATACACTCAGCATAGATTGTGAAGTTTTTAAAATCAAGGGAATCAAGAATCCCATTAGACACAAACCTCTTAATTCTATTTTTAAATATATGACCTAATCGTTTGTGCCATAAAGTCGTGGAATTCTCATCGATCAACTTTCTTTTTGTACCACGTGAAGAAACATGCAAGGTTTTGTAATATGAAGCAATTATATCAAGCAAATAAAAATTGTCAAATCCCAATAAAGAACCAGTACCAACAATATTTGAATTCAAATAAAGACTAAAACTAACTACTTCCGAAGGAAAAAGTATAACCCAATTTGTCCTAAACAGAAATAGAAACTAAATTCCATCTAAATGATGGAACAATAAAATTCTATTTCCATGACCCTGATACTTCATTGAAACCAAGCTCCCTAAAAGAGTGCTTGTTTCAACCTTTTTGTTTTTCACAAAACGCTTTTCAATATCACCAAGGAATTCTTTGATGGTGGTAACCTCTTTGGATACTATGCCCCTGAAGGTTTCTAAAATGTCGCGCTTTATGATCATGAGACTTATATGATTTGAATGATCCCACCTCTCAAATTCCTTTTAGCTTTAGTAAAGCTATCCGTAGTGAGAGGTGGACGTCGATCAGTCCTTAGAGCAATGTCCAAATCCATGCAGCTAAGAACGATTAAAACATTCTCTATCCAATCCTTAATGTTGGTCCCATTAAGAATGAGAATGAAATTTATATTAGCAGATAATATAGCAATAGAAGCATTAGCCGAACAAAATAAGTAAAGTTCACATAAGAGTCTATATAAAATTAAATAAATAAATTCAAATATTTGGTGGGTCCCATCACAAGATACCGAGCACAACATCAATATTTAGTCTTTGGACTTCAATACTAATTTGTAAGTAGTTTCTTGGTGCAGTAATCAAACATTCACAAGAAATCCTATGAAACAATAAGTCTATCTTTGGATGGACATAGTGCTCACATGGAAAACCTTATAATTGTGACACATTTACTATCACAAGTGTGTATGCAATTCAGTGAAGCACTAACTTTCCTTTGGGCTAATTAATACACGCATGAATATACACACACAAACATCTAACATTCCTCATAAACCATCTATGCAAGAGAGGTCACTTTGGTGACATGTTGTTTCAATAAGTTTATTAAAAAATGTTGCGCATCCAAAATTTGAATTTAATTATTCCTTAATTTTATGCTTTTATCAATCAATTAAAAAAATTGATTGAAAGAAGGATACTTGAAAAATATGTTTACATATATATTTCTTTTTAATATATATATATATATATATATATATATATATATATATATATTAAATTTCCTTTAAATAAAATCCTTACACCACTTTGAATCCAAAACCAAATCTGTGTCCCACTAAAAAAAATCCATAAGTTTGAATTCTTAACCGATTTTTTTTTTAAACCGAATCCAATTTTATTACAAAGTACCAAAACTGAAATGAAATATAATATATATATATATATATATATATATATATTACCAAAACTAAATATTGCTTGCCATATACATGACCCACGGTCATGTTCTTTACAACCAGAATGACCAAACAAAAATGCATTCCCAACAAACCTAAGGTTATGTTCTTTACAACCAAAATGAACATTTGTAAATGAAGTTGTTTACATTTCCAGCTTGCAAAAAATGACCAAAACAAAAAAGCAAGCTACCAAATCACCCTTCCAAAGCATCGGTACAACTAAAGCAACTTACAAACAATGTTCAAGGTCATGTTCCCCTTACAAAAATGACCAAAACAAAAAAAAAGTTGCCAAAGTATCCTTCTAAAGAATCCAAATAACCAAAGTACCCATCCAAAGAATCCAAACAACAAAAACAACGTGTATAGCCGTTGTGTACATTTTTTAGCAAAAAAAAAAACTTCCCAAAATATTCTACCTTCTCAAATGTTGTGTTCACAACCAAAACAACTTACAAAAAGTATAACTTATCAACAACAAAGTGGTAGTCCTAAAATCTTCATTTGAGTGGTGAATTAGTTTGTGGAGTTCCTTCCAAATTGCTTCTCGTCTCAAGAAGTTGGCTTCTTCCCAAGTATGGTCTACCCCTCCATGTCTTAGAGGTGGTCTGTTAGCCATGTTAATAGGACCACCATCACATATAGCCATAATCTTCTATCGTTGATGCTAGAATGTGACCCGATTTCCCAAAAGAATCAAGTTTGATGTTACGCCACCAATTTGAAAAAGAATAATCAATGAAACACTTTGTAGAACATGAAAACATGTAAGAGATCTAAGTCGAAACATAAGTTCTGACACTTACACAATATATCACTAAATCATCCTTATCATTGTACAAGTTTCCAACTTCAGCACCACGTGAAGCATGCTTTGCTGATGATCTATTTTTTAATTTGCTCAATCTTGGTCATGATCTTAAAGATGAGAAAGATGTTGATCTATATGGCATAGTTGGATGTATAGAAGTTGTTAGAGGCATTGAAGGTGGTTGTGCTAGCATTGAAGGTAGTTGTGATGGCATTGAAACTGATTGTGCTGGCCTTGAAGCTAGTTGTGATGGTTGAGGGGCGCATCAGGGTTGTTCAGAGCCAGTTAATGGTATTTACGGAGCTGTAATGGTTGTACATATTAAGATTTCTAAAATTTGCACAAGGAATATTAGTGCTACATTACCATAATGCACAAATTTGTCTTGCATTTCAAAGGAAAAAGGTACAAAGCATAAACTACCTTTCTGCAACTTGTTTTGTTGTGACCTTGTTTATTACAACAAGACATGTAACATGATAACCTTTTCTAGTCAATTTTTTTCCGAAATGTCCGGTATCGTTCATTTTTCATCTCCTTCTTTGGTTTGTGGTCTACCTTTCTTTTCTTGGTCTACTACATAAATGTTCTACATTCTAATAATTTACCTGGTCTTTGTACACATTGTGGATGGATGTAATATCTAGATGATCAATCTCAAAAACCTCTACTATTAGAACCCTTCCTCCCACATACCTTGATCTAGGTTCTATCACCGAAGTCCCCCCATGATGTATATACAAATCTACTAACTCTTGATCCATTATGTTGATATCACAATGCAACACCACTAATTTATAAACAAAAGGCAAGCCTTGGTCTAATATGAAATTAAAAAATCAAATTAGGGACCACATGTATCCATACATCACACAACAGGTTCTAGACACGGTGTTTGAGTTTCCTTTTTGTATAAAGAACTAGAACATAAACAAAGACTGAACCACACAGTATAGAATAATAAAGCACATTGATTTTTTAATTACAATTCATAACAAAGACCAGGCTACACATTTTATATAATATAAAAACTTGATGACCACATAACATAGCCAAAGTGCATACAACCATATAAGCTCGACCACATGTCCCCAAACACAAAAATGTATAAGGATCACATCCATTTAACAAAAATTGTAATTCAAACTGTAGACACTCTTCCGAAGCTTTTTTGCTCCTCCCTTACACTTCGTAACTTTCCTTTCACTATTGACTTCATATTGTGTAATAAAGCTTAATGACAAAATCCCCTTTTGATTACACTAACAGATTTGGGTGGATAAAGGCAAGAAAACCGATCTTGTGTTGAAGTTCAGAGAAGAATTTGATTATGGTGTAAGATTATGGGGAATTCAGGGAAAGAAAATCGATCTAGAGTGTCAATTTTAATTTAAAAATTGATGTGGGTAGTGAAGAAGATTGATGTCGAGATTAAATTAAGGCTAAGAAAAACTCCTTTTTGTTTTGATCTCAATTTGGAGAAGATTAGGGAAAAATTCATTTTTATTTTGGGTTAAAAGAGTGGTCCCAGTAGCAGTTAGCCAGGTGGCATCCATGTCAGGGTCGTTCTAATGATCGTTTGTCTAGCAAAGCAAGCTAGTGATAACTAGGGCATGGATGAGTTACGGACATAAATGTTAGGAGCACGAATGGACCAAAAAAACTCAAGGGCAAAATTAGACTTACGACATAAAGTCAGGGGCATATGCACCTTTTCCTGATGTTTTTGTTAATATTTAGGCAGCTAATTTTCCATCATCTTTAGGTTAGCACTTAAAAGGACGAACTTGGATTATCCCACTAGAAAATTTAAACTTTTTGTTCATAGAATCGTTGGTTCTTAGATAAGGGATTGAAGCCAAACCATTTTTAGTGCAACATTAGCTCTGCTTCTATATCAATCTCACTGGGATGTGAACTGGCTGAATTTTTTCGAAGTTCTCGCTTCTCCTTAATGGAAGGAGTATGGTTTATGTAATCAGTTTTGGAACGTTCGGCTTTTTCTTATAAACCTGTGGTAGGTTTGGGGTGGTTATGCTTCACCCTGCCCCCATTATATTAAAAAAAATGATTTCACTCTTTAATTATATATTTTAATATAAATAATCATAATTAAAATATATTTTGATAAAATAATTTATACATATTTATAAAATAATTTAAAAATGATTAAAACTAAAAATAAAAACAAATATAGAAAATGATTTAAATAAATGGGACAACGTTAAGATGGGCCGCCCCATTCCAAACCTGCCTCGTTGCATCACTACTTCACTGCTTGATCCTCATAATGTAGTTTCTTAATTTCCTTGAGCACCGAGTGATAATATGATAAGTGAAAGAAAAATATAAGATCTTGATTAGATTTTCTATTTTAAAAAAAAATATATATATATATATATATATATATATATATATAGTTTTGACTTGCTAATTTAAATGTATGAGAAGAAGGTAAAGTTTTATAAATCAATTTTTCTTATTATTATAAAAGTATTTATAAGTACATACAGTACTTTCAAAACTCAAATAATTATTTTCTAAATGATATTTTACTTGATAATACTAATTAATGAAATAATCAAAATTTTATTTATTTAAGATAATAAAGTATGGTGCAAATAAATATATAATAAATTTTTATGGTACAATATGAGTTACCAATCATCTTGAAAATATTGTTGAAGATGCTAAAAGTCATAAATAAAAGGGGAAATCCGGTTTTGACTAATTCTAAAATATATAGAAAAATAAGTCAATTTTTGATAAATAAGTTTTATTTTCATTCATTCACAAATATGTTTAATATACATTTTTTTTTTCTAAGTGTACATAAATATTATTTCTTAAAATGATCATTATTTTACTTGTAACTTGATAACATTTAAAATTACAAACAAAAAAAGTAACAACTTATCCTTTGAAGTCGATAAGAGTATCATACAAATAAATGTATTATAAATTTTTATTAAATGAGATATGAATATCATTGTAGACAAATTGTCGACCATTTTGAAGTTATACATAAAATCCTTTCTAACCAGTTTTTGAAACCAGCTAAACCGTGTATATGAATTGGATTTGGCCTTCTCCTGTCAAATCTCTGTCACCTGCGAGACAGAAATTAATGAGACAGAGAAAGTGGGGATACATTATCTTCACATACATTGCCGCATTAATGGCAATGTTACAAGGTATATAGTAAACTGACTAATTCGAAACTCCCTTCCTATGCACTTTGCTTGTTTTAACTAAGAACGCTTTACCACTTAAAATAGACATTATGGACTATAAATAATTGTCTTAAATCATTCAAATATCGCGTTAGGTTTAACTTAGATCAGACTCAGAATTGCACTTCTAAGTATTGTTTAACTTTATTTATGGATATGTTGGTGCAAATTTTATTTTCAGTTACCAATAATAGCCTTCCTTTCCTCGCAACCTCATTAATTAAGGCTCCTTTGACTCTCCAAAAGTATTAGGCAGCGTGTCTTCGTAGGACTCCTCAAACCCCGTTAACTCGCGAATACATGTAGCCATCGAAAGTGTCTTAATGCCACAAGATGAATGCCTTCTACTCCGAGACCTCAAACATGAGTAAAAATGGCCACGCTTCGACCCATACATCCATACTCACCAAAATATAAACTAACTATATTACAACAATTTCGAGTTAATTACACTTATATACAACATAAACACCGGGAATGCTTCATACATGCATTACAAAACATATAATCAAAGCAACATGTCTACTTTCTTCTCAAAAAGCTACTTAGTGAGCGGTCGTTTTCCCGAATACCCATGCACCCGAAAGGGGGATCCCATGACTGGGTGAGCAATGCCCGCAGGAATTTCTACTCGTTCCTCCCACCTAAGTGCTCATGCAATGGCAAACACAAATATTCAAGTGAATTCATGATTCCTACTCGAATGTCTACATGTTATGGATGAGAATGTGACTCACTTCAAAACAAAAGGTTTTTGTTCCTGAAAACATAATACCAATTTCCGATAAAATTCTATTGGACAACCCTCCGAGGTGAATTGCTGGATAACTTTTCAAATGGGCCTATGGGTCATCTTCCGATATGAACCGGGCCGACAACTTCAAGGCAATTCTCTGGAAAATCTTCCCATGAAATTCATTTGATAACCATGTTTTTCATATCATGCACTCATACCTACTGTTCTAGGTTACCCCGGTGCATATGAAATGCACTATGCCATTTCACAATAATTCATGTTAATATATCAAGCATGCATATATTAACGAAATTCACACAAAGTAACATGTTATTCATTCATAGCAATAACACCCAAAATTAACTCACATGAGCTAATAAACAAACCGACAGTCCCTCTTGGAACTGCCCAAAGCATCACACAAACAACACACAAAGTCATGTGAACAGTCCAACCTTAGTCTCAAAATTGTCCAACAAATAAATTATAGATTTCATCACTCGGGCCCCAATTCGAATTGAAACACGCCATCCGTGCCCTCAAGATATCCCCATCCATTAAAATGACTGTTAGCCAAAGAATAAATCAAGTAGGAGAAAACCCCTACCTCGAGAGCTTGTCTTTAAACTCCACAATGGCGCATACCCACGCGTAGCTCTCAGTTGGGGACTAACTTCGCTCGTCTCACTGATCTCGACTCGACCGGACATAAAATTCTGTAGATAGCGTAGAGCTCTCTCTAAACTCTCTTTCTTTCTTTCCTCTTTCCTTTTCTCCCTCATTTTCCCCACTCTTTCCCTATCCATCCGTTGGGTCAAGTCGGGTCAAGAACTTGTGCCTCATCACATTTGTCACATTCCCATTACTTTCGGATTTCACCTTACTCGACTTATCCATCTACCGCGATTTCCATCCACCTCAAGGTGTCATTTGTCTTCTATGGCCCACACTGAGTCGATTGTTTGACTTTGGTCACAACTTGACATGTGGTACACCGAGCCAACAACGATGCCAAGTGTCCCATACTACCTTCTACGCTACTTCAAAAAACGCGAATTCGACCGTTCCAAAATTCGGCATTTAAATTCAACACGAAATGATTTACTAGATTTATTCTAACAGTGAAGCCCATTTCGTCATCCGATATCTAGAAAAATTCCGGATTTTTATCGAAATTACCGTTTTACCTTTTTTCAGAAAATTAGAATTTTCTAGGGTTTTACATTTCGTATGTGCATGGACCCATTTAGGACACCTCAAGGCTTACCAAAAAAAAAAAAAGAATAAAATACTAATGAAATTAATTTTCTCATATTTGATTTCACTAGAAACTATATAAAAAAAATCAAATATAATAAAAATTTCTAAAATTTTTAGATATTTTGAAATTTCTTAGTACTTAAGTAACATAAAGAAAAAAAAATAGAGTTAGAATAAACATATAAAATTAGTTTATTAAGTTTAAACTTATTTTTTATTATTCTCCATTTTTTTTCCTTCAAGTTTTCTTTCCTTAATACTTGCCGGGTTTCAAACCAAGCCTAAAGGTTGTGTGCATTCTTCTCTTTCCCTGAAAATTCCTTTATATCATCGATTATCTGACCAAATATAGGCATACCCAGGTCGACTTGGGTGGGATCCTATAGCTCCCTCCTTCACTGCTCTCCCACATCTTATAGAAAAAGAATTCATTTGAAATTAAAATCAAATTATGAAAAAGATTTACAAAAAATAAAACTGTGACATCATCAATTACAAATTATAAATCAAGTACCTCTAAATCTCAGAAGAAGATAATCAAGAAGAAGAATTATGACTACATACCATTGAAGAAGATAATCAAGAAGAAGAATTATGACTACATACCATTGAAGAAGATAATCAAGAAGAAGAATTATGACTACATACCATTGATCATTATAAGTACCATTGGGCCGGCTTTTCATTCTATGCTAATTCCTCGCCAATGGCCAAATTTTCTGATAATAACAAGTTCCTTTTTCATCAGAAAAAAAAATCAAATAATCACCAAGCTTCATTGTATGATAATAACAATATTCATTAATCAAACTTTGGTTATGTAGATCAACATCCAAGTGAATTGATACAAATTTATTTTTATTTCCAAATGGCGTCTTAGAAATTTTCTGTTTTACTAATTGTGCCAAAACTCTCCTTCTATTGTTTTGATAAGTTGAACCAATGAAATTAATCCATATTTTATCAACATTTCGATATTTTCTATAGGAAGTATTAAAATCAATGAATAGACTTTTTGATAATTAACTATTAAGTATAAATAACTATAATTGATTGTACACGGTACTCAAATTCATCTTCCAACTCTTCTGACATATGACTATTTGAAATGGAGAAGAGTATAATTTCCATCATGTTAGTTTTATTTTCAATGAAGTAACATCCAAGCGTATGCAATTCAATTCTTTGCCTGCTTTGAATTTTTTAGCGCTATCTCTTTCTTGGTTTGTTAAAGAAATATTTGGTTAAAAAAATTCAAAATTTGCAAATTTAGCATTTCCCATTTTGTTTTTTTTTTAAAGAAAAAATACTCCATTTTGGAAAAAAATTACATTTTTTCATTTCATGTATTTATATCATTATATGTATTTCTTAAAAACAAATATTTTTACAAAAAAACAAGGACGTCATTCTTATTAAAATAAGGTAAAAAATTGATACAGAGTCAGATTTTTGAAATTAAATTTTCAAAAGATCTCTTAATTAAATCACCCTTAAAATAATAATAACATGAAATATATATCTGGCCACAAATGGAAATTAGATATGACGTTTAATTATGTCAACTTCAAACAATTTGTTGAAATTCCTACACTATAGTCTTGGAAAGTGGCCAAATGTTCACATTGATGGAAAATTTATTTCTCTACTTTGGTTCCATTTCTTTATCGAGTTGGGTTACAGACTCTCCATCTATATAACATATACATAAAACAAGCATTATTCCATACCAAATTAAGTGACTGCAATGGATGCTCTTTACTTGCTTTCATTTATATTAATTCATACTGTGGTATTACAGACCAGTCACACGAGTAAGGGCTATGTGGCGATGGCGCGGCCCTTAGAACCTGCTTCTAACATGGATTTTGCTGCAGCTTCTTCAAATCGATTGTTGAGGGAATGGAATGACTATGCAATTGAAAGCCCCATATGGCAGCCTCGTCATCCTCTAGACGAGAATTTGCATCGAACTTCTGTGCCTCCGGGACTAGCTGATGCTAGCCTGCGGTGGCCATCACCGCCCTTACTATTATCTTCTTCACCACCACCACCACCACCGTCTCTACCTCCACCTAGCAGTTAATGAGTTTCATGCATCTGTTGGCTTTTGTCTACCTAGCTAATATGATTTTGGTATATATCTAGTAAACCTAGAATAAGCTTGATGTTACTTGAGAAATCTTCATGTTATGTTTTTCAGTTCAAATATGAATGGAACAAGTACTATCTTTGAACATTTCAGAAACTGAAGTTTGCTTACTTCTCAGCATCGATGAAACATTATGTTTATATAAGCTTCTGGCCGGCTAATTAATGACAGAAATGATGAAATTGACTCCTCAGTGTTTCTAAGCTTTTATATATATATGTGTGTTTCAGTGTGAGAGAGAGAGAAAATGAATTAGCCGGGGTCAATAAGTCTGGAGAAAATGTTGTTTTTTATCAATTTCGAAAAATGATTTAATCAAATAAAGAAACAGAATGATTTGGTTATCAATCTCCACTAATATTCAATCGAAGTTTGGATCATTGAGAATTAGTATTGTTGGCTTCAAGAATCAAGATCAAGATGAGTTAGCAAACATAGGAAAGTGGAGACTTAAGAAATGTTGCAACTTTTTTTCAAAATATCTTCTTTTTTTTTTAATAAAAAAGCCATAGAAATACGTTTGGTAACATGAAAAATAAGAAAGTAGTGTTTTGTTCTAAACATTGAAAACAGTATACATTCTCATGGCATTCTGAAGAATTTCTTATTTATTTTTCAATTGTTTCAGAAAATGTTTGAGAATAATTATTAAATATAGTGAATGACAAAAAATAGAGCACAACCTAAGTCGTTGGACATCAAGTCTTTTTTTGTGTTAGAGATCTTGCTCCGAAGTAATTTTAGCTTTTTGAATCTTTTAGATTGTAAATTACTGCCCACTGAAGATCAAAAGTTGTTCTCATCCAAGTTGAATATCATAGGTAAGTCTCAAAGCTATTTTTTATGGTTAATTAAGGCTTTTCAGGTCTTTGTTTTAGAATAGAATTTGTCACCGCTTCTTTTTTTGCTTTTAATTTAACCCTTGTAGGATTATGCCTCGGAGGTCCTTCGAAAATTCTCTCTTGAGAATGAATCAGGACTCCATCTTGAGTTAATATGTAGAAGTTTATGTCGAGAATGGGTCCTGTCTTCTATGTTTGTCATTCTAAGAAACCCAATATGTATTGATGAAAATACACGAGGAGCAGAAACCATTAATTTGCTGAAGAACTCCAGCCTATCATGATTAAGATACTGCATCACTTTTTCTAAACAATATTTTAGAGGAAACACTTTGCGTTTGTTTTTTTTAGTTTAACGTTCAATACAATTTTTATATAGGTGAATGCCGAATAAGCGCGACAAGATCAAATACCGTTGTTCATTTTTTGATATTATATATCTACTGTCCATGCTGATACTTCATTCTTGCTGTAACGCTCAATACTTAAATACAAATATATCAGCTTATATTCGAGTCTCAAATGGCATTAAATTTTACTACATCATATTGTAAGTTCACATTTTCGACTTTAATATTTCCAACTTCATATTTTTTTATTTATATTTATTCACTTTACATGAGAACGTACTAGTATTTTGTTCGCAAGCAAACTTGTTCAAGAAGTAATATCGGCCAAGTCCATGCACGACTTTGAATTTTTGGCACTATGTCTTTCGTATGCATGGAAAAACTATATATGTGCTGGATTATCAGACATGTCTACTTCAAACAATGTGATTTCACACTAAAGTTATGGAAAATGGCCAAATATTGGAGTTGGTGGCGGGAGAATTCTTTCACTAGTTTGACCAATTTATTTATCAACAATAAATAAAGACTTTCGAATTTGATTAAAACTTGCTTTTATTTATATTAAAACTATTTGATTAAAAGACTTCAAATCACACAAAATTTGTAAATCCAACATTCTATATATATTTTCTCGATAAATGATTTATTGTGGATAAAAATATCCTTTATCATTTTATGTATTTATAAGTATCTTTAAAAAGAAAGGGCTATTTCAATTAGAAAATAATGAGGGTATCTTGGTCAAAATAATGTCAAATTTTGATAATTTGAACCAATCAGTTTTTTATTTCTTTTTTTTTTTGAAAGGCTAATTTTGAACCAATTAGTTAAGCACATTACAAATTAACCCAAATTGTATACAAACAATATTAAAATAGAAAAAAAAATTTGTTTGATGAATAGATATTTGTATAATTAAACAAAAATAATTATTAATTAACCGTATACTTCACGTAGCTTCATCATTAATATCTTTTTCAAAACAGTAACATCGATCAAAGCCTCCACACTTTAATTCTTTGCTTGACTTTTGATTCTTACACACCATCTCTTTCCTTGTTATTGCCGAATCATCGGATTAAAAATGAACTGTATCTATATATGACCAACAATATTTATAGCGCTCTAATCCAAAAACAAATATTCCACAGATCTATGTCAAAACATTAAGAATAATAATATTATGTAATGTAAAAACATACCTGGATCCATAGGTTGTTGAAGATTGTTGGTTCTGGATCTTCCAGATATACAAGCACACCCAGATTCCTTTCGCTTTCTCTCTCGACGAGCACGCTAGAAAGAACATAGTAATAATGTATACACAGTGACCATAACCCTGAAAAACCTAATTAGTAATATTCCTATTTCACCCATCATAAAATCAGGAATTTATTATCTAGTATCTACACATAATATATCATACTTTATTATATGCTTCAACCCATTATTTAACATTAATTAGATCATTGTTATTATGGGTAAATTTATATAATAGCACTTAATAACATATGTGGACCTACTATTATTTTTCCAACAATCTCCCACTTGGGTCACATATGTTACACCTTATACATAACATTATGAGTCTCAAAAAAAATTTCTATCATAACAAAAGCATAACCAAACAACCCTGTCCATCAATTATATCAATATAGGATCAAAGTAATTTTCGTTACATTTATATCATAACTAGATTTATCAATGGTCACATATATCAATATAATCAAACGACATAGATCAAGCATGGATGTGTAGCATGGAAATTGCATGTAAGTCCCTTAGTAAGTGGATCCACAATCATGGAGTTTGTGCCAATATGCTCTATAAAAACTTGGCCACTCAGAACTATTTCTTTAACAACCAAGAACTTGATGTCAATATGCTTTGACTTCGAGGAGCTCCTGTTGTTATTGGAATACATGGTTGCTAACTTATTGTCATAATATATCTTTAGTGGTCTTTTTAATACCACCCAAATACAATCTAGTGAAAAAACACAGCCTAAGTATTCCGTGATCGATGCCTCAAAACATGCTATAAACTCTGCTTCCATAGTGGAAGAAGCTACAACTGTCTGCTTGGTACTTCTCCAAGAAATGGCTTCTCCAGCCAACATATAGATATAGCTTGAAGTGGATCTACGAATGTCTTAACATCCAGCATAATCGAAATCAGAATACCCTATGATCTCCAACTGATTCGATCTCCGATATGTGAGCATGTAACCCTTTGTTTTCTGTAAATATCACATAACCTGTATGACTGCTTTCTAATGATCCATCCTTGGGCTGCTTAAATATTTGCCCAACATTCCAACAATTTATGTTATATCCAGACGTGTACAAACTTGAGGATACATTAGACTTCCAACTAACGCATAAGGAGTTCCCTTCATTGCTTGAATTTTCAAATCACCTTTAGGGCATTGTCTAAGACTAAATTTGTCTCCTTTAGTGGTAGGATTGTCAATTGGTTTACAACTTTGCATGCCAAATCTTTTAAGTACCTTATCAATATAGCCCTTTTGTGATAATCAAGGATACCTCGAGAGCGATCCCAATCTATCTTAATCCCTAATACAAAAGAGGGGTCACCAAGATCTACCATCTTAAAATTATTTGATAGAAATCTCTTGGTTACGTGCAATAAGCCTATATCATTAGTGGCAAGTAGTGTGTCATCAACATACAAAACAAGGAAGATGTGCTTACTCCTACTGAACTAGTGGTATACATATTCATCCACCATATTTATCTCAAAACCAAATGAGACTATCACTTAATAAAATTTGTAGTACAACTAATGGGAAGCTTGCTTAAGTTCATAGATGAATTTCTTTAGTTCACAAACCATTTTCAATCTCCTGACAAAGTTTTCTGGTTGCACCATATAAATTGTTGTGTCACTGTTACACGAGAAACGCCGTTCTGCATCCATCCATGTAACTCAAGATCAAATTATGCAACAAGGGTCACACAGCTCGAAAGAGTCTTTTCATTGAAACCGGAG
Source organism: Tetrastigma voinierianum (assembly GCA_016808115.1). Classification (NCBI taxonomy): domain Eukaryota; kingdom Viridiplantae; phylum Streptophyta; class Magnoliopsida; order Vitales; family Vitaceae; genus Tetrastigma; species Tetrastigma voinierianum. Next base: position 444,058 of record JAEQBH010000879.1, on the reverse strand, counting down.
AGAAAGTCTCTTGAAATCACGTCTTCCTTTGAGTAAATCCCTTAGCAACAAGACATGTCTCATATCTCTCCACATCACCTTTCGAATCCCTCTTGGTTTTAAATATCCATTTGCAACCAATGGGTTTTGCACCTTCAGGCAATGAGACAAGATCCCAAACATCATTGTCTTCCATGGACTTGTATTCCTTATTCAAGGCATCAATTCACTTTTGATAATCAGAGCTTTGTATTGATTGATGGAAGTTAATGGGATCATCTTCCATCATAGTAATTTCATCCTCATGCTTTTAGAGAAAAACTAAATAATCATCTAAAATAGCCTTTCTCCTTTCTCTTATGGATCTCCTTGGTGACATTTGTTCTTGGGTTGTTTAGTTTGTTCATCATGAACGATATCCTCATTTTGAATAGGGATTTGCTCATTGTGTATGGGAATCAAATCAACATTGTCTTGTTCCAGATTTGTTTCTTAATCAATGATAGGAATAGGAACCTGCACATAGTCAAGATTAATAGGAGTCAAAAAAGATTCCTCCTTTTCAAAGACAATGTCTCTAACCTTACCACGAGGTTAACCTAATGGAAGGTTCATCCGGTTTAAAGATGGTTGAATACGAGGAGAAGATTATGATTTCCACTTTTTATACATAATTTGTCACTGAAAACCACATTATATCATATTTTGCTCTCAATGTAAGATCCATTGTATTTTTTCATTTTTTTGTCAATATCTTTATTATGTCGTCCTTATAAAAATCAGGATGATTATGGTTTCTATAGAGAATCTTGTTCATCTAAACAAGATTAATGTTTAGCCTATATATATATATATATATATATATATGTATGTATGTATATATATATATGTATGTATGTATGTATATATATATATGTATGTATGTATGTAAGTCATAGGAGAGTACGATTCAACAAAAAAATGCTTGGAAGCTAAGATCTATTTATTTTATAAAAAGGATTCCCAAACTACCTACGAATCAAAGAATGATCCTCGGCTAGAAAAATTTTCCCAGGCTTTGATGGCTTGTTTGTAGAAATTAAGGGCGTTGATTTTTATTTTTTATTTTTAAATTAATCCTAAAAATTTAAAGAATTACTTGAAGTAATTCAATCTACTCATCACAAGTGGTTCTTCCAAAAAATAATTACTATCATTTATTGGATGGATTACAAGAGAATATTATCAAACGTTTTTATACCTATCAAATTACCAAATGAGTCACGTTAATTACAAACATTTACAATGAGAATATTACTAATAAAAATATATAAAATGATGTTTTGTGTTTGTTTTTTTACTTAATTTTAAATCAAACTTAAAATTAAATAGTGCTTGGTAATAGTTTTTTTTTTTTTACATCTATTTCCTTGGAATTACAACGCTGTAGTATTCCGTTCTCATGAGAGACTCAAACCTAGTCGTTTACTTGTTTTTTGATTTTATTAAGTATTAACAAGAAAAAGAAAGATATACTTCTTTTATCATTCAATTTTTTTTATTCAATAAAAACATTTAAAAAATAAATATCAAAATAAAAAAACATGAAACAAAATTAAAATCTAAAAAACAAATTGCTCTTAGTAAAAAGTTACAAGAAAAAAATACCATCCAAAATCATACTTAAATATATTCTTAGATAGTCTTTGAAACAAACTCTGGTCTCATTTTCTTTCAACTTTTTATTTGCTAGCTTCTTTTCCTTAAACAAGGAGGGGTAATTTTTGTGTCATTCTTGGCTGGAAATCACCCCTCCACACCTCTTTCCATTATTTTCTTTCGATACCTTTGGTTATTTCATACAAAATCTAGCTAGGTTTCATTTGTTTTTCGGTGATTTAGTTGTCTTTAGTGCGGCGTGTGGTTGTCTTGTCTCGGTATGACATTTTGTTTTTTGTTGTCCTTGTGCGATTGTTAATTGTGTGTGAGTGATTCAGACAAGCAAAATATATTTGATCAGAGACAAGAAATCAAATCAACGATCATCCATATGTTGCAGAATTAGAGTTATAGGTAACCTAGTCAAAATAGTAATATCAAATGTGTATGCTCAACTATCAAATGTGTGGACTTTGAGCTATTCACTATGCTATTAACCTTGATGTTGTTTCATCTTCCAAGATTTTTAGCAATTTTGATTCTATGTTTCTATCGATATATTGCTAGCTTGAATCAATAAAATTATTGGTCTCTCAGAAAAGAAAAAATCTTAAAAGGTGACTTTTCAGAATCAAAACTTTTATTTTAAGTGCCTATCTTTAAATGATTCCTTTACCTATCTTTAAAATTTTAATATTTTTATTTTAGCTGTTACGAAATTAAAGGGTTAATTTTGATATAGTAGAATTTGAAGGCATGCATGTTAAACGAGATATTTTCTATGGACAGCTTTCTGGGTCATATGCTTATTTTCGTCCCACCTCCAGTGACTTCCACATTGTCGAGTCATGACTGACTCTTAAATTGGTAGGTTGTTGAAAAGTCCCACCTATCCTAAATTGAAGATTTAATTTCATTGTTGCGGTAGTTGGAAAATTAAAATTTATGTTGAACCAAAAGAATTTTTTTTTTCCAATGCGATGCTTTTCTATCGATTAAAATTTGGATCATCTCGGGTCGTTGGGCGATCTAATGGAGTCGAATCGTTGTACAACACACCTTTGCATTGTAAAACCCTGAGAAAAATCTAATTTTCTGAAAAATGGCAAAATGGAAATTTCGGTAAAAATCCGGAATTTTTCTAGATCTCAGATGATGAGCGGACTTCCGTTGGAATGGAGTCTGTAAAATCAGCACCACATGAATTTCATTGAATTACGGGAGCGGTCGAATTTGCACGTTTTGAGGGCAAGCGAGTGTAGTGCGGGACACTTGACTCATTTTGAGTGGCTCACATTGTGCCATATGTATGTATGTATATATATATATGTATGTATGTATGTATATATATATATGTATGTATGTATGTAAGTCATAGGAGGGAGTACGATTCAACAAAAAAATGCTTGGAAGCTAAGATCTATTTATTTTATAAAAAGGATTCCCAAACTACCTACGAATCAAAGAATGATCCTCGGCTAGAAAAATTTTCCGAGGCTTTGATGGCTTGTTTGTAGAAATTAAGGGCGTTGATTATTATTATTTTTTGAAAATTAATCCTAAAAATTTAAAGAATTACTTGAAGTAATTCAATCAACTCATCACAAGTGGTTCTTCCAAAAAATAATTACTATCATTTATTGGATGGATTACAAGAGAATATTATCAAACGTTTTTTTATACCTATCAAATTACCAAATGAGTCACGTTAATTACAAACATTTACAATGAGAATATTACTAATAAAAATATATAAAATGATGTTTTGTGTTTGTTTTTTTACTTAATTTTAAATCAAACTTAAAATTAAATGGTGCTTGGTAATAGTTTTTTTTTTTTTTTTACATCTATTTCCTTGGAATTACAACGCTGTAGTATTCCGTTCTCATGAGAGACTCAAACCTAGTCGTTTACTTGTTTTTGATTTTATTAAGTATTAACAAGAAAAAGAAAAGATATACTTCTTTTTATCTATTTCAATTTTTTTATTCAATAAAAACATTTAAAAAATAAATATCAAAATAAAAAAACATGAAACAAAATTAAAATCTAAAAAACAAGTTGCTCTTAGTAAAAAGTTACAAGAAAAAAATACCATCCAAAATCATACTTAAATATATTCTTAGATGATCTTTGAAACAAACTGCGGTCTCATTTTCTTTCAACTTTTTATTTGCTAGCTTCTTTTCCTTAAACAAGGAGGGGTAATTTTTGTGTCATTCTTGGCTGGAAATCACCCCTCCACACCTCTTTCCATTATTTTCTTTCTCAATACACTGGTTATTTCATACAAATCTAGCTAGGTTTTCATTTGTTTTTTTCGTGATTTAGTTGTCTTGGTGCAACGTGTGGTTGTCTTGTCTCGGTATGACATTTTGTTTTTTGTTGTCCTTGTGCGATTGTTAATTGTGTGTGAGTGATTCAGACAAGCAAAGTATATTTGATCAGAGACAAGTAGTCTGACGATCATCCATATCTTTATGATTAGAGTTATAGGTAATCTAGTCAAAGCGGTAATATCGAAATATGCCTTCAGCTATCAAATGTGTGGACTTTGAGCTATTCACTATGCTATTAACCTTGATGTTGTTTCATCTTCCAAGATTTTTAGCAATTTTGATTCTATGTTTCTATCGATATATTGCTAGCTTGAATCAATAAAATTATTGGTCTCTCAGAAAAGAAAAAAAAATCTTAAAGGTGACTTTTCAAGAATCAAAACTTTTATTTTAAGTGCCTATCTTTAAATGATTCCTTTACCTATCTTTAAAATTTTAATATTTTTATTTTAGCTGTTACGAAATTAAAGGGTTAATTTTGATATAGTAGAATTTGAAGGCATGCATGTTAAACGAGATATTTTCTATGGACAGCTTTCTGGGTCATATGCTTATTTTCGTCCCACCTCCAGTGACTTCCACATTGTCAGTATGACTGACTCTTAAATTGGTAGGTTGTTTGAAAAGTCCACTATCTAAATTGAAGATTTAATTTCATTGTTGCGGTAGTTGGAAAATTAAAATTTATGTTGAACCAAAAGAATTTTTTTTTCAGTACTGATGCTTTTTCTATCGATTCTGGGCTGGATCATCTCGGAGTCGTTGGGCCAGTCTATTGGGTCGAATTGTTGTACAACCTGCAACCTGCATTGTAAAACCCTGAGAAAAATCTAATTTTCTGAAAAAGGGCAAAATGGAAATTTCGGTAAAAATCCGGAATTTTTCTAGATCTCAGATGATGAAACGGACTTCCGGATTTGGAATGGGCCTGCAAATCTAGCTACGCCAATTTCGGTGAATTATTAGGGCGGTCGGGTGTTTTCGGCAATGAGTGTGGCGGGACACGGGCTCATTTGGTGGCTCACATTGTGCCACATGTCGGTCACGGCTTGGTCAGCAGAAAGGGCTCAAGTGTGGGGCGCATAGACATGTGGCATCTCTAGTAGACGAAGTCAAAGTGGGTGGATTAAGTGGATATAAGAAATGATGGCGATATTGGCAATAGTGGCGATGAGAGGACATAAGGGGAATAAAAACAAAAGAGAAAAAATTAATCTCTTCTCATTTTTGGAGCTTCGAAAGCGTGTAGTGAAGTTTTAATTAAGAAGCTCCGACACTTCTTTACGAATTTCCATTTCGGATCGTTGGTTACCGTCAGGGCCAAGAAGTAAGTTGTTATATGTTGTGAGAATTTATCGTGGGCCAGCAGGTTTTGTGGAGTTTAAACAGGCTCGAGAGGTAGGGTCTTCTCCTTTTCGATTTATTTTCGATTTTAAGAGTTTGTAAAGTTTGGTTGATTTAGTCCATGGTGGCCGTTTGATGGAGTGGCTTAGGACGAATTGTTGGAAATATTTTGGGCATATGTTTTGGATAGTTTAGGGTGTTTGGGTGGTTTGTGTGATAATTTATGCAATAAATTGTAGTTTGAAGTGTTTTAGGTTGGATATGGCCATGGATTTCGGTTCACAAAGTGAGCTAGATGCTGGTGAGTGGGGTACCACAGACCGTGCTCGCAGGGACTGTGAAAACAGTCCCAGTTTGCTTGGTTAGACTGAAATTGGTCCATGTGTGTTTCAACCAAAATATTGCTCGAATTGGATGGCTTGAATTGTGTGAAAAAAAGGAAATTGTTAATGCATATAATTAAATGTGTTAACATGATGATGAAAAATATAATTGTGTGTAAGGCATTGGAAATAAATTGTGATTAGCCCATGTGAGCTAATTTTGATGTTATTGATAAGAATAAATAACATGTGATTAGTATGTGAATTAAATGACATGGTGCATGTGGGTAAATTTATGTTATTACATACATGATTTAGATATTAACATGAATTGTTTGGAAATAGCATAGTCATTTCATATGCACTTAGGGGCAGCCTCAGAAAATTAGGTGTGAGTGCATGCCAGAAAGGAAATGAAAAATGAAAGTGGTTGTGAAAAGAATTTCAAGGAAGATTTTCAGAAGAATTGCCTTGAAGTGGTCAACGGTTCATCTCGGCGACGTAGTTTGTTTGAGACAATGATCAATAATTGCTTTGGAGGGATGGTCTGATATATTTACGAAACTCGGTAGTAAGTTTTCGAGTAAAAAGCTTTTGTTTGACTGTCATTTACTCACATTTAGCTTAAACAGTGAGGGAGTGATTGAGGGCGCTCGAAATGGGAAGATTGTGAGTTATTAGCATCCATATCATGTGAACATTCAAGTAGGATCATGTATTTGTTTGAATGTGTTTATGGATGCATGTACCACTTAGGTGGAAGTAGCCCATTTAGGAGATTTCCTGGGCATTGCTCGCCACAATAGGGATCATTATTTCGAGTGCGGGGAGTGTTAGAAGACGATGCCCATTAAAGGTCGCTTTGAGAAGAAGAAAATGGGATTGTGGCTTTAGTATTTATTTTGTATGACATGTATTAACATTGGCAAATCTTAGCCATATGTTGGTATTAGAGTGATATAATCAACTCTTGAACATGGCAGCCTCAGTTGGGATGTATTTTGATGAGTATATGATGTGGCAGAGCGATGTGGCCATTTACTCATGTACCAAAGGTCTGCTGACGCATGAGACATAGGTTTTCCATGGGGTTGACGGGTTGTCAACGAGACACGGGATCGAGTCACGACGCAGTATTATTAGAAACTTAGGTAAATGATTACCTAGGGAGCTGGTTTGGGTATCCATAAGTTTAGTTATGATACTAGCTACGACTTAGTATCGAGCTTAGGTCTCGGCCTACCTAGGCTTGGAGGACAGCTTGGGCCATGTGGTCATAAGGTGTAAGAACATCACAACAGCGCAACTGTTGATATTGGATACTAGGTTTATAGCTTAGTATCGGTAAGTTAGGTATCTGGTTTAACTAGGACTCCGAGCGGAAACTTGGGTTAGATTTGCATCCTTTATTTGCATTGATTAATTAAATGTGATGTGTGATTAAATTTATATGTGACATGTTGTGTGCTTTATCTTGGTAAGCAGCAATAGCACATAGGAAAATGTTGAACACTAGGGTTTAGTTTGAGAACAAGTTATTTGAGGATTTTTGGGCAGAATGGTCCAAAATTAAACGAAGAAAAGAAAAACATTTCTGGACAGTAGCTCCAGTTTTTGAACATAAGCAGAGGTGTTTTATGGAATTATGGAAAATTATTCCAATTTTTGCACAAGAAAAAGAGTTTGTATTTAAACTCTTGAAAATTTTGAATTAGGTAAATAGCAGTGTTCAAGCTATTTAATGCTGGAAGTAACTGGAAGGCGTGAAGGAATAAAAAAAAAAAAAACGTCATTGAGGAGAATTTTTACGGATTTACAATGTGTAAGCAGGGAAAAGGCTAAATGAATATTTTTCTCTTGAAGATGTGAAAAAAATAATAATAAAAAAAAAAATATATATATATATATATATATATATTATTATTATTATTATTGTTATTAACTGTCAGTCTTATAGTAAATTTGGAACAAAGGAAAAAAAAATGAGAAAAAAAAAAATTTTGTGCAGGAAACTGGAATGGGCTACTGCCCATTTTCATGATGTGCTGGGTCACGATACAGCAAATTGTATCGTGGTGAGTTGCGATACAATGGTTTGTGTCATGGCTGGGGGTGGCCTTTGTGTGCATGTATGTGCGCGGCGATACAAGTTCTGGGATGACCGGCGTCGCGTGGGGCTGTGTTGTAATACAAACTTTGTATCGTGATCGGGAGACTTACTTTGTGACCTACGACGATCTTGGCGTTGTAAAAACATGCGGCTGCTTACGACGACCGCGACAAAGGCGCTAATGCTCGCACGACTATGCGGTATTATCGCCGCGGCTAGGAAGCGGTGAGTCGCGGCGGCGATGTGCACGGTGTGTAGCAGGTTGAGGTGTACTGTGCACTCCAACCCGATTATGACTCAAGACACTATTTTTAGTCACTATTATTTGGATCTTGTTCATGACAACATTCTGGTTTCAAAAAATAAAAAGAAATAAAATGAAATAAAATAAAATAAAATTTTATTTATTTGCGTATGATTAATATGTGAAATTATTGTCTTACATTATAGTCATTGACATAGAGTATGAAAATTTTTCGATATGTGAATAGTGTCACCAAGAGCTATGTTTATAACAGAATCTTTGCATTAAAAGCAACTTGTCATTTGACATGTGTAGAGAAGTAGTACGCGGAGATGGCAGAAGTCGTCACGGGATGCGAGTGGCTTTCCTGATGTTGACGAGGCCTGGCGCGGGATTGTTTCTGTTTGCTATTGCCGCAGACTGGTAGGCGGAGTGGCAGGGAGGTGAAACCTCCGGAGGTTGGGGCACATCATCCCCCGATGTTTACAAGGGGAGGGGATCCGATGGTGGTAGACTATTGGTTCATCTGATTGAGAAAGATGTGGGGCAATGAAGATTACCTCCGTCCACGACCGGTCAGACTAATTTTGCATTCCATCTGGGGAGGCAAGGCCCAAGTGTGGTGGAGCGGGCGGCGATGACCTCTAGGGACCTGGGGCGATGACATGGGCGGGGAATTCGAGAGTTGTTCCTTAAGACGGGAAGTATTTTTATTGCTGCGAGACATGCGAGAAGCTCGGAGGTTCTAGAGAGCTGATAGAGGGCCATGACCATGATTAAGTATGTGGTAGGTTCACGGAGTTAGCTAAACTGCCCGGCGTTATGTAGCCACAGGACACGGCGAGTCAGGAGGGTTTGAGAATGGGTGGGTGTCAGATTCGAGGGCAGGACACCACAAGACATGGACTCTATGAAGTTGGGGCGCCATGACCATAGAGAGAGATATGGAGGATACGAAGCGAGGTGCGGGTGGTAGTGGTAGAGGAGGGAGAGTCGGTCTTCTTCCGGTTGGGGAAAAAGAAAGCGAGAAGGCTTCCTTCTTTACCTGCAGAGATTTCAGGAACATGGCAGGGTTATCCAGGCGAGGCGAATAGGGCATTGGTCGGGCGGACGGATATGTTATTTATCGTGGCGGACATGAGAAGGGATTATATGAGGCGGGATCCCAGGTTTGGTGACGGTGTAGTCCCAGTCAGTTGTAAGACAGGAGCATATATAGTTCATTCCTCAGCTAATGGGTCGAGGAGGAGGCAGGTTTAGTCGCGAGTCTCTCCTGGCTTGCAACCGCGCCTGAGTGGGCGGAGGGGCAAGAGTGTGGGTCGAGGTCGGGCATGAGCTCATGGAGTGGGGACTTGAGGGACTGAGGATTGACAATACGCCCGTTGTGCGGCGACATGCAAATCAGCCCAGGAAATGCGAGTCACGTTTATACGGCCATTTGTTTTTGATGCCATCATGTTCATCATTGTTACATCTTCTTTGTGATAGATTTGGGCTTAGAGGTTGAGGCCTTTAGAAGCCATGTGTGGATGTTCTTCCCTAGGATGTAGGGTGAGAGTTGGTAAGATGTGTCGAGATCGTGAGTTAGAAATCTCTGAGATTCTGCTCATGGTGGACCCCCGGGATTGGGGTGTCATAGCATGGCATCATTGCGTTCATGTGCATGGTGACGTGCGTTGGTGGTGTGGAGTGAGCCGGTATGGTCATTCCCCACTCTTAGTGGTGTAGATTATGAGTTTGTCTTTGGGATTACATCTAATGAAGACTCTAGTTCAAATCAGGGAAATGATAAATAGTGTGTGTTGGGCGAGAAGCAAGAGGGGTCTTTATCCTGGGTGAAACAAACCTGAAATTAGGTGAAAGGGACTTCGATGTAGTATCCGAAAGGTCTTATATGGGTGTAAGAGACCTGCGAAGATGTCCGAAAGTTCGTTGCCCAAAGAAGACACACGGTCATGGTTATCACGTAGACTTAGATAGAGTTGAGTAATAGGAGTTGGGAGTGATTCAAGATTTGGATACCCATTGGAAATTGCATTGCGTGTTGGTGAGCCGACAAGGGCTCGGTATATGGATGTCATTCATGACATGGATTAGGTTGATGATCCATTGGACTGTCAGTGATTGTGACCTTGGGAAGGTCAGCGTTTGCCTGACGGGATGGTGGGATTACATAACACGTGGTTGGATGTATGTGCGTGGAATTTCAAGACCAAATTCTTTAAAGGGGAGAATGTGAAACCGAAGAGAAAAATCCATTTTTAAAGAAAAAAGGCAGAAATGGTAATTTTGGTGAAATTTGGAATTTTCTGGGTCTTGGATGACAAAAATGAACTTCACCGTTGCCAGATAATCTGCTCAATCTAGCTATGTTGAGTTTCATCAATTAGAGACCAGTCAGGTTGCCACCATTTGAATTACTTGGCGCTATGCGGGATACTTGGTGCATTTTGGTGGCTCACCGATTATTAACCCATGACAGGTGCAAATTAGTGACTTGAGCCCAGTGTGGGGCGCATGGGCGTGGCATCTCTGAGTGTTGAAAAGTCAAAGTGGGTGGATTAAGTGGATAAGAAATCTAATGAGCAATGATGAAACGGCAGTGGCAATAAAGAGGACACATAAGGGAATAAAAAGAAAGAAAGACAATCTCTTCTCATTTTGGAGCTCAAAACGTGCAGTGAAGGGGGTTTTCAAATTCTAAAGAGAGAAGCTCCAACTTCTCTCTAGATTTCCCGGCTTTCGGACGGTCGGTTCTCTTCGGGCCAAGAAGCAAAGTTGTTCTACGCTGCAAGGGCTACGCGTGGACACTTGTTTTGTGGAGTTTCAACAACTCCAAGAAGTAGGGGTCTTCTCCTACTCGGTTATTTTCAGTTTTTAAGAGCTTTGTAAATAATTTGGTGTATTTGAGGCGTAGGTGATAGCGTTTGTTGATCGATCCGGCAGGGACCTTAATTGTTGGAATATTTGTTTCCCTTTTGAGCAATTTGGGGTATTTGGGTGGTTTGTGTGATAATTTATGCAATAAAAATATAGTTTGGGTGTTTAGGCCGGATATGGCCATGGTTCAGTTTCACAAAGTGCCGGAACCGATGCTTCAGTGAGTGAGTGCCCGCCGGACCGCCCCACTTGCTGAGCATGGTAAAATAGTCCGGATTGGTTGAACGAGGAGTGAGTCCATGTGTGTTTCTAGCAAAATATTGCTTTCGAATTGGATGACTTGAATTGTGTGAGAAAAAAAGGAGGTATTATGCATATAATTAAATGTTAACATGATGATGAATTATATAAAAGATAATTGTGTGTAATAAGGCATTGGAAATAAATTGTGATTAGCCATGAGGCTAATTTTGATGTTATTGATAGAATAAATAACATGTGATTAGTATGTAGATTGAACGACATGATGCATGTGGGTAAATTTATGTTGACACATCTCATGATTTATATATTAACATCAATTGTTTGAAATGGCTGTATGCATTTCCTTGTATGCAGGGGCAACCTAGAAAATTGAGTGTGAGTGCATGGCACGAAAGAAATGAAAACTAGAAAGTGGTTGTGAAAGGAATTTCAAGGGAAGATTTTACGAAGAATTGCCTTGGAGAGTGGTCCAACAGTTCATCTCGGAGGCTGACCATTGACCATTTCGGAAAAATGATCAAACAATTCGCCTCGGAGGGTGATCGAAATCTACCTTCGGTGTGATGTTTTCAGGAATAAAGCTTTTGTTTGAAACGATGTTTTTCTCACATTTGGCTTAGGCATGCGTGAGGGAGACGGTGAGAGCTCGACAAATGGGAAAGGGTGAGTTGCATTCTCATCCATATCAGATAGACATTCAAGTAGGATCATGTATTTTCTTGAATGTGTTTATGTTGAATCATTACATGCACTTAGTGAGGAAGTAGTTATGTATTAGATTATCACCTCTTTTGGGCATTGCTCTGTCGAGAAATCATTATTTGAGGGCCTGAGGGAGTATTTCAAGAGAGCGGCCTTATTAAATTAAGCTTTTGAGGAAAGAAAGCTTGGGATTTTGGCTTTGGTATTTATTTTATGACATGTATTAACATTGTAAATCTTAATATATGTTGGTATTAAAGTGATGTAATCAACTCTTGAACTATGGCAATATAGTTGGGATGTATTTTGATGAGTATGATGTGTAGGCCAATGCGGCCATTTTACTAATGTATGAGTCTCATGACATGAGACATAGGTTTTCAGTGGGTTGACGGGTTGTCAACGTGATACCCCGGGATCGGGGTGTCACATGCATTGCAAGGATGGTCCGGCGGGGGTGCGCCTGTTGGCTCTCCGATGCCTAAGTCAGCTTCTTTCTTATTGAAAGGGAAGAATTCAACTATCAATAGCATTAGTTAGCGACCTTTGTGGTAGAATGGGTTGGTATTTATAAGGAGAAATTGGCCAGTTTACTTTCCTTGTTAGGCTTGGTGATATGGTATCTCTCCGTTGGGTGAGGTTTCCTTTTCCTATCATGTGAAACGATGAGGATAATGGAGGAGTTGTGATCATGTAAGATTCTCCTTTCATAATCTGTGGGGCGCGGATCATGGAGAGTGGGCGTTTTCCCTTTTGCATGAGTTTCTGAGCCGCTTATATTGCTTGATTATGGTAGGTGGTTTTGACTCGGGCGCGGGGCACGTGTACTTTTTGTGGGTGGGTTCTGGGTTGGAGCTGCGGGCTGGTGCGCTGACTCCTATAAGGTGGAGGGTCTGAGCTTATGCGGGGCTTGCGCTCAGTCTGTGCACATATTATTTTCTACCCCATCAATGGCCTCCCCATCCCTTGGCTGAAGCAAGCTTAGGCGAGGGCTGACTTGTTTCTTGGATCGGTTGCAGCTTCCATGTGGCTAGCTGGAGATGGTTTGATCTGGGCTTTGTCGCCGTCAAACGTCTTGTGATAATGATGGCGCTCTCTCAGTTTTAGAGCCCGTTTCAACTGTTGCTTCTGTATCTTTGGTATTCCTTGTATGCCCTTTTCACTTCTTCTCTGAGGTTTGGGCGTCTTTGATCGGCGCTGACCTTGTGGTCTTTCCTATCATCTGTCTCCCAAGGGTTGTTTTCCCACTCCCTTCTTAATTGGTTTTGCCTTTCTTCTTGTCGCTCGTTTTCTTTTCTTGTTTTGAATTTAGTGTTGGGTTGGTCACTTTCTAAATGGATTGTTCGTTCTTTCTCTTCGCCACTTAATCATGCGTGCTTCTTCTAAGTCTTCTCGTTTGTAGCTGCTCATAGGAAGGCGTGGGGTCTCAGTCGGCGCGACCCTAGAAAGGCGAGCTGGTAGTCTTGTTGTGGTTGCTGAACCAGTGGGTTGCTCTTCAACCGCCGACGAGGCTTGAGGAAGATGGGTCTGCCCTTTTCTTTACATCACCAACAGAGCAATACTTTGAGCTTCAGTGAAGAATGTGATGCCATGGGCCCTAGTCGGGTTGAGCCTTCGTTTGCTAAAACTTTCGCTGCAGTTATAGACCTCATGATGTGATTTGGTGTCACGATCTTGCGTCTTCGTTGTTCATGACCTCCCAAGATGGTTTGCTTCTTTGAGGCGGCCTTTAAAAACGGCCTCCGCTTCCCCTTACACCCTTTCATCAAAACGTCCTACAGCATTTCCAATGTAGTAAATACGGCTCTCTCTAATTTTTGGGGGCATCTTGGTGGAAGCCTTGGTTTTTATCAAGGATATTATGGACCTCGGGGTCCTAATTGTAGCTCTGCTGAATTTCTTCAGTGTGAAAGAGGCCTCGGAAGGCTTCTTGTATATTTCAAAGCGGGCCATTGCAAGACCTATCATTTTCGATCTCCCCTCTTTCCATAAGCATTGGAAAGAGCGTTATTTCTTTATCGGGGGTCGACATTGAGAATATAATATCTTGATCAGGCGATCTGTGGCCGGGGATTAAGCGTATGGACTACACGAGGACACGTGTGGATTTTCTTTCTCGATAGTAGGGTCCCGACTTTTTAGGGAAAGCATGTCATGTTTTTACTTTGCTTTGGTTTGTTGCGCCGGTATCCGCGTCACGGCCTTGCGCCTGCGGGGCGGGGGAAGTAGCGTCGATTGAACGAGGTATGGCCCACCGTCGATTGATGGTCGGACATTCCGGGCCGCTGGTGTGAGCCTTCTTGTGGCATTTCCCGTTCGATGTCTCCTGCTGCTATGAAACTTCTCCTAGGGCCTCTTGTTGAACCGTGAGAGGCTTTGAGGCTTTGTGTCGATTCTTTGGTGAAGAAAGGACGTAAAGCGCGAGCGGGATCCTCTAGAAGCGACCTGCGGCGAAGTAAAGTCCCAATCACAGAGATATCGATCCCGCTGTGCATGGTCGAGTGAGGGCAGTGTTAATCCTCTTGACCGAGGTGTCAAGGTAGCAGAGTCTTGCGGCGTCGCTTGTCCTCACATTCTGAGTCGGGTTCTTAAGTGAAGAGTTTGTATGAACCTGTGCGAGATCTTTCTTATCTCTATTTGAGGCCCTTCGTAGCAAATGCCTCCACTTCCCCTGTAGACATGGGGAAGTCTTGGGGAGATGACCGCTTTCAGCTGAGGGAGTGAGGACTCGCTGCTCACTAATCTGCAGGCCGATGGGGGTTGTTCGTTTATCCTTCGGGACTGATCTCTAAAGTGGAAGCCACAATAGTTGAGAGGCTTTGGCCTGTCCTCCCGGGGATGCTCAGGTATGTTTGAGCGCCTTCTTTTATTCGTCTTGTCGTTGTGTTAATGTTATCTACAAACTCCATCTTGTTCCTTGGCAGACGACTACTTACATAAAGAAACACACAGCGAGAGGGTCGGTCGGCGAGAGAGCTGTAAGCGAGCACCGCAAAGCTAAGGTTGCCTCCTTGGTTTGAGAAATTTGGAGTTGTGAGCTCGGATGAACGGTGATGATGTTTTGGGTGTAGTGTCGAAACCGCGCCTCGCCTCAAAGGCAAGAGTTGAGGAGAAGAAGATATGGGGGCTGGGTTTATCGAGGATAGTACACGGTGGTTGAGGGGAAAGGTTAAGTGCCGGGAAAAGCTATGCCTGCGGTGTTGGATTAGGCCACAGAACTTAGAAGTTTGACCTTCCGTTGACGCCTTGGCCAAGGAGTGCAAAGTTACAGCGGGGACCTCAGAGGCGGGAGAATATGATCATCAAAGGATAGATGACAGTGACTAAGGGCCGAAACACCTTATGTCTGGACTCCAGAAGGACGAGGCACACCTTATAGGCCTGGGACACTGGCATAAAGCCTTGACGCGAGCTTTTCGGGTTTAGACCAATGCAAGTTCTACGATGAAGGCGAAAAGAATCATTTATAGGGAAGAGCGAGATCCGTGTTCTCGATACTCAGCTCGGTTCTCTCTGGTGAAGGCCCGAAGGTTCCTCTGAGACTTGTTCTTCCTACTGTGGGGCTTTGCCTTAGAAACCTGCGACTTGGAGGCTAGCACCATTGAGGTTGCTTTCATTACCTCTACCCCGGCATCTGAGCCCCTTTGTATAAGTTTTGCTCATTAAGCTAGCGGGGTTCTAAACCTCGAACATTTTTACTTGACGCTCCAGTTTCTTTGATCTATGGGTATCGAATCTTTCTACCTTCTTGATTTTCCTTTTTTTTTAACTTTGCATTAAGGGTTTCTGGTCATCCAATCTTTAAATGGTTGGGCTCTTACTGAGCTATGCGATTATGATTGGCTAATCTCTTTGTTCTTTCCATGTTGAGCTACTACTTGGCTCCTTGGTTGCTTGGCCTTCTAGGCTTTTAGGTTCTTAAGAAATGAGTGCACTAGCCCCTTGAAAGCAGGCTTCTGCCATTTTTTGAAGCGAGCTACATGGCTCATGGCTACTTGGCCTTACGGCTCTTGGGTTCTTGACATTGTGCCTTCATTCAGTTCAGCTACAAAGCTCTTTTGAAGCGAGCTTCCATGGCTCCTTGGCTGGCCCCCGGCCTTCCCCCAGCATGAGATTCTTCAGGCCGATTTGTATGAACTCATTGAAGCACGAGCTACAAGGCTCGTTGAAACTGAGCTATGTGGCTCCTTGAGCGCGAGGTACGTGGCTCCTTTGGGCGAGCTAAGGCTCATTTAGGACCTGCTTGCAAGGCTCGTTTAGGCGGTTATGTGGCTCACTTGGCCAGGCACCTGGTCTTTTTGGGACCCGAAATTGCAAGGCTCGCGAAGCTGAGTTATGTGGCTCCCTTTGAAACGTGTAGACTATTTTGGCCAGGCTACATGGCTCACCCAATATCCGACTCCTGGCTCCACGATCTAGCCCTCTGCGACTCTTCTTCCTCCTAGGGAAGGTGTGCGCCAGTTTTAATGCATATTTTATGAAGTCTTGTGATTTTAATACAAATCTATGGAGAATTGGAACATACTGCATGGCTTTCCAAGCGTCCATGTTTCTTTATAAATAACTGCCTCTCTTCGATGGTCTGTGTCATACTCTGCTCCTAACCTTCTACCTCTCTTTGACAGTGTCGGAGTTCGTACATGATGAAGCTTCATGGTTTGATCGTCACTGCACGGAGCCCGTCTTGTGATCGCAGGCCGACGTTTGGTTTCTACGTTCTGCCTTTTGTAGGAGTTGTGTTTTTCCCTAGTTCCTCCCTTGTGGGATTTGTGTTGTTCTGATGCCCATTGATGGGGCCCGGGCCAGGGAACATGTCAGGGAGGTGGTATGGGGAATGTTTAAGTCCTTTACTCCATTAACATTTCCTCCTCTCTTTTCTCCTTCTTATTCCTTTTCTCTTTCTCCTCCTCCTTCCTTTTCTCTTTCTTCTTCCTTTTCTCTTTCCACTCAACGTGGTTTTACCTTGGCGGGGATTTGGCGATGCGTGATCTTTTGAGATGTGAAAACGTTGATGTAAGAAAGGGAACTTTGGCGTTGTAATTTTAAGAGATGTAGAAACGACTGCTAATTGTAATTTATGATATATTTAGAAATAAAGAAATGCAGTCTTTGAAGATGTGTGTACTTATCTGATGTCTGTCTTTTTCTTTTCTTTTTTTGACGATTTGCTAGAATATTACTCAGGCTGAAAATGAACACAAAGAATGTTATTATAGTAAAACTGTGAATTTCTTATTAAAAGCTACAATCCTAGGTCTATTGGTAGAATCGCCTGAGGTTCTCGGCGTTTTAAGAATGTGGTAGGGTTTTTCCCTCTTATGTCTGAAGTTCATAGTTGCCAGGTTGGACTATTCGATATATCACATAGGGTCCTTCCAAGTTTGGCCCTAGCTTCCTATGTGTGGGGTCTTTCCTTGTTGGCAGGAGTTTCTTTAGAGCAGTGCGTCGGGCTTATTAAACTCTTAAATGCGACCCTTTGATAAATAATATTTTTTGTTGTCTTCTGTGATAGTCCTCGGCGGCGCCTTAGAACCTGCTCCGTTTTCTTCAAGAAGTCGAGGTTCAGTGAAGAATCTCCTAGTTGTGTTCGACGCTGCGAACTCAACTCTTGGTGACTAGTGACCTCGGCGGAGCCTCTGCGCCCGGTAGAATGCTAGAAAATAGGGTTTCTTGAGTTGCTAATTTGCAGCGTAGTTACATGTAAAAAAAAACTTTTTCCTGTACCTCGGGGTATTCTGCCCCATTTCCTTTAGTTTTCTAGTTTGGTCTTCATGGCGCCTTTAGAGTCGCTATAGTGACCACCTTTGTCAGACTGGGCTGGATGAGTTAGAGGATGAGTAAGTAATTCTTGATCTGAGCCTTTCGGCAATCTACGAACTTAAGTTGTTGAGCTGTTTCCATTATATCGAATGCCGGGGCTGCAAGGGATTAGAACACAGTGTGGAACACCAAATAAGGGGATTACGTACCTTACGCCGGTGATAGTCATGGCGCCGACCTCGGCCCGCTAGTAATCCACTACAGCCAAATAAACTTGCGTACTTCCAGTGGTGGGGCCCCGATATGTCAAGCCTACTTTGTTGAAAAAGGCCAGGCTTATGATTGGTCGATGGCTCGAGGGAGGTGAGAAATCGCGGGCATGCTCTTGGCCAGTCTTGCATTTTAACCGGTTGTGTGGCATCTTTGAGCGACAGGCTAGTAATACCCCCATCTCGAGTGTTGCTGCCAAGATCTGGCGCTCTGAAACATGGTTGCCACGAGATGCTGCCATGCACCTCTTTAAGCATAGTTGGCGTCTTCCTTTCCTACGCATTTAAGGATGGGTGTAGAAACCTCGTTTATAAAGGGTCCCCGATGAATGGTGAGACCTAGTGCGACCTCATCTAATCTTGAAGTATCACTTTGGATCGCTTAGCGATGTTCCATCCACCAAGTAGTCCCGGACCAAGGTCCATCCCGGTTTCGGCTCGGACATTGCAAGAACACTTTTCATCATCGACGTTCAGGGTTCACGGGAGGTGCTCATTTGGTATCGATCTTGTCTAGATCCTCCTGTGGTGTTGTTGCTAGCTTTTCCAGGGCATCTGCCCGTGTATTCTCTACCCTTAGGACATGCCTGACCTGAACCCGTATAAACTTTTTAAGCAGTTCTCACACCTTTTTTCACCCTTGGCTTCGTAGGAGTCTTCTATCTATTTCACCATCAATTGGGAATCCTTGCGCATCTCCGAGTTGATTAGCCTTCCATAAGTGAAGCGAATTAAGCAGGCTATGATAGCTTCGAACTCGGTCTCGTTATTGGAGGCTTGAAATCCGAATCTGAGTGCGTATTCTACTCAATCTCGTATGGGGAGGTTAGAATCAGACCCGCATCGCTTCCTTGGGAATTGGTGGCCCCATCTACGAAAAACCTCCAGATGGGTAGGTCGAGCGTCAATTGAGTAGTTTCGGTAGGCTGTGCCGGGGTATTTGAGGGGGTGAATTCCATGATGAAATTTTCCAAAACCTGCCCTTTGGCCGTTGTCCTCGGCTTGTATCTGATGTTGAATCGAGCTCTATGGCCATTTGCTCGGAGTCTTCCTAGGGTTCACGCTTATGCAATATCTGCATTTCATTGGGTGTTTTGTTAAGTTTCAATGGTGAGCACGGAAATGATCTAAGTCTTACGCGTGTGGTTACCAATGCTAGGATTAATTTCTCCATCTTTGGATACCTTTTCTCCGCTCCCCTTAGTGCTCGGTTGTAGTAATAGACCGGCTTTTGTATTCTATCTCGCTCTCTAACCAGGGCGGCGCTAGTTGAGAAATCTGAAACGACCAAATAAAGGGTAAGGAGTTCTCCTTGGAAGAACTACCGGGGCGGGAGGAGCTGGGTAAGTGCTGAAGATGTCGAGAGACGCCTCTTAGCGGTGGGTGTCACTTGGTGGAAAGCCTTTTAGGAACTGCGAAGGAATGGCCAGGCACTTATCTGCTGGATCTAGATACCAGCGGCTCGGAAGCATTGTTCTCCAGTTAAGCGTTGTTCTTTGGTGTTCGAAGCGGTTGCATGCCATGGCTTTATCTTATCTACGTTGCCTCTATTCACCGATATTGACTATAGAGCAAAAATTTTCTGAGACTCAAATGCTCATTTGGTTGGATTGCTTCGCGTATAGTTCTTGGGACACGGAATGACCTTCGGCTAGGTGGGCTACGTTGAGCTCGATATGGCCCGACTTCTGGCATGCCATCTATATATATCTCCATAGACGGTCCAATCTGCTTTTGAAACATTTTGTTCACTAGCCTCTAATAAGCGGCCCCAGCTTTCTTCAACCCGAAAGGCATCACTGTGCTCGATGAAATCACCACCTTAGTCACAAATGAGGTATTCTCTTGATGCTTTGGGGTCCGTTCGATATGGTTATATCGAAAGTGTCCATGGTGAGAAGCTAAGTGGCGGTATGCGTCACTATAGGTGATCCGAGGTAGGGGAAAGTTGTCTTTAGGACAGGCTCTATTGACATCGATGAAGTCAATGTAGAGCTGCCATTTTCCGTTTTCCTTTTTGATGAGGACTACATTAGCCAACCAATATGGGTATTCTACTTCTCGGATAGCTTTGGCCTGGAGGAGTTTGTTAACCTCTTCATTGATCATATACGCCTTTTGAGACTAAACTCAGCTACTTTTTTTTGTTTGATAGGTTTGAAGGAGGGGCTGATGTTCAGCTTGTGTGTGATTACTACGGAGTCAATTCCTCTCATATCCTCTTGCTTTCAGGTGAATACTTCTATATTTTGTTTTAAGATGTGGACAAGGAGGTCCCTAACGTCTTTGGCAATCTGGATCTGATGTAGACAAGATGTTCCGGTTGGTCGTCGAGTTGTATTGATTCTAGTTCTTCTAAGGGCGTAGGTCGGATGCCTACCTCATTTCTTATGTTGAGCTCGTCCATGTAGATGTTGCCTACCGCTTTTTTCTTCATTGATGCCGAGTAGCACTCCCTGGCTATGTGCTGATTTCCTCGAACCATTCCTACCCCATTCGTAGTGGGGAATTTGATAACCGCGCGATGGCGGAAAGGGATGGCCCTTGGCGTGAGGAGGCACCGATAGGAGAATGTTATATGGGTGTGGGGTGTCCACTGTGAGAACCTCACCATTTGTTGTCTTTTGGCATGGGATCAACTAAAGTGAGCATTAAGTATTGACCACAGGGTAGCACTGTCTTTCTCGAGAGAATCCTATGGTGGGCATTGGCGATTCTAGTTTCTCCATAGATGCCATTTTATGAAGGTTGTGAAGATGATGTCGAATTTGAGCTTCCGTTGTCGACCGGGACCTTTGTGTCTTGTTTTGTTTGGCTATGTGACCTTTATTACTAGGGGGTGGAGTCGCGAGGGATGTCAACTGACCTTCCATGCGGGGTCAAAAAGTTATGGTGATATGTGGGGAGTTTGGATCTTGCTTGTATCTTGCCAATCACTCCTCACGATGCGATGCGGCGTAGATGGTACCAGATGGCCCGGACTCTCACCATAGCCGTCCCGGAGATCATGGTTTCTCTTAAGGGATACTGGTGTTGAGTTGGAGCTAGTTGACGAGGTTATGGGGTGGTGCGGTCGACCTCTGAATACGAGCGTGAAGTGCACCTTGGATTAGGTATTCAATTTCTTCCCTAATTTGGATGCAATCATCTGTTCAGGCCATGATCCTATAGGTCTGTCTTTGGTTGATCCCTCCCATTTTGAGTCTGTCTTCATCGAGATGGCCACCTTAAAACTTTTTTAAGTAACAAGTCTCCATGTAAGACACTGTGTGACATCGAGTGACAGAGGGTGAATTGCCGAGGTGGATATTAATGCTGCATTTCCATGGTGAATACGCCCAGGCGCCCTAACGTTTGTGTCTTCTCTTTGGAGATTGTTCTCGATCTCGTCCCCCTTATTGAGGATCCCATCCTATCTATATAATCTCCCCAGAGGCTTGATTCTGCTTTTCTGCCCTGCTTTTCTCTTACTTCTGCGCGGAAGAGTTTCTCGGCTTAGATAGAAGGGCTTCGCCAGTTGATGTATTTCTGCTTTGGCGACATCTGGCATCTTACTGAGGTTTTTGAGGTGGAAAAATAAGGTCTTTGGTGTATGCCACATTACAGCGATAAAGCGGTAGTAGCAAACTTCTAAATGCAGGATGTCTACCATATGCGACTGCTTTGCCTTTGAGCGTGGGACTTTAGGTTCTCCTGTGGGCTCTGCTTTATGGTAAACAAATGATAGCTCGACTTCCTGTATGTCCGAACTTTGATGAAGTGGGAGACAAATGCGATGGACAATACGAAGGATGAGATGGCGATGGCGGGGATGCAGACAGTAAAAGTAGGGACTTTGAGCGTGATGGCAAAGGCTCTGCATCTAACGAGGTCCTGATATCAGTCTTATCTCATCGGTCTTGTAGGTATTGGTGATCTACATAGGATCTTTGGTTTTTTCTTCGACGTTTTTGATTTGAGCGTGAACTTTTGATACAGGAGAGGAAGTGTAGTACCCAGCGATAAACATCAAGTTTGTTCTAAGGCATCCATGGGGCAGCTAGGCCTTTCGTCTCCTTTCAGTTTACTTCATGTGTGACTCTTGGATGTCAGGAAGCTATTGCTTCCGATTGATTCTATCTCGTTGTAAGGATGGGTCCGTGCCTGCATTTGTTCCCTCAGAGAATCCCTCATTGTGGTCCTCTCGGAGGTTTACCAGTTGTGCTTCTTGGCTTGGCTAGTTTCTCCTTCTGTTAGTGTCGAGGCATTATGGTGTTGTCGTTCTTCTAGCATTGCGTATGCAGTGAGTTCCTCGAGTCTCTCGACCAGTGATTAGTGAGGCGAAGTGCCTCCTTCACAAATTATTAGCTGTGAAGTTTTGAGGAAACATCTGCGGTGGTCGGCCTCTGAGTCGCCCTGCGGTCTTGCGTCCCATGGGGATTGGTGTGACTCTTTGCTCTGTTTGGTGAATACCATGTTGATCCTTGAAATTGATTTTTATTGTAGAGCGATGCCGTTCCCAGGCGGTATGGCCCGATGGTGCTTTTTCTCACAGATTATGGGCTGGATCTTCTGCAGTCGTTGGAAGATGCTGTGGCGAAATCATTGTACAACTTATAACACGCGACAAGATGGTCGGCCCGGTGCGCTTGCCGGCTCTGATCACCTAAGTCGACTTCTTTCTTGACCGAAAGGGAAAGAATTATTGTCGGCGTTGTTATGATTGGGTACTTTTTGTGGAAGAATGGGTCGGTATTTATAAGAAGAAATTGTGGTTACATTCCTTGTTAGACAGTGATACGGTATCTCTCCCACTAGGTGAGGAGTTTCCTTTTCCTTATCGTGGACTTACTGTTAAGGGATAATGGAGGAGGAGTCGTGATCATGTAAGATTCTTCTTTCCTAATCCGTGGGGCGCGGATCATGGAGACTGGGCGTTTTCCCTTTTGCATGAGTTTCTGGGGTGCCTATATCGCTTGATTACCTAGTAGGGTGGTTTCAAGTTTGGGCCTGGGCTCATGTACTTTGACATGGGTAGGATCTCACTATGGGCCGAGCTTCTTGGTTGGGTCTATGCCCCAACTCCCTTCATAAGATGGAGGTCTAGGCTTGCGCTCTAGGCCTGTGCACATATTGTTCTACTTGTCAAGTACAAGAACAACTTCTCTAGGTATATGTTGCTGGGTCCTCTCACGTCAATTTGGACCCCTCTTGTCAAAACCAAACATTGTTTTGTTTTGGCTCGATTGGCGTCAGTGACACTTTGCAAGGTGCTCTTCAATAATAGCAGTTTAGATCATTTGTTAGATCTCCACAATACCCATTTGGCTATTCCACCATTTGGTGAGATTTTTCTTTTTCTATTTTGAGTTATCCATCCTTGGGATGATGTTTGTTATTTTGGTGTTTGAAGAATGATATTCTTAATGTATGGTTGTTATGAGCCTCTATTTTGCTTACTAGAGAAGAACTTTGTGTAACTCATTATTGTCATTGTTGAAATAGTAGAAGTTTAAGTGGCCTACGGGTCCCGTGGGTTTTTACCCTATTCATTTGAGGGGTATTCTACGTAAAAATTGTTGTCTTATTGTTGGTCAGCTTTGTTGTTGGCTTAATTGTCTGTTTAACCTATTTTGGCACACAAAGAGGGAAAGGTCATTTTTAAATAATTGTATTTGGTAGTCTTTCCCAACAAAGTGGTATCAGAGCTTGGTTGTTTGGAGTCTTTTGTGAGCTAAAATGGATGATGGCATAATAAAATTAAATTTGTTGAATTATTCCACTTGGAAGTGTATGATGAAAGATTTTCTTTATTGTAGATTTATCTGATCACATTAGATTGAAGAGACCCATCTAACATGTAGAGGATTGGGATATTGAACATAAGCCATTTTCTTATATGAGAAGGTGGATGGATCTTGACTCTACGCCAGACACATTTATGATGAAACGAAAGCAAATGCTGTTTGGAAAAAGTTTGAGAACCTTTTTACCAAGAAAACATCAGGAAATAAAACTACTTTGATTAGAAGACTTGTCAATTTGAAGTACAAAGATGGAAACACAATATGGTTGACCATATAAGTTCATTTCAGGGTATTGTGAACAAGTTGGTTGCCATGAAAATGAACATTGATGCTGAGATGCAAGCATCATTACTTCTTAGCTCAACACGATAGTTGGGGAGACCTTGTTTATGGCTTGCTGTTGGTTGTGTTCCACTCCAAATGGGATTCTAACTGAAGAGTGTTAAAATAGCTTGTTGAATAAGAGGCTGAAAGGAAAGAAATAGGTGAATATTCTTTTTGGAATACTTGTTCATAAGCAAGGAAAACGAAAACTAAAAGGGATGGAGAAGTCAAAGTAAGAAATCTATGGTTTAGAGGAAGATCTAAATCAGGAAAATATATCAAATGTTATCATTGCAACAAGGTTATTACATGAAGAAAGGGGGCAAGTTTGAAAAACGCCAGCAGCGTGAAAGAAATAAAGAGACTAATACAATTGTTGTTGAAGAGGTGATATTATGATTGTGTGTGATGGATTCGCGTTAGTCTTGTAACTTGACATAGTGGCCCGGGTAATTGATTACCATCTTGTATTTCCATGTTACTTCCTCTGAAGCTGGTGATTTTGGTAATGTTATAATGGAAAATAGTGGTGTATCCAGATTGCTAGGTATTGGAGATGTTTTCCTTAGAGACTAGTATTGAAATAAGCGGTACTCAAGGATGTTAGACTGTTGAATGTGCCGTCTCAACTTGATATCCATAGGCAGACTTGATGATAAGGGATTCACAAATTATTTTGGTGAAAGTAAATAGAAGCTCACCAAAGGCTCTTTAGTAGTGGCAAGAGGAAATAAACAGAACACCATCTGTAATCAAGGAAACCTCTACATAAAGGAAGTCCCGGTCACGGCTCAGCGAGATGTAAGCGTTGAACTTTGTGAAGGTTTTTAAAGTTCAAAACAAAGTTTGCAGCGGAAGATTTTGGTCCAGTAAATTTTAAAAAATTAATAAAAACCCTTTTCTATCCTGTAATTACGATCTGCATACTAATCAGCCAAACAATAAAGAAAGAACTACCTCAATCAAATTAGAATTTTACGTAGTAAGGTTGAGCAACTCAAGATCCTTTTTTTTTCTCCATACTTCACAATCTTCCCAGTCGTTCCTCTTCTACCACTACAGAGAGATGCGTGTGGAAACACATTAACAAAAGGTTTTGTTTTTAGAACTCTTGATATTCTCAACATATGAGATCAAGAGGGTTAGATTGAGGCAAAAAAAGTGAAACTCTTTCTCTCTTTTTTTTCTCTAATTTTTTATCACCCTCTTAACACCTAGGGTTTTGCCTCTATTTATAATATGCCTTTAATTGATCTCAACCATTGGATCAAGTGACATATTTAAATCTTGAATTAACATTAAATCAAATTAAGTGACAAAAATAAATAGAGGATTCATTTCAAATTGACATTTCATCCATATAGTAATTACTATTAATTGATTAATTCAATAATTAATTTAATGTTATTATTTTCTCAAGTATCGTTCATCCGCATAGTAATTTTCCTGATTAATTAATTCAATAATTGTTGATGAATCAACATTTAATTAATAATTACTACATAAAATTGCTATGAAACAATTTCTTTTCTGACTATGCCCTCAGAGGATTTCTTTGTTAATTTAAATCACGTATACAGGTGTTTCTGATGGCGGGGACCTATGATATCTGAATTTACCAAACTCCAATAAATTTGATAATTAATTAAACTCTTTATTAGTCATCTAATTTATTTGTTCTGATATTATTCCACTAAAAGTAAATTTAAGCTCATGTGCCGGAACAATTCACGTAGTGGTACTCAAACGGTCGTGATATGATCATTACATGCAATTCAATCCTCCAAAAATTGATTAACATCATTAGACTGGGTGAAATTACTGTTTTACCCTCGTGATCTTTTATCATAAGTTCTAATTAATTCACTAGTGAGCGGTTAATTTATAAACACCATTATAAAATTAGAGTGCTCAGTGGTAAATTCGAAATTAACATAAGGAACCAATTATCCAGAAGCTTCCTTTAAGAAAGGTTTAGATTCCCATATCTGCATGGACATGTTCTATACTTTATCTCGATGGGTCTCAAGACATAAAACATTGTGGAGCTGTCTTGGACGATCGTATTTATGAATCAAAAGACTCTATTGAAATAGACGAGTCCATGAAGCTAATCGGGACTAAGATCAATCGCATATGATCATCTAAGGACACAGTTTAAACTCTTAATTGTAATGGTATATTATTTAAGAGTTTAATCATTATCTGATCTGCCTTATGTCAGTTACATGGCTCGTTTTAATATACTACATATGATGTCAAATCACGAATTCTTGCCATTCTTAATGTTGATGGACCATACTAGTAGTATTGAGTGAAGATCTAGCTTTGATTTACTATGACAGTTAGTTTATTATCTATAATCTTGATCATCTCATATATAGCGTTATATAATAAGATTATAGTTACATTAATAGCTTAAGATTTGTCTTACTAAGTGCAGCACAGCATGTACTTAAGAATCAAATACCAAGGTAATTGTTTTTCATCAAACGTGATACAAATTACATGCTTTTAGAGGGCTGTGACAATCTCTCCACCCTTACTAAGCGAGGTGAGACATGTCATCTTAAACCTAGTCCCTCTAAGTGACGTGAACACCCTTTGGGTAAAGTCTAGAAATAGCGGATCATAAGGTTACATTTGAAGCTATCTTCATGGCTACGTCCCTACAATACGATCTCTGCCATCGGATAATCTTCCCTTTCTATATGCTTCCCTCTCTTGTGTCCTTAGTTCTTTGGAGTTTACCGTATTTCATATTTATCATGATATAAAATATAAGAGGTTTTCCATGTTTGGAACTACTTCCATATTAGTGTAGAACTTTTTGAGCCAAACCAATTCTGTAGATGCTTCACAAGTCGCTACGTATTCGACTTCCATGGTTGAATTCGCAATACTAGATTATTTGATACTTCTCCCAAATCTTTCATTTGAAATTGCTTGGCTAGCCATTTCTTTACATTCGATAATGTTTCTACATCAATCCCAATGAGTAGAATATCATCTACATAAGAACCATGAGACATACATATTTCTTTGATGTACTTGTATACACGAGGTTCATCGACATTTTGCTTTCAAAACCATGTTTTATAGTTTCATGAAATACAAATTCAAGACCATGAAGCTTACTTCGGTCATAAATGGACCTAAGCAACTTTATGAACTTTTATGTTGTTGGCCTTTAGCCACAAAGCCTTACGGTTGCATCATGTGAGTACTTTCCTCGAATAACCAATTCGAGAATAGCCTTCTTGACATCCATTTTCCATATCTATAATGAGACAAGCGGTGTGGATGAAGAATCGAATAGACTTAAGCAAAGCTACTTGCGAGAAAAGTTTTCTTCATAGTCCACTCCCACTCTTTTTGGAGTATAACCCTTTGCCACTAGCCTAGCTTTAGAAAGTCTCCACTTTCGAATCTATGCTGTTTGTTTTGAAGATCCATTTACATCCTGAGCTAACATCCTCAAGTGGATCTCTGAGTTCCCAACACTTGAGTTAGGTACATGGCTCCATTTCTTGGTTTCATAGCATCTTGCCATTTGTCCTTGTCGAGTCATCCATGGCATCACGGTATGTCGTGGATCATCTGGTTAGTGTTACGACCTTTAGAAATTCTTCTCCTTCGTAATAAAGTAACGGATGGTAGTCTCGCTTCCTCCTACTCGTCGAGGAGTACCGGAGATATTCTAAATACGAATAGTGGTCTCTTGACTTTGTCATTCGTTAGTGGTTGATGTTGATTTTATGATCTGATCAGAATGTAGTTCCTCCAGTACAACCTTACTGCGAGGTTTGAAGTTTTTCATATAGTCATCTTGAAGTCATTTAACCGATACAAATACTTTCTTATCGGACTATAGAACCGACTCCCTTGTGCCTTTGGATAGCCTACAAACGCCACATACGTGCGGGGTTCCACTTCCCGATGCTCCTTTCGACACGTGTCTTGGACACCCCCATCAGTGATGTAAACTAGGTTTATGTCCATTCCACAACTCTAAGGGTGTCTTTTGGATTGACTTAGATGGAACTACATTCAAAATGTAGACCGCGGTTTGTAGACCACGGTTTGTAGACGTGGAACTACATTCCACAACTCTAAGGTTTAGGGCATCAAGTCAAAAGGATCTTTCAACCACAAACTCTACAGGTTTCTCCCCGGACTTCGAATGATTTCGAGAATCCAGCACCTACAACTCGCTAAACTCCACCCATCCACCCATATAGCGAGCACTAAGTTAGTGGCTCCCAACTAGTTGGCTTAGGGCACAAGGCTTTAAAGGCTTTTGCCATATACCCCTCGGACCGTGCTCGGGTTTCAAGGCAAAGCGTCGCGGCTTTTCTATTCTCTTTTTCTTTTTCTTTTTCTTTGTAGCTCTTTTTCTTCTTTTGGAAGGAACACATTGGCCTTCATTCTTGAGGAACTCTAACCTATAATGGGTTATCCTTGAAGCTAAGGCGGTTTGCAAAAGTAAAAAGGGGGGGGGGGGGAATGCGGCTTCTCGGCTGTGGATGGCCGATGTGCTTGTGTGTGTGGCTAGATAATGGTGGAAGACATTAGTTGATTACCAGGTGTGGCCCGTGAACAACTCAATCAAGCATGGAACTAGTCTAGCAGTGATGTTATCTGATTAACTTCAACTTTTCAATTCTGAAAAGCAAAACCCACAAAAATATAGAGGCGAAATGAGATGCAAAAAGTGTAGAAAAATAGAGTTGTATTATATAATAAGGTGTATTTTACAAAATTCTCAGTTTTTGCAAAAAGAAGTAAGCAACAGAAGTAATTAACACTGTGGGCTTTCATGTGCATGTGGTACAAGCAAAACTAAAGCCAAAAGTATGAACATCACTTCCAACACTAACTCTCCCAGCAACGGAACCAGAAAGTTAATGGAGGAAGTGGTACCTCCTCAATTGGTGGCTGAAGAAGAATCATCCTCCTTTGGGCGAGTACGAGTGCTACGGTGGGAGTGCATGATATTTCTTTTAATTTGCCCGAAGCAAAGTAAAACAAGCTAGCGATCACCAAAGATCCAAAAGTAAAAATAAAATTTAACTAAAAACAAGACCGAGCAATTGTATTATAGCTAGTGACTTAGGTTATCGTGAAGCCACTTGATAACTGAGAGTTTTCATGGGGGTCGAGGAGGAGAAGTTCCTCCTTGCTTTGCAGTGGTTTCTTTGCAGTTGAGTTCGACTGCTCCTTGGTGTTAAGCATCTGCTCTACGGTGGTGCTAGTGGGATAACGGTCACATGAAGGTGGCCCGAATCAAGTGATCCTTCATTAGCGCTTCTTGATTCTTTGTTAGACTCACGTAGTTTTGGGCACTATGCTTTTTCCTTCACCTATGCACTAGGCGAATTTCTTCCTATTCTGCTTTGCTCATCCTTTCTTTGGCTTATCCTTGTTGCTAGTGAAAAATGTTAGCTTTCCGATGTCATCTGTTGTCAAGGTGGTACATGACCCCGATCCGGTAGTTGATTATGGCATTAGATGTGGCCAAGGGCCTTCTAAGTGATGGGCTTTGGTTGTAGTGCTCTACGTAGTTGGCTACGTATCGCGAACTTACCGAAATCCACGAGGACAGTAGGAATTTGTCTACCTTCACTAAGACATCTCAGCTATCCCTTTGGTGTTTTCATTTATCGATCCGCTAAGGACAGTTGATGTTGGTAGACTTCAGCTCCTGAAACCCTCTTGCTTATACATTGAGTATATGTGGTAGGTTGACAATAGCTCCCATATCGATGGTGCCTTCTCTATCGAGTTCCTCCGATGTTGGCGAGGTGAGTGGGGATCTGGATCTTTGTGGCATATTCGCTAAGGTTTTGCACTAGATGATGGAGCTGACTTGTTCAGTCAGGAAGGCCTTCTTGTTAATGCCCAACCCTTTCTTGACTGTGCACAAGTCCTTTAGAAATTTAGCATAGGTTGGAACCTGTTTGATCATGTCAAGCAATGGGATGTTCACCTTTACCTGCCTCAACACTTCCAGGATGCCTTCTTACTTAGAGGCCTTCTTTTTGCCTCTCAGTGCTTGGGGAAATGGAGGAGGCATGCATCGAATCCTCTTTAATGAATATGTGTTTTGGCTCCACTTCCTCTTGTTCTCTAGTGATTAGTGCTCAAAAAGTGCAATTTTGAACCCTATATTAGATAGGTTTTGAGTACTTTGATCATCATGTCATATAAACCAATTGAAGTGCTCATGTTACCTTAGTAACACTTATGTAATTGAGGGGTGTTTTGGTTGTTTTGTAGACTTTTGTACACATTTGAACTTCAACCTCCGTACAAATGATCAATCATGAAGGTTGGAAGTTTTGTCTCGACCATCAAACAAACCCAAAATCAATGGAAAAACAAGGAAAAGTGGAAGAAATGAGATGCAGGTTGAAGACATAGCGAGAGGAATCACGAGCGACAAGCAGAGCGAATTTCGCAGCTTTGCGCCAATCAATTAATCCTAGCCAATTTACTTAAGCCGTATGGCTTGAGTTCGCCAATCTACAAACACACATTCTTGAATTCGCTAGCCAACACACTGTGTGCAATTCGAAATTCGCTATCGCGCAATTTATTAAGCTTAGCGAATTTTAATAACGAGTCGCGACGCACCCAGTCGCTACAACATTGCCATTCGTGAACCCTTGCCCGATTCGCTAAGCCATTGCAAAATTAAACTGGTATGCCAATTTCGCTAATTAGCGAAATTCTCCTTTGTAGCGAATGCATGCTCGTCAATAACTGTAATTAATGCAGCCTTCAAACTTGATGAATTACTCTGCCCTATCCTATAACTTAGCTTAGTTATTAGGGTTTTGGTATTTTTAATACCTTGAGGGAGTCCTATAAATACCCTGTGTTTTGTAATAGAAAAGAAGGAGTGGAGGAAGAAAGACAAGTTTTTGGTGATTTGTAAGTTTCATTCTTTGCTTTTGTAAATAAATTGTTTTATTTTAAGTTTTGCTTTTATTTTCTCTTCTCTCTCTTCTTTCTCTCTTCAACTTCTTTTAACCTTTCGGGCTGCCAAACACACTCTTGAGGATGACAACTCGAGAGATGCTTGGCCAAGCTTCCTTCCTTGAAAGGAAGGAAGCTAGCAGCCGGTGGGGCTTAAGCATGTTGTCCTCATGTGCTAAATACAGATGGTGTGTTTATGACCTTATCTTCAAAACTCAGTTGCGTAACATAGGATGTTATTGTCTTGTGACTTTTCCATGCTTTAGATCCAGTGTAGTAGTCTTTGTGACTCTTTAGATGGTCCTTGCCTATGAGGTAGTATTATTCACATGTGTTAGGGTTCTTCAAATTAGGGTTAAATAACATTTGCTTTTTTTATTGTTTTGGCGATACTCTCCATTATTTTGGGGTTCGTGCTCGGGTGAGAGATGCCAGTGATGATTCTTTAGATGGTCTTTACTAGCCTGGGTGATCTCTCCCATGCTTTAGGGTTCGAGTGCTCGGGTGAGAGATACCTTGTGATTCTTCAGATAACTACACGACCTCTAAAAATGATAAAGAATGTTAGGGTTTTAAACAAAGGGACGTAGCATCTGTGTAGCTCATAGGAGGACCACTTACGAGGACATGTGTTTGCCTAGCTTGCCAAGTTGTGACTAAATAACTTAAGTAAATTTATTCATTGTTAATTTTGATTTTAACTTTTTGATTTTAATTTCATTTTGAAACCATTCCCTTGTTTTGAATGAATTCAAAGTCGAATAAACCTTGCAACCATTACCTAATGCAAACCATTTTTTATGGAAAGAAAACCCCATCCCGTGTTAAACCTAGACCACTATCTGCGGTAACGACTCGGCGATTTATGGAAACAGGTATATAAAATGATTTACAGCTCGACTACGTAGCGCGAATCAAATGGCGCGTTCTGCGAAATGGATGGTGTATTTAACCGACAAGTTGAAAGTACTTGTGGTCCACATCACAAGTGGTAACCTTTCTTTTTGCATATCAGTTGTAATATTTGCCGGTTCTAACACTTGATGTTTGCCACTGCTGATTGACTTGATTTTTCGGTCGTTTACTTCTTTTGTTAGATTAGTTTTAATTTTCTTTTGCTTAACTCTTTGTTGGTTTCTAATTGTTGTCTCTACAAATTTATTGCAACAACTGCATGCTGTGATGGGATAGAGACCGGGTAAGTGAATAGGATTAGTCACGCAACGACCTGGCCCAGTGAGGTTAGTGCCAAAGGCGATACCATGGATCCCTTTTGAACCATGAGCCAACCAGGAACCTTATGAATCAAATGCATATAGAACCATGAGGGATCACATCCACCCTCCTAGAGTTAGTGCCCCATCCTGTATCATTCCTCCTACTGATGATGTAGCAGTGAGGCCTTATTTGGTACCCTAACTTCCCACATACCATGGTATGGAAAATGAAAATCCATACACTCATATAAGGGATTTTGAGGAGGTTTGCACTACCAACTAGGAAATTGTGATGGACATGGATTTGCTGAAGCTAGAAGGCATTTCATTGACTCTAAGAATGAGCCAAGATATGGCTCGACTCATTGAGGCACAAAAGAACCATAGAAAATTGAGAATTTGTTTCAAGCGGAGTTCTGAGTTTTTAGTGCTCATAAGACAAACAATTTGAAAAGACAAATTTATACCTTTGCGGCTCATGGGGTGGTTTACCAGTGTTGGGAGGGTTTTGAGACCATCGGTGCATGTCACCGTGAAGCGCGACACATGGATGTTAGTGAACCACTTACATGGTGGTATGTCTGCCATGAGGCGGCTTTGTCATGTGGGGAGACTTTTAAGCAAACATCTGATGAAGCATGGATTTTTAAATTACGGTGGCTGAACTGGGGTGGGATGAGCTTAACCAGAAAGCGGATGGGGATGAAACCACCGGTCGATCAAAGGGTGAGTATGTATGCGAATGATGAGATGGAAATGGGGCTGGAGTTATCAGCTCTAGCAGCTAGAAGGTAGAGGCTGGAGGGAAAACAGCTCAATGAAGTGCGACCGTGGCCCGACAACCTTTGCACAACTAATCCACGCACAAATTTCCAATCCCGACAGCTGATAGAACAACTTTGTTCCATGACCCACACTGCAGTGAAGGATTTGATGTCGAATGTGCACTGCTATAGGACAATTCAAGCAACAACCAAATGCTCCATATGGGAATACTTACAATCCCAATTGGAGGAATCATCCCTTTGCTGCATGGAGACCAAACCCACACATGTACCACCGAGGAATAAGCCTCGAGTTTGGTTCCTCCTCCGCGATCAACAACCACCATCCTCTTCTCCGATCAGAACAAAATTTGTACTCATTTGAATAAGGTGGTGGGCAATTTTGATAATGAGCCCCAGTAGGACAATGTGCAATTGGCACAAAAATTGATCTTTGTCAGAAAACACTGAATAAAAATTTGTGACCTCTGAGTATTCGATTTACAAAACATTAATTCTTAGAGCCAAGAAGAGAGGTTCCCATCCCTGACACTTAAATCCTAGGGGATCCGCATCAAGTGGGAGTGGAATGGATGAGTTAGATCCATAATCACTTGAAGTGGAAAGAGGTTGATCAACCTCTGCCAAAAACTGTTGAAGAATCGAGCGGGAGAAAAATGCAGCACGAGCATATTCTTAGAGGATGACCTGATGAAATATCGTATACCACCTCCGCTCCACAAGCATTGAGAGGAAAGAAAAGGAAACTTAACAGGCTTGAGTATGATTGAGGTCTTAAGGCAGTAAAGGGTTAACATACCTTTTGTGATCTAATCAACAAGTACATGCAAATTTTAAGGATGCATGCACCGTAAGAGGATTAGGCATTGAAGAGGAATGCTCTCCTTTGAGAAAATATCGGTGCCCCTAATCCAAAGCAAATTACCCATTAAGTACAGGGACCCTGAGTTCTCCCACAATACCAGATTAATATGGTGGAATTATGGAAAGGCATTGCTAGATTTAGGAGCAGAGTGTGAATCTTTATCTTTGATATACAAGCCGATTAGTTTAGGTGAGCTTAACCTACCTCGATCACACTCATTGGCGATAGATGGTGAAAATCCCCAAGGGGATAGTTGAGGATGTCCTTGTAAAAATTGACAATTTCTACTATCCAGTAGATTTTGTAGTCCTAGACAATCGCACCCGGCCCCAATGAACCAAATCACGTACAATCATTTGTATAACTTATTTCGCCACCGCCAATGCAATTATTAATCACGCAATAATCGTGCAATTGACATTTGGTGACATACTGAATTAAACATTTTCAATTTGAATGACAACCAAACGTTAACCCGAAAACTATAATCGATGAGGTCGTTTCAATAACGGCAAAGGCATAACGAAATTTAAAATGCAAAGAGTGATCAAATTGTGTGATGAAGGAGAATTGGTCTGCCAACAACACCAATCGCAAGCCAATCGTCAAATCCACAACCGCCTGCAGGAATACCCAACTTACGGCCTCCTAACATCATGGGCCAGGCGAGCCCTTGCATGGGTTGAGAGATCATCCTCCTTATTTATGAGTATTTCTGAACTCGAACTGGTTCGGTGTTTTCCAAAACCGAATAACAGTTCACAATTTTTAATTTTTGTCATATATTAGTCAATTTTGTCAGTTGTAGTTATTTTCTGAAATTTTTAAACTTAGGATAATTTTTATATAGTTTTTATAGTATCGTATTGTGTATTAGATTTTAATATCAGTACCTATAAGTTAAAATTCATAATATATAATTTTTAGTAATTAATGTTAAGAATTTTGATATGTATTGCGGGAGGCCAAAAATGGCGGAGACCATTTGGCTTAGCGAAAATGGAGTGGGAGAGACTTTACGGAGAGTACCTCTGCTTATAAAAATAGGGAGGGTTGCTAACAAAACCGCCGCATTCTACCTCTCCCCTTTGTTCCCTAAACTAGCATTCGACCACGGTAGGTGCTACAGAGCCCACTGCCATGTAGCCGGTGCCGCAGACCCGGCCCGGCCCTTGCCGCGAATCCACTGCATTCGATCCTTTGCCATCATTGAAGTCGAGCACTCCACGGTCAGCTTGCCTGGCGATGCCAACCTTCACCACCGCGGCGCCGTAGAGCACGGCGAGTCACTGCGTAACCTGGTTCGATGCAGTACCACGTTGCCGATCCTTGGTATTCTATTAATTACGATTTATCTAACCGGGGCCCGTTCGATTCGATCGCGAGCCACAGGTCGATGAGGTATTGAAGAAGTCGGCTGACCTTCAGAGAATTGAAGGGTATTCGGAGAGCTTGGATGGAGATGAATCCGTCTGAGGGTGGGTCAGTGCCGACTCGGGTGAGGTTTGCACACGGAGGCCGGAAGGTCACGACACCGATTGCCAGCACGGAGCCATCACTGTCCCAGAGCCGTGCACCGACGGAGCCTTTGGGATGAGACGTTACCGGTTCACGGATGGGACCGGGCTGTCCCGAGGCCTCTGGAGGGGACTGGGAGGCGGCGCTGACGGGGGCGCCAGACTGGGCGAGTCATCATCTTCCTGAACCGCCACCGTCGGTCGCGTCGGCGGTTGGGCGAGCACCTTCCTCGGTATCAGGCCCTCGCGGATCGGGCGGCCCGTGTTTAATAGGACACCCGTTCAGAACAGATATGCGTGGCAAACCATTTCGGCGAGTCAGTGGCGTTCTGGTGATGGCGACTGAGATACCGGAGTCGTCGCGATTGATCGAGGTATTAGCTCCTCCCGTTCATGACTCAGCCGGTTCTTGAGTGGTCAAGCAGTTCTACCTCTCCCATGACATCTCGGGATGCGAGACGGTCCCGAAGTCATTTGAGGATAGATGGCGGAGTCGAGGTGTACTTTCAGTCAGTGATTTATTTCTGCGACCTTGAGATTCGCGTATCACCGCCCGCGCAATCTTGGGGTTATAGGGTGGAGCCCACCTCGCCAGGCCAGTGTTAAACAACGGCGAGGATATTCTGGTGGCGATTCTTTATCGGGCGACTTAGCCTCATATCGCGCTCATCGACCATCACCAGCTGCTTGCACACCATTTATTCCTGCGGCATTATGTGCGAGAGGAAGGGAGGGCTATCTTGGAGCATTGTCTGGGATCTCGAGTAGTTCTGGTTCAGCCATAAGTGGTAATTGCAAACTCTGGTTAGGAGAAGATCTGGAGACCTCATCTGACGAGCATACCACTACTTATTCGGGCTCCTTTCCTATGTTCTTGAGCGGATGGGATTTGGGAGGAGCACAGGATAGAGATCTGAGACTTGTTGCCCTACGGGTAGTAAGCGGTGGAATAGGATTATGACTATGCGATCCATTTCCCGCCTTTGCCCGGCCGAGAGCCGGAGAGATGCAGGGTGAGGGCGAGGATACTGAGAGCGATCACACTCTGCCTGATCTGAGAGTCCCGCTCATATTTCGAGATGGGTCCGCCACCATCTCCTCCGCCCCGCCACCCCATTTGCGGCTGAATCTCCAGGGCCCTCATATTCGGCACACCGATCCTTGGAGTATACATGTCATTTCGAGGGAGATGGGCAGGTGATGAATCGTCTGCACCTTGAGCCTACCGAGCGACCAGCATGCAGCACATGACCAGAGATTGGCTCGAGCTGAGGCCACTTTGGGACAGTGCCATTCCATGCTTCATCAGATCATGACCCGTGCGGGTCTTCTCATGATCTGCCCGGAGAAGACGCCGCGGATGCGGCCTCATTGGATATCTGGCAGCGGCTGCGATGGCTTCACCACCACCACGGCGGTGGGTGGTTAGGTTTCTTTTTGGTTTATGCGATTTAAACTTTTATCAGCGCTCTTAATTTTGATTATGATTTTTTGTATTATGCAATAAAGAAGCGTGATATGTTTTTGTGTAACTTTGTTATGCATGTATTAAGCCATTTGGCTTTATATCAAGCTACTCAGTTATATATATATATTCGACTTTTTTGCATATTGTGTTCTTTGTGTCCCATGTATAAGTATGTGTTTTTCTTTCAAACTACATAATTAAATTGCCAAATTGAACAATAGAATTGCTTCAAATTGAACAATTAGTGCTAGAATTGGATAATTGAATCATCATATTTGTCACCTTTATGCTAAAGCCGAATGCATGCTTGAAACAATTTGTGTTGATCCTTTATTCGGCATACTTGACATTCCCCCTTTATGCTGTAATACACTAACTCTGGGTGCTTCAATAGGTTGTAAATTTGTGTAGCTGCCTCCTTCCTACTTTGCAAAGCAGGCCTGTAGGCATGTTGACAACTAGGATAGGTTTGAGAGTTACCAACAATTGAGGACCAATGTTGTCTTCAAAAGAAAAGAAAAAGAAAAAGAAAAAGAAAGAAAAAAAAGAAAAAATAAAATAAATGAAGTTTGCTTTGAAACAAGGTACGGTGCGGTGTATGGCGAAAACCTTTGAGGCTTGATGCCACAAGCCTTAATTGGTTAGGAGTCATCGATTTTGTGTTCGTTATGGGTGAATGAGGTAGAATTTAGCGATGCAGGTGCTTGATTTTAAGTCGGTTGAAGTCAGGGGTGAAGCCTTTAGAGTTAGTGGTCTTTGATCCTTTGGCTTGATGCCCTAAACCTTAATTGGTTAGAGTCATCAGTGGACCCAGTTACACGGACTTTAGTGAACTCGAATTTTAGCACATTGCATCCTACTGATATGATTGAAAACAAAGAGAAAGTGTGACCTATCTTAATTGTTCCTTGAGTTAAGGTATCAAATGCTGAGTTGGAAGAAGCTCAGTGCACATTTTATTGACTCAATCTGAATCTGAAAATGAACCATTAGACTTAGGTGGAAATCCAAATTGAAAATCATGGAAACGATTTAAGAAATTGTTCTCTTATGGATTTTATTCTTGTATATGGAGTTTTCAAATGTTGTTGATTTCAATTGTTCACTTTAAAAAGTAATATTAGTTTGTATATAAATCTGACCTTTTTGAAATACAACCTTTTGAAAATACCACATGCATCTCATTCTTATTTTTGCATTGCTAAGGGGACTAGCAACGTTTCGGTTGGGGTGTGATTAGTGTCAAAGTGCAATTTTGAACCCTATATTAGATAGTTTCAAGTACTTTTTGATCATTAATCATGTCATATAAACAATTGAAGTGCTCGTATTTTAGTAACATATACCAATTTGAGGGGTATTTTTAGTTTTGTTTTGTGACACCTTTGTGAACTTCAACCTCAATGCAAATGATCAATCATGAGGTTGGAGAGAAGTTTGTCTGGATACATCAAATAGCCCAAAAATCAATGGAAGAAACAAAGGAAAAGTGGAAGAAATGAGATCTGAGTTGAAGACATGGCGAGAGGAATGCGAGCAATAAAGCAGTTGTTAAACATTTGTTATGAAATCAGTGTAATCCTAATAATTTGTAATATTATAAGCAGGTTATGATCGACACACATTGCGAAATTAAGCTGCCAACCTCTTATTTGTGCAATTTAAATTCGCTTCTCCTTATTAATTTATTCAGCTTGGCGAGAATTTAGCTAACTAAGCGAGAGTCTATGACCTTACCAAGTCAGCTACAACATTGCCCAGTTAGCTGAACCACTTGTAATTTAAGCCATTGCCAAATTAAGCTAATTATTGCCAATTTATTAATTAATGAAATTCTCCTTTGTGAGCGAAAATGCGTGCCTCGTCATGCTTTATGATCTGTAGCCTTCAAACTTGGTGAGATTACTCTCTATCATAACTTAGCTTAGTTAGTAGGGTTTTTAATTATTTTATCATGAGGAGTCCTACTCAGCCACCTCTCATGTTTTGTAATAGAAAAGAGGAGGTGAAGAGGAAGAAAGACAAGTTTTGGTGATTTGTAAGTTTTCATTCTTGCTTTGTAAATAAATTGTTTTCATTTTTAAGTTTTGCTTTTTATTTCTCTTCTCTCTCTTCTTTCTCTTCTTTCTTTCTTTCACTTTCCCGACTGCCAAACACACCTCTTGAGGATGACAACTCAAGAGATGCTTGCTAAGCCTCCTTTCCTTTGAAGAGGAGGAAGGAAGGTAGCTTGCAGTGGAGGGACAACATGTTGTCCTCATGTACTAAAGCTACGGGTAGTGTATTTATATTTGCCTTATCTTCAAAACTCGGTTGCATAACATGGATGTGTGTCTTGTAATACTCTCTTGTGCTTTAGATCAGTGCTTAGTGGCCCAGTGCGTGGCTCACTAGTGTCTTACTTGCCTATGAGGTAATATTCACATGTTAAGGTTCTTCAAATTAGGGTTAAATAACATTGCTTTTATTGTTTTGTGATACTCTCCATGCTTTGAGTTAGTGCTGGTGAGAATATAACTGATGCTAGATGGTCTTTACTAGCCTAGTCATCTCTCCATGCTTTAGGGTTAGTGTGGTGAAGATGCCTTGTGATTCTTTAGATATTTCTGAGCCTAAAAATGATAAAGAATGTTGGGTTTTTAAACAAAAGGGGCCATAACTACATCTGTGTTAAACTCTGTAGGAGGGGATGAAACACGAGGACATGTGTTTGCCTAGCGCAAGTTAGTGACCTAAATCTTCAAAGTAAATTTATTCATTCAATGTTCAGTTTTAACTTTTCTGAGTTTACAATTTCTGTTTTCAAACCATTGTTTTGAATGAATTCAGGGAGATAAATAGAAAGCCTTACCTTCATGCCCTATGCAAACCATTTTTATGAAGAAAACCCATCCCAGTGTTCGACCACTAGACATTTATCTTTGCATTGATATGACTACGGCAGTTGTAGGAAAACTTAGGTATATAAATATTGTTGATTTTAAGCTCAGCCTACGGCCTTTGAATCATCTGATCTTTCCGCGGATTGACGCGGTTGCTCGATTTCCTTACCACTCCTCAAAGTGATATTTGGACTTTATCCATTTTGGTGGGCTCAGCATAGCTTAGTTCATGTTTTTTTTTTTTTCCTTAGGATTGAGCGGTGTTTGGGAAGAATCTCACTCTCACCCAGTTCTTGATTGGTGAGACTATGATGGATGAATGCGGTGCTCGATTTTTGATTTGACTTTTGTGGAGACCATCAATTCTTTGTCCATGGAGCTTTCTACATTTTCTATTCTTTGGTTTATCGACATTGATAGTTTTTGCTCATACTGCAAAATTCCCCACCACACTGAATTCATGATGGCTGCTCAACGGGTGATGAGTTGAGTGGTATTCTTCTTGAGAGGTGGACCCACTCTCACTGACTGCTGCGATGTGCCCTTAAAGGAACATATACTAGAGGTTTAGGCTTCCAGGCTAGGTTGGGGTGGTTCTTCTAGTTGGGATTATAAGTGTTGCCATACTAGGCATTAGTTGGTGGCCTATTTTGGCCCTGTTGTTGCATTTTCAACCATGAATCCTTCTTGAGGGATAAATTGGTTAATGTTCTCATGATGATTTAGTAGATTGATAATTGAAACATGGTTGGTGATTAGTACCCAAAAAGTGCTATTTTGAATACTATTTAAGATAGGTTCTAAGTACTTTTTGTGCACTAATCATATTAATTAAGCCAATTGACACGTGTGGGTCCCTTTGGTACTAATATTGTATTTAAATTTGTTGTGATAGTTTTTGCAGGTTCATAAACCTATCCTACCATATCAAGCTAAGCATATTGAAGTTCAATTGATTAACACCGAGTTCGTATGATTTATATTTAATTGCATCAATGAGAACGAGAAGGTGAAGTTGAAACAAGGTGGATGCGGGATGCGAGGAGGAAATTTGGGAAATTTTAAGCTAGAATATGAAATTTTCATAATAACTCATTTTATGTGTTGGAATTTCGCTACATGGCGAATTTATTATTCTAGCGAAATTTTTGCTGATACAGCGAAAATTTAGCTCTTCTAACAGTGCTGCTTAGGTGTTTTATTTAAAGCGACCCGTTTTTTGTTTTCCATCTCTCTACCCCTCGCTTGTAATTATGCTATTACCAGGATGAATTTGGTATTTTCACCTTTTGTAGGCTATAAGCCATCTTATGAACAATTGTAACCCTAACTATTCACGAAGCATTTTTCCATTCTGGGCCCCCTATTTTTTGAAGCTCTCATTTCTCTCTTTCTCTTAACTCTCTCACTCTAAACAGCAAACACACCGCACGAGGATGAAAACTCAAAAGGATGTTTGGCTAAAAAGCCTCTAAACATGAAGAGAGGGTTGCTAAGGTTGGTTCATGAGGTTTGTAGGTGATCCTCTGTTTTTCACGGCTTGATTCACGGGTATTTATGTTTCAAACTTTCAAAACTAGGTTTAAAAAGCTATTTGATGTACTTTCTTTGGTCAATACCCGGCAAGCTTTTGAGGTTCGTGTATTCTTAATGTGATACTAGCATCCATTGGTGTCATTTATGAGCCATCGAAGTGGGATTAATCTTTGAATTTCAGCTAACGAGGAAGCAGTTAATGCTCGATTAAATGCTATGTTTCAAAAGATAGATAGTACTATGGAGTTGGTTTTAAAAGTTAAACAAAGATCGGTTTGGAAATGACTATGGGTCATTTACCCCAATGAAATAACTTGAGGACACCTTTACAATACTATCATGCAAACTAGTGGCCCCGAAAACTTCAAGGTCTTATTTACATTTTATTTCAGTGCAACTTCAATTAGCATGGTAATGACAACCACACTTTTATTCAAATCCAAAAATCAAACAAAAGCCTCCTGCATTTTGAATCATTACTCTTTGATCATTTGTAGATGAAAACCCATCCAGTCATTCGATCCTAGAGAACCCTTGTCTTTGTGATGGTTTTATACGGCGTGGGAAGGTAGGTATAAATTTTGTTGATCAGGAACCCTCTTTGTAGCCGCAGTCAAAATGGTGTCGTTCACTTGGGGATGATTGCCCAGCCTACGGATGAGTTGATGGGTACTTGTAATCCTCATTACAAGTATTGGTGTGCCCACAAACCTTTTGAATTTCGTGTTTTGAATTTCAAGTTTTTATAACAGTCATTTTATTTTTAATTAACAGCGATCTTTTTGAAAGCCACATTGTTGCTCTTTGCTTTGTCTCTTTTTATGTCACAGGTGTTTATGCATGGTAGGATAGAGAGGTATATCAATTAGTGCAAGAAGTTAGTACACCCGATTGAACAAGGTTGTGAAGTCGATGTACGCAGTGAGCAATTTGGATCCTCTCTCTACACGAAACGTGGTAAGCGAGTGCTCCGGTGAATCCTCGACATGCGGTCGGAAATGAGGGACCACATACACCCTCTGAGATAAGTGCACCTTCCTGCATCATACCACCTATTGATGATGTGGTAGTAAGACCCTATCCCCGGTACTTGCCACTTCCATTTTCATGGAATGGAGAATGAAAATCCATATCTGCATATTCGGAGTTGAGGAAGTTGCATGACTTTTAAAGAAAGGTGTGCCTGACAGCGGACTACTTAAGCTGGCTGTTCGTTAGTGAAAGACAGGCAAGGTGGCTCAATTCATTGGTCGAAGCAATAAATTGGTCGAACCAGCGATTTTGAAATTTGCCAGTGCAGGCAGAGACCCGATAGTTTGAAGGCGTTGCCGCGGCTGATAATGAGAAGTTTGTCAATGTTGGGAGAGGTTCTGCATGGAGACTAATAGATTGCGTATCCACACCATGGGTTCCGATACATGGTGCTTGTGAATCATTTCATGATGGTATGTCTCTGACCGTGAACTGACTCTTTGAAATATAATGTGGAGGACTTCACAGTAAGCACCCAATGAAGCATGGACTTTTTTGAGGTGGTGAACTATGTGGCTGAAACCTCCAAGGCATGGGATGAGCGAATCAGAGGCTGAGAAAAGAATGAAGACCTTGACCCACCAAAGGGGAGGCAATTGCCACTTTCCCGACTCACGGATGAAAGCAAAACTGACCACTTTGACTCGAAGGTTGGAGGAGCTTGAAATGAGAAAATCGACATATGAAGTGCAAGTATTGATTGAATTGCACGCATCTCCACCAAACTGTTTTAATTGTCGATCCAATGTATAAAGAACCTTTGTCCCATTAGTTCTTAGGTGAGGACTTAATGCGAAACATGCACCATGTTGTGGAGTCAAAATAAGCCACCTCTGAATGATCATGTATTAACCTTATAACTTGATTGGAGGGAGATCATCCGAACTATCATGGAATCAAACCCCTATATCTTCCCAGGGAGCATAAAGATTAGCTCCACCTCGACCTTCAACAGTGGCGACCTCGCAATACCTCCACATTAGTGACGATTATGAATTTAAGCAGGTAGTAGGTACCTTTGTAAGGAGAACAAAGGATTAGAATGTTAAATAATCAAAAATTAGGTGTGAAGCTTATAGAAATTAAATAGCATGCATTCTAGATCTTATAAACAAATATGAAAACTTTTACAAGTTCCATCTCCGGGGTTGTCTCAACGTGTGGGGTCTGAAAAATTCCTTCGGACATAAAACCTAGGGAATGCATGAAATAGGCTCTGCCAGCGATCCCAATGCAAGAATTGATGAAGTCAAAGTAGTAGTGACATTGAGAAGTGGTACAGAACTAAGACCGGAGTCTAGAACTGCAAAGCTCCCACGGTGGATTTGAACCACGGAGGAAGGGGAAACGACCAAAGGGAAGAGGTGAAACAGTGTACCCTCCACTTATACGGAAATTCGAAAAAGAAAAATTCGATTAACGGCTGAAATTTTAGAAATCTTCTGACAGTGAAAGTTATCCCCTCTTCTTAAAATGATGAATGGAAATCCCCAGCGTGTACTTTATTTTTGAAAGACCTATGATGAAAAGGATTTAATGTGAATAAAATGCCTTTTTAATGAAACAGTGGTCACCGTATTAGTGCAAGACTCCGAGTGAAGTATAAAGAGATCCCAGGGTGTCCTACGATCTCCTTTAACATAGAGGCGACACTTGTGTGGAAAGGCATTGCTAGATTTGAGGCGGGAGTGTTAACCTGCGCCTTTCCATGTACCCGGCTATTTAGGGCTAGGTGAACTTAAACCCGACCACTATCACTTTTGTCTAGTCGATGGGTCCATCAAAATACGAGGGCGAGTTGAGGATGTTTTTGATTCGAATTGGACAAATTCTACTATCCGTTGGATTTGTAGTGCTTGATCTTAGAGCCTTGGGTGCATTTGCGGGGCTAACAATGTGCCAAATCATGCGGAA
The DNA here is from genome assembly GCA_016808115.1 of Tetrastigma voinierianum. Taxonomy (NCBI): domain Eukaryota; kingdom Viridiplantae; phylum Streptophyta; class Magnoliopsida; order Vitales; family Vitaceae; genus Tetrastigma; species Tetrastigma voinierianum. Next base: position 399,899 of record JAEQBH010000879.1, on the reverse strand, counting down.
GGCCATTTTGGCCACTTCCAATCACGATCTCAAATTGTCGAATAGGGTGATGCAAGTAACCTTTGGAAATATGACCTTAGAGCTCGTATCTTCCATCTTGGCAACACTGCGCACGATGGGAGGATGGCGAGTGAAAGAGGTTTGTGCGATAGAGGCCATAATTGAAACAAGCGGAATGAGTACTTGTGCAAGATGTACTAACCAGGGAGTTGGTTGGCGGTAATGAGGTAGAGGCTTCAAGTGAGCCTCACGCATGGGCATTGGAGAAAGGTTAGTATTTTCCCACGGGAAATGAGGAATATGGTCTCGCGACAGATCTTAAGCCCACGCCCATTGGATTAAATATGCATTTTTGGGAGGAAAAATGCATTGTCCGGCTGTGATTTCTTCACACATTGAAAATAGTCGGTTGCTTCAAATCGTCCCACACGAGGAACAAGAAAACAGTGGATGGAAGATCTCGTTTAAAGGCATCGACTGACCAGTACCATCCTTATTTGTACAGAAGAGGAATCGCGGTTCGACGACGTAGAGGAGGTGAATCGCATGCAAGAGAGGGTGAGTGCAGCGAGTGGAAGTGGTGAGAAGAAGAAATTGTTACAAGGCGACATCATATGCCCCATGTCGATGGCTCTGGGTTAGATCGACCAGTAGTGCGAAATCGGGGTTACCACAATGCTCAATGAGAAAGGTGAGGAAATGCCCACCCGACTTACCACAGGATGGAGGGTATGCATCGACTATAGAAGGCTGAATGAGGTGACCCGAAAGGATCATTTTCCCTTACCCTTCATGGACCAGCTCCTAGAGAGAGTATCGGGTCATCCCTTCTACTGCTTTCTGAATCGTGTCGAAGCTTCTCGGTCGAGGGTGCTGCCAGATGATGAGACAAGACCACTTTCCTTGTCGCACTGATTTTCTTGAGGTACCCTTCGGTCTATCTGATGCAGGCCACTTTTCGGCGTTGTATGCAAGCATTTTTGAAGTGATATGGTGGAGGCGTATTATGGAGGAGTTTATGGATGACATAACGAGTTTATGGGGAAAGCGATGAATGCCTCATCCATTTAGACGTCCTCACGAGATCGTAGAAAGAACCTAGTATAAGCTGAGGAAAAGGCCATTTTATAGTAATCGGGGCATAGTATTAGGGCACATCATTTTGAGAGGGAGTGAAGTGGACTAAGGCCAAAATTGAGGTAATTAAATTTTCATCTCCTACTAATGTGAAGGCAGTCTTGTGATTCTTGGGCGTGCGGTCTTCTATCCTTGAGTTCATATGAGACTTCTCGAAAATCGCTAAGCCGCTCTACAAGCTCCTTGAAAAAGATGCAAAGTTTGAATGGATATTGAGAATGCGAAAGTTAAGGGAGCTTAAGGCATATTTGACTCGGCACCCATTGAGAGCCTGATGGCACTTGTCTTTTGAGTAATGTGCGTCTAGTGACCTTTCTATGCGGACGGTTCTTGGACGAGTAGAGGAAAGTCGTATTGGTTATTATGCGAGTAAAACGTTAAATGAAACTCGGAGAAACTACCTTACTACGGAGAAAGAATTACTTCATTGTGATACATGCTTTAGATAAGTTAGATCTTGTTGATTGGGTCAGATATTGTAATCTTCACAGATCATTCAACATTGAAGTATTACTCACAAAGCGAAATTCAAGAGCTCGACTTATCAAATGGGTTCTATGAAAGCTCTGAGAGTTGACATCAGTTAAAGATAAGAAGAAGTGTGAAACGTTGTTGCCCGATCATCTCGAGTTAACTATAGCACACAATACCACAACCCTCATGATGAATTTCTGAAGATCTTTGCGGCAGTGGTATAGCACCGTAGACATGCTCACATTGCCAATTTTTTGGCAACGGGAGAGTGCTGATGGAGTGGACAACCTGAGCAAGAGGATTATTCCATGTAAGGGTTCATTCGTATTATTGGGAAGAGCCGTATTTGTTCATGTATTGCGCTGATCAAATAATAAGGAAATGTGTGCCAGAAGAAGAATAGGAAGGAATTCTCAGCCATTGCCATGACAGTGCGTGTGGAGGGCATTTAAGCTTCGGCAAGCCATGTAAGTGCGCGTCGGGTTTTATTGGCCGTCATTGTTTAAAGATGCCTACACCATGTGCAAGCAGTGTGATAAGTGCCAAAGACTGGGAAAGATTTCCCATCATCACATGATGCCCTTGAACCCCATTTTAGTAGTTGAATTGTTTGATGTATGGGGCATCGACTTCATGGGACCATTCTTTACTTGTGGTATGTACATCACTTGTGGGGAGTGGACTATGTGTCGAGTGGGTCGACGGTGCCATGCAAGAGCCGATTGATCTGGCAATGCTTAAATTCCTTAAGGAGAAAATTTTCTCTAGATTCGGGGTTCCCAAAGCAATTATCAGTGATGGAGGTTCTCATACGTAACAAAACCATTTGAGAACCTCTTATCCAAATGGTGTTAACCTGAGAGTATACATATCATCCTCAAACCGAGTGGTCAAGTGGAGCTCATGTGAGAAAAATAAAAGACCATCTTGATGAAGTTGTTAATTCTGCGAGGAAAGGATTGGTCTTTAAGCTTTAAGACTCATTGTGGGCATACGAACAACATCTGAAGACCATCCTTAGCATGTCTAGTATCACTTAGTTATGGAAAGGCTTGCCATTTGCACCAGTGGAGAGATCGAATACAAAGTAGTGACCATCACGGAGAATTGACAGACCTCGCCAGCCTTTAAAAAGAATACTTGAGATTGACGAGTTAGAAAGGCGAAAGCAGCGCCTACTTGATTCAAAATTGCAAGGATAGACGAAGGAATGCATGATCGGCTCATAACCCGAAAAACCTTCAATGAGTGTCAAGTCCTCCTTTATGATTCAAACTCCATCTATTCAGGAGCAAGCTCAAATGGATAAGACGGACCCATTTATCATCCACTGACATACTTGAATGGTTCGGTTGACATGCTTAACGAAAGACAAGAAATATTCAAGGTTAGCAGGCTGACAAGTCGAAGCCCTATGTTGTTCACCATTACTGCGAGAGGAGGAGATTTCCCTGTGATCATCCATGACGAACATTCCCATTGCTTGAGTTGGTTTGGTCTCCATTGAACAGCTAGCGATTCAAATTTAAGTTTGATTTTGGTCAATTTTAATTTATTTTATTTTAGTATTTTTATTTATTTTATTTTTAATTAAAACCTTCTTTGAAATGTTCGAGTTTAATATTTTATTTTGTTTTATTTATTTTATTTTATTTTTATTTTGCGGGAGAAAGAGTTCTTTGCGGGGCGGGAGAAATTCGCTCTGATATCAGTTTTTGCCTAGGCCTTTGGTTGCCCAGATGCACATAAAAAGCCGCCCATATGCGATCACACAGCTGGTGCTTTGAGCTTCTGCCTAAGCTCCCACGCCTCTCGCCCCACACGTCGAACCTCTCATAAGCCATCCATTGTGCCTCCTCCTCCACGCACACACGGAGTCTTCCCACTATTTGTCGCTGCGATCACGAGCCACGCGCTTGCTGGCGCCAGTCGCGGCCTAGCCCCTGCTGCGCCTCACCAGCCTGCGCTTCATCTAATCCCACACAGGCTTCCACCATGGTTACGCACAGTGGGGAGGCATCGATCAGGCCGGGGTGGGGCCAGTACCACCGGAGATATTCTTTGGCACATCGCGGGAGTTTCGGCGACTCTCAGGCTCGGATCACAAGGCACCTGCATTGACTCCTGATGCAGCTATGATGCAGAGTCCAGCCTCTGCTGCTATTCTAGAGGAGTCTCAGGGTGTTGAGCCCCCATCCAAGCGATACCACACTCGGGTGGGACCTCGCCCCCCCTCTCCTGTGCATCCACGACCACCCCGGAGACCAGCCTTCCGGCGGGCCGGGACATCGGCGAGAAGTCTTGGCGTTCTGGGCGGGCAGCGCGCGCCATCAGGTTGCTCGGATTTCGTCGCCTCGGTTGTCCCGACCGGATTAGGCGTCCTTGTTGGCGACCCAGATGCTAGGAGCGTGGTGTCGTGCCAAGGACTTTCGGAGAGTCAGCCTATGATATACCGGCGCAGCGGACCGCGGTTCGGAGGTCGATGCAGTTGGTCGGAGATATTCCTCTTGCGGGTTGTGTCTCAGGCGGTTTTATCTGGGTGGTTCTTGAGTTTTATCACACTATGACATCCCAGAAGTGTCGTCGGTCACAACCAGTTCGGTATAGATGGCCGACCGAGATTACAAAGCTGCGAATCTCGCCATTGCCCCAGGCACCGATGATTCGGCAAACTCCACATATTATCGGCGTTATTTTCAGCCATACGCCCTGAAGATGGTTCACTCTCTCTTGAATCACGCGGCTGAATCTATACTTTCGCGGTAGCTTCCTCGCCGATTCTCCTCACAGGACCCCGTGCCGGTCGTCTGTTCCCCATGGCTGTGTTACGTAGAGCTATTCTTGAGGCCTTGTACTAGATATCCGAGGGGTTTTGGTTCAATCCGGTAGAGCTTTTCATGACAGCATTTCTACACTTTGAGAAAGGTCACAGTGGGACTGGCTCGAGCAGAAACTATTATTGATGTCAAGGTTGCTATGCCCACGTCTTAGAGCACAGCAGGTTCCGGAGGAAGCCACGTATGGCGTCGGCGGAAGTTGTCTGTGATTTTATCCTGAAGCGGGACCATCTATGCCACTCTTTTACAGTGTGCACCAGCGGGGAGGAGGTCGTAGACCGATTATCTGGAAGGGACTGCAGGGGTGACGGCTGTGTCAGTTCAGATCATCCCCTCAGGTTCGCCTCACACTACCCAGCTCCTCCGAGGCTGCCGAGCCGTCGTCCTCATCGAAGACCACCAAGGCACATCAGGACCACTTCTAGGGATTTCTTCGCTGTTATGGATGTTGTCACTTTGCACCACTACTCTTCTTGCATCTTTAGTGGCTTCTCGTTAAGCATTGGCTAAAGCGGATGGCTCGCCCGCGGAGATCCTTTCTGCATAATCGGTGACTTCTACGAATCTGAGCCACCTTGGTCTCCCACCAATTACGTGTGAGCCTACTCCGATACTACTCATGACCAGTCAGTTGTTTCCGCTTCAGCAACCTCGTTGGATGTGCTCGCGGAAGCCGCAGTAGCTTCTGATCCACCTGCATCTATACCACCACCAGAGTGAGGTGATCGCACTTCCTTCTCTAGATTTCCTATCCCTAACCCGTGAGGACATAGTGATACTTTGGTTGGGGGCGAGAGATAGTGTCGGAAGTGGCATTTACAGTACTTATGTTTAGTTTTGTTCATACTTGTGTTGTTTTAGTTTTATCAACTGCCCGACTTGTATGGAATTGTTTTGTTTGTATGTATTGTGATAATGACGGGTTATTTTATTACTGACCGACTATGATAAACATGCACTAGCCCTTTTGGATATATTAAAAGCTTTATAGCAGTATTTGCATTTTCTATTTTGTGCCCACATTTTTTTTTATTCTATTTTATTTTAATTAACTTTTATATGTGCATAATGGCTAGCCTTGCAATGTGTTGATCTTAAGCCTTTCCTAATGGTGTCTACGTTAGAAGGGTCCTATGCCGAGTTAAGTGGATGACTAGTCAACTTCTTGTTGTATTTAACCTGTCTCTTCCACCTTTAGCTAGCCACCTGCGGAAACACGTTAGGTCTGATGATAGTGAAACTTGACATAAAACCCCTCTTCGATGCAAGCCGCACCTAGTGTTGGTTACTACTCCATGAATAGGTTGTGGACCTATGCATGAAAATAATGTGTCTTCCAAAAATAAAATAGGTGAAAGAAAAAGCGAAAAAGAAAAGAATCGCTTTGCCTTGCCTTGAAACAGAGCACGGTCAGGGTATATGGCGAAAACTAAAGCTTAGGTGGCCCTAAACCTTCCTTTGTTTGGGGTCGCCAGGTATAGTGTTCGCCACACGCAGTTGGATGGGTGAGTTTGCGAGTTGTAGGTGCTAGAGGCCAAAGTGTTCGAGTCCGAGTGAAACCTATAGAGTTTGTGGTCGAAAGATCATAAAGCGATGCCTAAACCTTCAATGGTTGGGAGTAGTCGGTTAATCCAGTTACATGGACTTTGGTGGTCGAACCCTCGACATTGCACCTACGATGCAAAAAGAATTGTATGTAATAAGAGCGGGTCTTATTTATTTAGGTTGTTAACACACAAGGTTTTGGCATTGGCTTGGTTGGGGGGGAGGCGTCTGGTTTAAGTAGTTTATGATTAAGACTGATCGAACAAACCAGGCGTAGCTTTTGTAGAAGAGCTTGGTTCATGCCTCGAGGAGGGAGCTTGTTGGTCGATCAACGATATAGTTTTCATTCTTCGAGATGGTTTTAAGCAGGTTCGTGATTCTGCGCCGCGAGGCTATGCATTACTTTTACAAACCTTTTTGACCTCACATGTTTTTGTTCTCTACTTGTTGATTATTTCTGGCATTGCTACGGGACTAGCAATGTGTCGGTTGGGGGGTGTGATTAGTACCCAAAAAGTGCTATTTTGAACCCTATTTAAGATAGGTTCTAAGTACTTTTTGTGCACTAATCATATTAATTAAGCCAATTGACACGTGTAGGTCCTTTGGTACTAATGATTGTATTTATTTGTTTGTGATAGTTTTGCGGGTTTCATAAACCTATCTACCATATCAAGCTAAACATATCGAGAAGTTGGTGAGGTCTTTCTGGGATTCGTATGATTTGCATTCAGGGTGCATGGCCAGGGATCGAAAGAAATTAAGATGAAAAAAGTTGGGTGCAGGTTGGAATATGCAGGATGCAAGCAGGAGAAGCTGGGGAAATTTCGCTAGAATAGCGAAATTTTAAACTAGAATGAAAATTTCGCTATGTATTACCAATTTAAGCTACATAGCAATTTTTAAGCTATGCTAGCAATTTTAAATATATGAATTTTAAATATGTTAACGAAATTTAAGCTACATAGTGAAATTTTCATATGTGATACTTTTGTATGTTTTTGTGTACCAAGCGACCAGTTTTTGGTTTCCATCTCTACCTCATTGTAATTATACTATTTACAGGATAGATTGGTATTTTCACCTTTTGTAAGGCTATAAGCCATCTGTAGACAATTTGTAACCTAACTATTCTGAAGCATTTTCCATTCTGGGCCTTGTTTTTGGCTCTCATTTTCTCTCTTCTCTCTCTTCTTTCTCTCACTTTTTAGGCAACCAAACACACCCTTTGAGGATGACAACTCAAAGGATGTTTGACTAAAGCCTCTAAACCTTGAAGAGGAGGGTTGCTAGGTTGGTTGATGCGGTTTGCAGGTGATCCTCTGTTTTTCACGAAGTAGTTACTGGGTATTTATGTTTCAAACTTTCAAAAATTGGTTTAAAAGCTATTGATGTGCTTTCTTGGTCGATACTTGGCAAGCTTTAGTTCGAGTGTATTCTTAATGTTAGATACACTTGACATCCATTGAATTTTCATTTATGAGCCATCGGGGTAGGTTAAATGCTGAATTTCAAGCTATGAGAACGATTAATGCTGAGCCAAATGCTATGTTTCAAGAGGAATGGTACTATGGGTTAGTTTTTAAAAGTTAAACAAAGATCAGTTTTGGAAATGACTATAGGTCATTTACCTAATGAAATAACCCAGGACACCTTTACCAACCTATCATACCAAACTAGTGGCCCAAACTTCAGGTCTTCTTTACATTTTATTTTGAATTACCTTCAGTTAGCATAGTGGCAATGACCACACTTTTATTCAAATCCAAAATCGAACAAAAGCCTCGCCATTTTGAATCATTATCGAATCATTTATAGACGAAAACCCATCCAAGTGTTCGATCCTAGAGCCCTTTGTCTTTATGATGGTTTTACTACGGTGGAGGAACTAGGTATAAATTTTGTTGATGGGAACCTGCGTAGCGCACGAATCGGTCGGCGAACATAGATGTCTCGGTCACTACATTACCTCCTGCTTTGGTTTCTCTGTTTAGGATCTTCCATCATACATTGGGGTGGATAACCTTTTATTTCCACATCCTCCTTCAGTGAATAAATGCCTCCCTTAGGGTTTACTGTGTGCTTCATTCTCTCTACTTCACTTGGGTTCGGCTCATCCCATCCCTTGGAGGTTTCACCCACATAGTTGAGGAAGTTCATAAGCCCCGTGAGATTCTTCTTTGAAGTCCTCACCACATGGTCTCGAATTTGTTTTATGGCGAGGACATTCCATTGTGGAAGTGGTTTACTAGCATCCATGTCAAAGCCATGGTGAGGGGCATGCCTTGATAGTTTCATGATATCTTTCCCAGCACTGAAAAAATCTCTCACTGTCATGAGCTGCAAAGGTATAAATTTTCCTCTTCAAATTGTTGGTCTTATGGGCACTGAAGAATTTCTTCAAAAATTCCGCCTGCAACTCTGCCCAGTTCCTGATGGTCCTTGGCCTTAATGGTCTGCCAGAATTTGGCTTTGTCTTTGAGGTGAAGGAAGGCACCAAGCTTGAGCAAGTCCATATCAAATGCACCCTCCCTTGAAAGTCGTCTGAGCTTCTTCCAGATCGGATGTGTGTGTATGGATTTTCGTTTTCCATACCATGAAAATTCGGAGACAGAACAAGATAAGGCCTCCTTGCCACATCCTCGTGGGGTATGTCTGGGGAACTCTCACCTTGGTGGGTGTATGTGATCCTACGTGTCTGTGGGCATTGGGTTCCTATGAACCCATTGGCCTCTGTTGCTCTTCGAATTGGGGTCTCCATTTGATTGGTGTGCAAATGATTTCACACCCTTGTTCAAGTGGAGCACTTAGCCTTTCAATACGCCTACGAGTGTTTACGTCCCCCTTGCATAAGATGCTATGAACACCACGACAAACTTGAAAACAATATAAACAAGACTACGAAAAGGGGTTGATATTAGCTAAAAAAAATCAAAACAAGGGAAAAGCAGTCTGCACATTAAATTTTCAAACTCACAACGATTGAAATTTTCCAAACTCCCTATGATGAGCGCAATTGGCGAAAAATGGTAAAATAAAAAAAGAAATGAGAATTCACGATACTTGTGATTTGAATCCACGAGTTCACAACCTTTTCTTTCTCACTGAGACACCGTCTTGTGACAACACCATTTGATTCGTTTAGGCGATTAGGTGTTGGAATCAACAAAATTTATATCCTAGGATTCCTACTCTTGACATAACCAAAGCTCTTTGCAATATAGTGGCTCTGGGTTGAACACGGGGATGATTTCTTCTTGAGAGAAAGGAAGTTATAGTGCATTGAAAATGGTGTTTTCGTTGGATTCTTAGGGTTTGTGAAAAATAATTATTGGGTGAATGGTTGGCTTGAAATGGGTGAAGTAAAAAGTTAAGAATTCATGAAGTCTCGGGCCAGCAGGCAGGGTTACAGGTTAGCCAGACATGTCCTCGGTCTTTCCTCGTGTTGGAGATCATGACATATAGTCATTTCTGAGCAGGATCTTCATTTAGCTTAAAAAACCTAAACCTAAGTTTTCCTCTTGAAAGATGGCATTTGATTGGGCATGAATGTCCACAATGGTGAGAACATATCTGAAACACCCTCTGTTAACTAATGAAGGCAATATGAGGCATCGGTGGATCTAGTGATAAGTATCCCTTTGAACCAACTATTGATTAGGTGCCATAGTAGGGTGATCCCAGAATCAACAAAATTTTATCTATATATTCCTCCTCTTTGCTTGTTGGTCATTTCTTTAACGATATGGCGATCTAGGGGTCGAACACGGGGATGGAACACCGTACAAAATGATTTGATTAGAAGTCGAAAATGGTGAATTCAATTTGGATTTTGAATTTATAAAAACGATTGGATTGATAATGTTTGGAAAACTGAAATTTAAATAAAATAAAATGTAAAAGGTCTCCTTGAAATATCGGATTCTTGGTTCGAGTTTTAAAGTTCCGCTTTGAGGGGTCCGGGTTCATTTCCTCGCGTTGGGAAAATGACCTATAGTCATCTCCCGAACCGGATCTTCATTTAACTTTAAAAACTAAACCTATGATTTTCCTTTTGAAACATAGCATTTTAAATGGGCATAAATGTTCCTAACGGTGAAAACACATCTCAAAAACCACTCCCGATAACTAGCGAGGAGACAACTAGCAGAGCCTCGATGGATCTAGTGAAAGTATCCATAGAACCCAAAAGCTTGCAATGCACATTAAAGAGCATGCTTAAGATTTTAACCTAAGTGAGAAGCGAGGAACGTAAACAACCATAAATCGTGCGTTAAGCAGGGGAACCATGAGTTACCTCAAACCACCTTGGCCGACCCTCTCTTCAAGGAGAACTTGACCTAGCCAGCCATCCTGAGTTTGTACATCCTCGAGGAGGTGTGTTTGGCTGCGGGGAAAAAAGGAAAAGAAAAGGGGAGAAAAGAGGAAGCAGAGAAGCGAGCCTAATTTTATTTCTGACCAAAAAAATTCGTCTCCCTCCAACAGTGTATACAAATGGCTTATGTAGCCTTACAAACTAAGTGAAATACCATCAATCAAGCATAAGTGAATAAAACAAGGGTGAAAAGGAGCAAAACCAAAATTGTATGGCAAAACAAAAGTGTGAAATGCGAGAACATGGGGAGTGCAGGATCTTACAGTCTTTGGAGGCGTAATACGGTGCTGCATGAGAAGCTTTCTGTGAGTGGTGTTTTCTTCACATTTTCGCCACTTCTTTCCTTACGATCTTTGATTTGAAATCTTGAGTTTGACTAGAATTCTTCGTTCTTGGATCTACTCGACAATTTCGGCATAATTAACTCACAGCGCAAAATTGCCTGAATACGTCAAATAAAATAGTAGGGGCCGTAATGTGTAAATCGGGTTAATTAACAGATGAGTATACAAAAGAGCTCAAAACCTATTAAAAATAGGGTTCAAAAATAGCACTTTGGGCACTAATCACACCTAACCTACACATTGCTAGTCCTTAGCGATGAAAGAAAAGAAAGTAATAAAATACATATAAAACTATAACAAAATAATGTGCAAATTATATTTCAAAAAAGGTTGTGAATGAGTAATGTAACCTAGTAAGTCAAACCCTTATCGATAACCATTTCGAGAGAATGAATGTCATACAAAATTGAGTATCAAAAGAGCCTCATTCTTGGTGAATCAGCAGCTTCACAAAATCTAAGTATTTATTTTATCGATTCTCAACAATAGCGCTAAATGCGGCTCTCACTGACCTAGCTACTACTACGACCTAGCATGCTAGCCAACCTAAATAGATCAGGACCCACCTCTTATTCCACAATTCTTTTTGCGTTGTAGGGTGTAATTCTAAGGAATCGACCTCACCAAAGTCCATGTAACGAGGGATCTGCAGTGACTCCCAACGATTAAGGCTTAGGGCGCAAGTGCAAGGATCTTTCGACCACAAACTCTTGAGTTTCTGGGACTTGATGATTTGAGACTCCAGCACCTCTGACTTGCTAGCTCCACCCCGTCCACCCGTGTAGCAACACTAAGTCGGTGACTCCCCTGACGATGAAAGGTTTAGGGCTGCCGGGCTTTAAAACTTTCGCCATATACCCCTCGGACCGTGCTCGGGGTTTCAAGGCAAAACATTGCAATTTTTATTATTTTTCTTTTCTTTCTTTTTTTTTTCTTTTTTTCGAAGGCAGCGTGGCCTTTGCTTTCCATAAGGTCCTTAACTACCCCATTAAAAGGCGAGTCGATGAAACTAGAAATAGGTTATCGCGAGAAGTAAAGGAGGTTCGCCTTGAGTTTTTCGGCCCCATCATTGAAACCTAATGTGCTCGGTGTGTGGTTAGCTAAAGGTGGAAGAAAATGTAAAAATCAACGAGTTCAACTAATTGTCCACTCAATTAGGCATGGAACCAATCAACATCAATAGAAATTGGACAAAGTTTCCAATTTTCAAAAATATGGGCTAAACCTGACTTTACAATTTTAGTTTAAAATGGTCCAAATTTTGAAAAAGTAAGTTGTATAATTATACTTGACTTTTATAGAAGGAATTACGTGACCTTGAACATCACAAAATGGGCTTGCACAAAATGGCAAACATGAATACAAAAGCCACTTCATCGCTAACTCACTGACCCAAACATCTAGGTGTCAAATGGGGCTCGGTTGGAAAGATTAGAAAAAGGGAAGTATTACCTCATGATGAGATGTGATCATTCTTTGGATAGGAGACCGCAAGCTTTCCTCGACACCTTATTCACTCCGTTTGGGCTTCAAATAAACAAGTTAGGGAGAAAAGAAAAGAAGAAAAAGTGACCCGGTTGGACCATTTTTAAAATTACACTTTCATAATAATCTCAAAAATGTTCTTCTGCCATGTTGGATTCTACACTCTCTAAGCTTTCCAACGGTACCAAGAACGTTTGGATGAAAAAGTTATGAGCGAAACAAAATTTAGAGGCAAAAATGGGGCCCATGTGAAAATTTTAAACTGTGCTCTGATAATTTTAAACTAGGCTAGCGGGAATTTAATAACTTATGAAAATTTGACATAACCAAAATTTAGTTATGTTGCGAGGAAATTTTCAGCTATGTCTAATGTCTTAATTTTTATTTTTTTATTTTATTTTTATTTTTTGAAAAATCCAAATAAAATAAATAATAATAAATAAAATAAAAAAAATAATAATAATAAAAAATAAAATAAAATAAAAAAAACGATATTTTTTTAGAGAGGCAAAAAAATTTTTTTAAAAAGAAGAAAAAATTTTTTTATATTATTATTATTTTTAATATATATATAATAAAAAATTAAAAAATAAAACTTTTTTTTTTAAGAAATAAAAATAATATATAAAGAAAAACAAAACGTTTTTTTTTAATATATAAAATATAAAATAAAATAAAATAATAAAATAAATAAAATAAAATAAAAAAATAAAACACTATGCATTTTTGTCTCAGAAAGCTGGACTAAGCTAGCCTATTCATTTAAGCTAACTAAGCGAAATTTATTATGGCAGTACGATCAGAATTTTCGCTATAAGCGAAAATTTCTCATTCGCTAGAATTACTGAGAATTTTAGCTATAGTTCACGAATTTTAGTGCTTTACCTTTGTGATTTTCAATCAGACTTGAATTTGCACAAAAGCGCAAAAGTATGCAAGAAAAATTAAGAAAAATTGCGAGAAGAGTAAAAATTAATCTAAAAACATAAATTAACTTAAAAATTAGAAAATCTAAAAAGAAAAATTAAAAGAAATCAAAAAATAAATAGATAAAAAATAAAATAAAGCAGGAAAAATTAAAACAAAAGTGGGGAAACGTGTTCCCCAAACCCTTTCCTTAGGCCTTTAAAATTGCTGGGCGCGAACTGAAATCTGGGGGTTTGGGTGCTCAATCGGGAACCGGCGCGAGCCAACCACTGTGCCATGCGATGTGAGCAGCTGCCATTGTTTTTGATGTAGTGGCAAAGTTATGTACAAAGGCCACTAATCTATTGAAGTTTTGCATGGCCGGCAGTGATGGGTTGGACTTAGCCTTGGGAGCAGGTGTCGAGTTTTGAGTTTGCCGCAGCATTATGTACACCGCGTGGGTTATAAAAGGTCTGCACAGTAGGTGTTGGTCAGACTGGAGTGTGAAGGCATGTAGACCGAATCGCAGGGGGTGTGGGTGAATTGTTCTCTTTGTGTTCTTCCACAAGCCTCGCCAACAACAGGGGATTGCATCCTTCTCCCATGCATAACACCAATGTTTGAGGATTCGTAATTTTCTACCAGCCTTCGTGGTCATTGCACACCCGCTTCCTCCACCATGGTGCCATTTAGGCACTCTTCCTTTGGACTCTCTTCCTCTTGCTGAACAAGCTGATTGGTGAGCTTTAAGATGGATTCCTGCAGGATGTCCAATTTTTGATCAATTTCACTTTGGAACCCATCCACCTCCTTGTTCAAGGAGCTCTTAAACTGGTCCCGCTCTGATTGTCTCGACAAATACTACCCTTTGCTCCTCTATGAAATTGTCCACTTGTTTGCTCAAATCTCAGATGGCTTGTTCAACAAGGGAGGCGTGGTGGTTGTTGTCACTGGAAGTTGGAGGTAAAATACTGAGAAGCTGAGGTGCAAGGTTGAGGGAACATTATAGACAAAAGTACTCATCCATCGGGTCTCTATATTCCCTCATAATCTATATACGGGTTTGGATTTCTCTCTACAAAGTTGCTGCCACCGCTATATGGAAGGTTCCCAGAGTCCCTCATTGTCATGTATGCCTAGGTTACTCTCCAATGTGGTATTCATTATATCGTTTCTTCCATTTGATTCTAGTTCAAGCCCACTAGAACATGGATTCCTGCAGAAAAAATAACAGGCAACACAAAACAACACCAAAAACAGTCCTGCAGGAATTTTTTATTTTTTTTTAATATGAAAATAAAATAAAAAATGATAATGAAATATAAAAGGAATTCACCAAAACTTGTGATGAGGATCACAAGCCATACCGTCAAATGCATCTTTAGCACCATCCTCGCATCCACGCCATTTGATTCGCGCTACAGTGGTGATCCGAATCAACAAAATTTTATCCTATATTCCTCCTAACACCGTAGTCAAGCTTACCGCAAAGATAGCGGTCTAGGGTCGAACACAGGATGGGCTCTTTTCTTTCAGACAAATGATTTGAGTGAAGTAGAAATGGTGAATTCCAATTTGAATTTAATTTATAAAAACAAGGATTGATAATGTTTAGAAAACTGAAATTTAAATAAAATAAATGTAGGTAAAGAGGTTCTTGAAATATTGGGTTACCGGATTCGGTTTTAAAGTTCACGAGGTCCCCGTTCATTTCTCGCCGGAAAATGACCTGTTAGTCATTTCCGAACCGGATCATTTAGCTTTTTAAAATTAAACCTCTATGATTTTCCTTGAAACATAGCATTTTAAATGGGCATAAATGTTCCCAACAAAGGAAAACACATCTCAAAACCCTACTCCACGATAACTAGCAGGAGACAACTAACCCAGCCTCAATGGATCTAGTGAAAGTATCCATAGAACCCAAAAGCTTGCCAAATACATTAAATAGAGCATGCTTAAAAGATTTTAAATTTGGTGAGAAGCAGAACGTAAACAACCATAAATGCGCGCGTTAAAAAACAAGGGAACCATGAGTTACCTCCAAACTCGAAGAACCCTCCCTCTTCAAGGAGGAAAAATGACCTAGTTAACCATCCTCTCGAGTTGTCATCCTCGAGGTGTGTTTCATACCGAAAAGGAAAGAAAATGGGAGAAAAGGGAAAATGGGAGAACTGAGTCTCTAATTTTATTTGATACTAAAAAAATTGGCTCTCCAATGCTGTATACAAATGGCTTATGTAGCCTTACAAACTATGAAATACCATCCAATCCAAACATGCAAGTGAATAAAACAAGGGTAGAAAGGGAGAAACCAAAAATTGTAGCAAAAACAAAAAGTGCGTGAAATGTGAGAAATTACGAGGCTTCAGGATGCAATGCTGTCGAGCTATGTATAGTGCTCGTATGAGAAGCTTTCCCCTTGGAAGGGTGTTTTTTCTTCACATTTTGCCCTTCTTTCCTTCTGATCTTTGATTTGAAATGCTGAGTTTGACTAGAATTCTTCGTTCTTGGATCGACTCAACATTTCGGTATAATTTGCTCACAAAATGCGATCAATAAAATAGTAGGGACCGTAATGTGTAAATCGGGTTAATTATAACAATTAGTATACAAAAAGCGCTCAAAACCTATTAAAATAGTTCAAAATAAAGACTGGGGCACTAATCACTTGCCAAATACACATTGGGGTGGAGAGCATGCCTAAGAGATTTTGAACTAAGGTGAGAAGCAATAAATACCCTTAAATGCATACATGAAAAGTATGAGAACATGCAACTACTCGAAACCACTGACCCATTTAAGCCTTCCCTTCAAGGATGAAGGGATTTTAGCTGCATCTCTTGATTTGTCATCATCAAGGGTGCTTTGGCTACCAAGAAAATGTAAGAAAATAAGAGAAAGACAGAGAAAATCACCAACCGTAAGAGGAAGCTTGTGCCAAGTTTACTGATCGATTGATGGAGGAAAGTTGATTGATTTATAAAGGTGATCGAGCTTATATAGGTGCTCTCGTGATAAGGAAATTACAAAAGTAAAGCAATGAACCAAAATTACATTAAGGGAAAACTTGTATAAACCACAAAAAGGCGTGCCAAAAGCAAATAACAAAGAAAAGGGTTATGAATTTGGTGTTGTGAATTAACCCCGCATAAAATTTGCATTGATCTCTCATTCTCTTCATCATTTTTGCTCCAAATTTCCTCTGGTTTGATTATGAATCTTCGAATTCGGCTCAGGTTCATTGTGTTTGAATCGGATTTAAGATAATGAGGCATTTTGCCTGCAAAACTATAAAAAAAATAGCTACAAAATGATCAAGAGCAGCCGGACCTCAATGTATCAATCGAGTTATCAGTCGACAAGACACAAAGTGCCTAAACCCGCTATAAACAAAGGCTTAAAAATAGCACTATTTGGGTACTAATCAGTTAATGTGGCCTAACCCGAGATGCCAAAGATACGTGATATCACTATAGGAAACTTTTTGACATTTGTTAGATTTAGGATGTTCTACTTTGAATAATTCTGAATTATTTAATGATCGTCAATGGGCCTTAAGACGTACAACCCATTTTTCGTTTCAGCATGACAAATATCTAAACTATTTCTGAAATAAATCTCATTATTAATAAAAGAAATACTAAATAATTGTTCATGCAACATAGAATCAGAAATCAAATTTCTCCTAAAACCAAGAATAAAAAATATATTGTTCAAAACAAGAAATTTATTCCTAAAATTTAAACGGGCGACTCCCACTACCTTTGTTGAGATGACCTCCCCACTGCCAACTCTCATAGTAACGTCCCTATCAGCAAGTTCCCTCGAAGAACTAAGCATCTGCAAAGAAGAACAAACATGGTTAGTGGCTCGTGAATCATATATCCAGGGTGACAAATCATTCTTCACTAAGGTACTTCAAACCACAACTATATTTAATTTTCCTTTGCCTTTCGTTCCTTTCGTCAGGCTCTAGACCCACCTTGTGTGTTCTTCCTCTTTTTATTCTTGCTACTAGAAGAGGAAGATGGCTTATGCTTAGCAACATTTGCTTCGCCCTCTTTGGGCCTAGTCTTACTTATGGCCTCAAAAGTCTGCAGTTCATTCAGAGCTGAGTCATGTTATACTCCAGAGCTGCTCTGAAGATACTGGTAGTTGAATCGCGAGAAAGCCGGTGTGAGGGACTCAAGGATAATACTAATTTGAGTACGCTCATCAATGGTGGCACCATGTATCTCCGCCTCGTGCATCAGGTTGTTCATGTTCAAAACATGTTCCCTGACTGAAACTCCTTTCTTCATCTTAGCTGCCTGCGAAGCACGAGTAGCTTCATGACGATATCGGGCCGGGACAGAGCGCCCAAACATGACCTCGGAGAGATTCCCATATCTCATATGCAAGCTTCCATGTCCTCATGCTTCTTCCTAAGAACATCGCTCATGCTAGCAAAGATGTAACAATCAGTTTTGTTGTTGGAATGAATCCAACTATCATATCTTTTCAGATGCACGAGAAGCATTAGCAAGGGGTCGTGGAGGACATTCCTCGTGAGAACGAACTGTTCTCAAATTACCACAATATTAATGTTTGACTTCAATTTAACGGTTATCACCACGCTTTCATTAGCGAGTAAAGCGATAATGGGGTTGTTTGATGACATGATTGCTGAAATTAAATAACTCAAACAATTACTATAAATGAAAATAAATATCACAAGCTTTGGAAAAGTAAACATGATGCATGAATGCAGCAAGTAAAACACATAAAACCTTATACTAATCCACGATAAATTGATTCAACAATAAATATAGGTCGAGGGTCCATTATACCAATTTCAAATCAACTTTGATATCATCTCAAATTTCCACAAGAAAAATCAAAATATCTCATATTTTCTTTTACTTATTAACTACCGTCAAAATTTGGTCAGGGTATGATGAACATTTTAACCATACCCTTGTGAGTGTGTGACCCATTATTTTAAATTTAATGACTTAACTCAAAATTGTCGCCGTAGTGTAGAACAATCCTGAAATACATCACTCAATCATATCTCTAAGGAACTCAACCTTGATATTAATATAGATAGAAACCTCTCGTAGAGGACGAAATCTGCCGCCAAGCAGTCTCATCTATATCTCACGGTGTTGCACTAATGGAGACCAGAGGGTATATTGTCATATAACCTTCTCCCCACTCACTATTTTGAATTATGTTTTCTATTTATAAGACATCATATGTCTTATAATCCGAAGGTCAATTACATCCTATATAATTAATTACTAAGATGTGAACTCTAATAAAAATATGAGTCAAATCCTATTGGTACTAAGTTTATTAGACAATCTTAATCCATATAAATTATGGGCTCTAACTATTAGGTAAAACCTAGTATATAAATAAAGGCCTAAGTCAAATTTTCTACTATTAATCAATAAATTTTATATTAGCGTGAAAATATGTGCTTTTCAAGATGATATGCAAAACCCTAAATTAAATTAATGTGACAAAGTTTATCTAGTTAAAATAAGCACATTATTTAATTAAGTGTTCCATCAAAGATGAACAAGATAAGCACATAGGACAATCTTAATTATCATGTTCTAGGAAAAATGATATGTATGCAAAAGCACAATGGGCATTCATATGCATGTTAAATGCATGACATGTTATCAATCATATCAATAACAATAAAGAATAAAATAAATAAATAAAAGAAAGCGGGTCGGGTGTCTTGGGTATTTCTAAAATTACAACCCTTTTAAATAAAATAAATAAATAAATAAATTACAAAGTTGGGCTTCTGCAGTTACATAACTCCCTTATCTGCTTCAACTCTTTGTGCAAGCCCGATCCACCAACTTGACTAATAAATTCAAAACTTCTTTTCTTTGCAAAATTCAATAACTCTTTATTGACAAGGCCTAAGCCCAATTTTTCTCCAAGAGACCCTAAAACACTTTTAGGCCTTTTGGACTTGGGTCACAGTCACCACCGTAGTCCAACAAGCCATAGGCCTTAAAATAAAGTAATGAAGAGCCAAAAGAATAGGAAACTAAGTCAAGCTCGTCATCCCGTATCCCTGAACATCTTTTCGTATTTTAGGTATAACTTTCTCTCTAGATGTCCATATAAGACGATTTTTGAAGGTATAGAAAGCTGAGAGGTGCGGCTACAATCCATCTGTTGATCACTTTCTAGATCTTGATCTGATCTTCTTGTGTGCAAATTTTTACAAAAATAAACTACAAAAAAAAAAAAAAAACCTTATGCCCCATTATGGCTTACACAAGATCTAAAAAAAAAAAAATCAACAAATCTAAACCCAAAACACCATACAATTAACGACCCTTTAAAAATTTCATACATTCAAACATTCATCAATATATAACAATGGCATCCACAAGATTACTTCAAATAATGCAAGAATTTACATACACATTAATATGTATATACACATAGACCGCCTGATACTAAATGAAGGTTTTAAAGTTCAAACAAAGTTTGCACTAAATATTTGGTCCAAGAAATTTTAAAAATTAATAAAACCCTTTTTACGATCCTATGGTACATGATACTAATCAACAAACAATAAAGAAGAATTACCTCAATCAAATTAAGGAGATTTTTCCGCAAGCAGTAATGACAACTCAAGATCCCTTTTTTTCTCCATGTTTTCCACAATCTTCCGCCGTCTTCAATTACAGGTACGTGTGGGCTATCGCATTAACAAAAGTTTTGTTTTTGAACCTTGATATTCTCAACACATGAGATCAAGAGGGTTAGATGGATGCAAAAAGGAAACTCTTCTTTTTTTCTCTAATTTTATCACCCTCGACGCCAGATTTGGCCTCCCGCTCTATAATATGCCTTGAATTGATCTCAACCATTGGATCAAGTGGCTTATTTAAATATTGAATTAACATTAATTCAAATTAAGTGACCAAAAATAAATAGGATTAATTTATCAAATCAACAGCTTCATCCATACAGTAATTACTATTAATTGATTAATTCAATAATTAATTAATGTTATTTATTTCTCAAATTAACTATTTCATCCATATAGTAATTACTATTAATTAATTAATTCAATAAATAATTAATTAACATTTAATTATCCAATAATTACTACAAAGTTAACATGAAACAATTTCTTTTTACAATTATGCCATCTAAGGATTTCTTTTGTTAATTTAATCCTATAGTGTTTACGTATATGTCTTGGGACCTATGGACCTGTAATTCCAAGCTTCAATAAATTTGATAATTAATTAAAATATTTAATCAATTAATCTAATTTATTAGTTCCAGTATTATTCCACTAAAAATCTGAAATTGAACTCTTGTAATTACATAATAATTTACGTAGTGATACTCAAGCAGTCCATTGATATGATCATTACATGCAATTCAATCCTCAAAAATTGGTCCATCATTGTGAGCTAGTGAAATTACCGCTTTACTCCTCTGAAGGATATCTTATCCTTAAGTTCCATTAATTCACTATCGAACAATTTAATTTATAAACCCGTTATAAATTGTAGCGCCAAATTGTTCGGGCCTTAATTAACACTTAAGGGAACCAATTATCCAAATTTCCTTAAGAAGGGTTTGATTCCATATTCAGACATGTTCCTAGTCACCTATCTCAACGGGCCTTAAAGACATAAGTATCGGGTTCATCTGTGACACCAACCTATGAATCAAAAGGCCCTAATAAATGTATTGTATCCATGGCTACCAGATTAAGATCAATCGCATATGATCATCTTAGACACTAGCTAAACTCTTAATTGTAACGGTATATTATTTAAGAGTTTAATCCATGTTTGGTCCTATCCTATGTAATCAGATTACATAAAGCACCTCCATTTTAATATCACTACATCAGTAATCCAGATCAAGATTACTGCATTCTTAATGTTCAGTGGACCGTACTAGTAGTATTATAGATGAAAGATCCCTACTTTGATTTACAAATGATAGTTTAGTTTATTATATATAATCTTGATCATCTCATATATAACTGTTATATACTAAGATTATAGTTACATTAATAAACTTGGGATTTTATGATATTTACTAAATTATACAACACATGTACAAAGAATCAAACATAGAAAATTGTTTTCATGAAGCAGTACAAATTACATGCTTTTAGGGCACCATGCCCAACACTTTGGCATAGGAGGCTTGGTCACATTAGTGAGAAAGAACTTCAAACTCTTGTTGATCCCGCTACCTGCAAGGTATGCCTCTTAAGTCTTATGATCATTGTCTAGTTGGAAAAGCACATAGAGTTGCATTTCACATATATCCCCATCTAGAAGGCCAAATGTTATTGATTTATTTCATACCGATGTTTGTACTATGCAAACTAGAATTGTTGGTGGTGCACTTTATTTGTGGCTTACTGATGATCACGAAGCCTGGGTTTTGCTTTGAAAACCAAAGATTAGGTGATAGATGCCTTCAAAGAACTCCATGCTAAATTAGAAAGAGAAACAAGAAAGTTATTGCAAACTTTCTTGAAAATACTGTACCTAAAACTCCTTAACAAAATGGTGTAGCTAAGAGAATGAACAGAACCATTGAAGAAAGGATTAGATGTATGCTGTCTTATTCTAAGCTACCTAAGTCCTTTTGGCAAGAGGCTATGATAACATCAATTGACTTGATAAAACTTTCTCCATAAGTTCTTTTAAAAGGTGATGTACATGAAAGAGTGTGGACAAGAAAAGATGTTTCATATGACCATTTGAGAGTGTTTGGATGTAGAGCATTTGGTCATATCC
The DNA here is from genome assembly GCA_016808115.1 of Tetrastigma voinierianum. Classification (NCBI taxonomy): domain Eukaryota; kingdom Viridiplantae; phylum Streptophyta; class Magnoliopsida; order Vitales; family Vitaceae; genus Tetrastigma; species Tetrastigma voinierianum. Next base: position 377,995 of record JAEQBH010000879.1, on the reverse strand, counting down.
CCAAAGATGAGAGGTTAAAACTTGATATCAAGGCTAAACTATGTATTTTCTTGGGGTATGGTCATGAAGAATTTAGGTACAGGCTATGGGATCCATTGAGTAGGAAGAGTGTGAAAAGCAGAGATGTTGTGCTTCTTGAAGAACAACTTGTTGATGATGTTGACAAGGTTGAGAAAGCCAGTTCCTTTTCTGAAATTTCAATTAGAATTGATCTAGTTTTTCTACCTACAGTGCATGCTAATCATGGGGAAGAGTTACAGGAAGGTGATGGTGTCACTAAAAATTAAGATGACCCTATAGTTGATGATGTTGAGCTAACCGACAAGTTGATGGAGGAACTTCACGACCACCATATGAACCACCACGAGAAGATCTTAATAGAGCGCCAACCTTACAAGATATCCTCCTAAAGAGTATGTGATGCTTATTGATGGGGGCGAGCTAGAAACTTACCAAGAAGCTATTTTACATGAGAGTAAGAAAGAGTGGGTCAAATCCATGCAAGAAGAAGTGAGATCCTTACTTGAGAACCACACATATGACTTGGTGAAGTTACCACAAGGAAAGAAAGCTCTCATAAACAAATGGGTGTATAGATTTAAAACTGAAAACAATGGCTCACAACTCAAGTACAAGGCTTGATTGGTTGTGAACGGGTTCAATTAGAAGAAAGGCATTGACTTTGAAGAAATCCTCTCTCCAATGGTAAAGATGTCCTCTATTCGTGTTGCTCTTGGTCTTGTAGCTCGCTTGAATTCAGAAGTTGAGAAACTTTATGTGAAAACTGATTTTCTTCATGGTGATTTGGAAGAAGAAATATACATGCATGCAGAAACGTTAAGAGTTTGAAGTCAAAGGAACAGAAAATCTTGTGTGCAAGTTAAAGAAGAGCTTGTATGGACTCAAGCAAGCATCAAGGCAGTGGTACAAGAAGTTTGACTTTTTCACGATGAGTCATGGGTACAACAAAACCACATTTGATCATTAAGTGTTCACAAGAAAGTGCTCTGATGATGATTTTATTATCCTCCTCCTATATGTTGATGTCATGTTGATGATTGGTCATGATTCTAGTAAGATTGACATGTTGAAGAGAGAACTTAGCAAGTCTTTTTCCATGAAAGACTTGGGATCGGTGAAACAAATACTTGGCATGAAGATCTCTTGTGATGGAAAGAATAGGAAGATTTGGTAGAAATCTACATTGAGAAGGTTCTTAAAAGATTCAACATGAGCAAGGCTATGACAGTTTGTTCTCCACTTGCAAGCCACTTAAAGCTTAGCTCTAAGCAATGCCCTAAAAGCGAGAAAGATGTGAAAGAGATGAGCAAAGTTCCTTGTGCGTCTGCTGTTGGTAGTTTGATGTATGTTGTGGTTTGTACTAAGCCAGACATCTCTCATGTAGTTGGAGTTGTTAGCCGGTTTCTTACTAATCATGGGAAGGAGCACTGCGAAGCAGTGAAGTGGATACTGAGATATCTGAGAGGCACTTCTAGGGTTTGCTTATGTTTCGGCAATGGTAAGCCTATGCTAGATGGATACACAGATTCAGACATGGCATATGATGTTGATTCTAGGAAATCCATTTCAAAGTTCTTGATGACGTTTACAAGTGGAGCTATCTTTTGAAAATCCAAGCTGTAGAAATGTGTTGCATTATCCACCACGTATATACATTGCTATTACTCGAGGGGTTGTAAGGAAGCTTTATGGATGAGAAAATTCAGAAGAATTTGGCCAGAACAAAAGAAGTATGTTGTCATACGATAGATGAATCTTTCCACTGTCTAAATGGAGTACATGATCAGAGTATTAGAGTATCGCGACGCTAAGGAAAAAAAATCACAAAATCCTAAAAATTACCATAATATTGATAAAATACCTCACAATACTCTTAATATCTCAAACCCTTATATCTGATCACACCAAATAGCCTTTACAAGTCCATCTCTCTCATGGATTTTCCCCCACATGATTAGGGATATTCCTAACAACTTTCCTTATTATATAAGAAAACCTAATATTACAATTCATGAATTATCCTATAAAATATTTTTTTACAAAAAAGGAATTAATACCAATTAGGAATTTGAAACATACTCTTGATTCGTGTATAGCGGTAGGTTATGCCGGAATCAACAAAATTTATAAACCCACCTCCATCGTCGTAGCATAGCCACCGTAAAGATAAAATGCTCTAGGGTCGAACACAGGGATGGGTTTTCTTCATGTAAATGATTTGCAGTTAGCTCAAAAAGATGAATTTTAATTTGGATTGGGGGTTTTATAAAAACAGTGAGGGTTGGTGATCTGCAAACTGAAAATAAACTAAAGTATAATATAAAAATAACTCCTTAGCTTATCAGCTATTGGGGCTATTGAGGTCCTAAGGTAAAATGAGAGGTTCTCGTCCTTTCATGTGAATCTGAGGATGACCTATAGTCATTTCCCAAACCGGATCTTCATTTGTCTATAAAAAATGAACCCTAATAATTATCCTTTTGAAATATAACATTTATTGAGCATAAATGCTCCCGGACAGTAAAAACACATCCCCTAAATCTACCCCATAGTAACAAATAGAAGGCAATTGATGAATCTTAATGGATTTAGCAATAAGCATCCACTGAACCTTAAAAGCTTGCCAAATACAGGTTCATCAAGGTACATTTAAGAGATTTAAATCTAGAATGAGAGATGGAAACATAAATGACAATAAATGCTTGCATTAAAAATAGAGAACCAACATTTTACCTCAAATTAAACCCTAGCCCAGTAGCCCTCCTCTTCAAGGATGGAGGAGGTTTAGCCAACCATACCTTGAGTTGTCATCCTCAAGGGGTGTTTAGCAGCCGAGAAAATGAAAGAAAAGCAAAGAAAATGGAGCAAAAGAAGAAAAGCGGGAAAACTCCCACCCAGCAGATGTGTCTTCATCAAAGCAAAAATCCTGATTCTCTACAAGGTTTGGTTGATCTTATGTAGTGCTCAAATAAGCAATAATACAAAAATACCCTCAAACCCATAATACATGAAGGGTTAAAATGGTAAAAATTCAAAAAGGGAAGTCAAACGAGGGTCAAAAGAGCAAAAAAAATCAAAGCAATTTTCCCACAATGCGAAAATTTCGCAGCCTTCTGCGAAGCTGCTTAATTTTCTAACTTTTTATGCTCTTCTTTCCTTCTGGTTTCTGATCTGCAATGCTGAGTTCGATTCGAATTCTATTTGCTTGGATCGACTCGACAATCTTGGGATAATTAGCTTGCAAAATCTACAAAATTAGCCACAAAATGTGATTAGTAGAATAACAGGGACCTTAGTGTGCCAATCGGATTAATTAAGTCTATTAGTACACAATAAATGCTCAAAACCCCTAATAAATAGGGTTCAAAATAGCACTATTTGGACACTAATCACTCCCCCCAACCGAGACATTGCTAGTCCCTTAGCAATGAAAGAAAGAAAGAAAGAACAAACAAAATAATAAAAAAATTATGTTCTCAAAATGGTGTGTTTCAAAAGTATGGATGAGTAATGCCTAATCCTCAATGAGAATCACCGAATCCCTACCCAATAACCATCACGAGATTGTGAATGTCATACAAAATTCAGCATCAAAAGAGTTTCCTTCTCTAGAGAATCAACCTAGAATTTCCACTAAAATTTAAGTGTTTATATGATTAGTTTTCAACAATAACCGCTAAACCGCATTTCAACCAAGCTACGCCCTAACCTAGAACACTAATCGACCTAAATAGACTGAGATCTGCTTCCTATTTCATGATTCTTTGTGTTGCGGTGCCACGCCGGAATCAATCACCAAAGTCCATGTAACGGGATACACCGATGACTCCCAACCACCCGCGCTTAGCATCAAGTCATGCGATTTTTCAACCACAAACTCTTCAGGCTTCACCCAGACTTCGAATCACTTTGAGAATCCAGCATCTACAACTCGCTTAACCTCACCCATTCACTCATGTATGCAGCACTGTCGGGTGGTCGCCAACCGCCTGGCTTTAGCACTGTGCTTTAAAGATTCTCGCCGCTCACCCCCTCGGACCGTGCTCGGGTTTCAAGGCAAAGCATAACAATTTTCTTTCTTTTTCTTTTTCTTTTCTTTTCCTTTTGTTTTGTTTTTCTTCTTTTTCTTTTTGGAAGACTCATTAACCTTCTTTCCTGGGGGGTCCATAATCATTGAAGGTAGTAAATGAAACTAATATATGCTTTTGCAAGATTTAGGGGTTAGGCGCTTTTTTCGCCATCGTTAAAACCAAATGTGCAATAATTTGTGATTAGCTAGAGGTGGAAGAAAAGGTTGAGCACTAAGAATTTAATCGATCATCCACTCCACTAAGATGGAACCAAATAACATCAATAGCATTGGACAATGTTTCAATTTTTCAAACTGCTAGCAGGCAAAACATAAAAAAAAAAAAAAGGTGTAATTTTGCAAACTGTAAGTGTGAGTCAGATGGTATGTATAAAAGATATATATTATATATTTTTCAAATTTACAAAAAGAAACTAACAATTTCACAACCAAAACAAACAATTACACAAATGTAAAACTAAAGAAGTCATTAATCTTCATAAAAACTTGCTCAAAATAGCAACAAAACATAAATGTAAAGCCACAACAACATAATATAAAGCTAATTTCCTTCTCTAACTCTTTCCCCAACCAAATGTCTCATTGTCTTCAATGGGGCTCGGATTGGAAAGTTAGAGAAGGAAGTGCTACCTCCTCAATGGTGAACAGCTGGTGGTATGTCACCCTCTGCATGGGCAAGCTGAGGAGCTGGGCTGGCGAAGCCGGGAGGAGAATTTGTTGCCGCGGTTAAGCCGCTGAAGAGGCCTGGCGTACTAATGGGAGTGATAGGAGGCAGCCCAGTGACTCCAGCATCCCATCGAGGACGGCGTGGGTTCCTGTGCAAAGGAGGCAGAGTCCGATGACGTATACATATGCGTGTCATCATCTCGCCTGGTTATTCGATGGGCACCATGAAAAGACGACGTAGCTAAGAAGGTGCGACTATGTCCATAATAACCAGAAAATCTCGAGGATATGAGATATACGGTGGTGGAGTCATGTACCAGTCCATCCGACTGCAGGAGCCAGTAATGGAGGCATGGGATCCCAACCATGTAGGAATGGAGTAGTGACCGCCGAGCCGCCGGTGGTGCAACCGGGGTTCCTCTATATCCTCCGTAGGATGGTCAATCGCTATGTCCCCGCCTATGTCCGGGAGGTGGAGATGTCGAGCACGCGCACGTGGCCACCAGAACAAGTAGCACACCGCACCGGCGGCGCTCCAATCGGGGCTCAGCTGAAAAACCCAAATGCTCTAACACTTGGCATAGTAGCCTCGGGAACAAGAGGGGTGTGGACTCAACTCATATCAACTTTCTGCGGTGGACATTGTCCTTAAAGTGGAACAAGGATGTTATGAAGAGTTCGCAGGTTTGAACCACAACCTCGTAAATGCGGTATAGCCTCCGTATCAGCCTTCGCTACACATTATGCTAGGAGCGGGAAGATGTGGGACCGTGAGTATATATGGTCGATAAGGAGCATACTCCGTGGAAGCCATTCTAAAAAGTATAGACCCTACTACTACGCCTCCGATACATAACCATCTCCCAGTGCGGCGACCACAAATGTAATTAGCCGAAGCTGGCTAGACAATAGGGAATGGAATGCAGCTGCAATATCGGCAACCTGAAGTGTCCCCTCACGGCCGTCAATCGAGAAATGATGTGGTGTAGGATGAGGTACCCTCGGATGTCATGGTATGGAACTCAATGACTCCCAGAGGTGTAAGAACCTACACGGTCATAAAAAAGGCTCCAGTGATCACGCACAAGTCTCATAGAATCTCCGAAGCTGAGATCACCGTAAAGGCTGGAAAATCATAATATGTCTGGCAGTTGCACTTCCTCGCATCGCAACCACCCGCCCGCATGGGGCCACTATGGAAGAAGGGGTGTCGATAATAGCTATGGATAGATCCGGGTGTCATCACCGACTCGAACAAAGCGGGGAATGGGGCTCTTGTGGCCTTGAACTAGATGACTCGCCCGGGTCTGAAGTTCGGGCCCTGGTTGGAGGTGGGGCCCTCCAGGATGGTCTCAGATGAGCAAGAGTAGTAGGAACAAGGGCAGTGGATGGAAATGCAGCAGGGGCCGCAAAAAGAAGAGCGTCTGCCCAACAGCAGGGGGTGGAGAGGAAGGGCGCACCGGAGGCCTAAAATTATGCCCTTCATGGGTCCTGGACATGCTTGGATTAGGGAAAACATGGAGAGGGTGGAGGATTTCTGCTACACTTGCAAAACAGAATAGAATGTGCATAAGAGAATGAGAAAATGCAATCATAACTAAGCTACAAATAAAACTTGGAATAAAACAAATAAAATTCATTAAACAAAAAAAAATGGAGTGGCATTTCAGTCTCAGTGGAGACCAAGTCAACTCAAAGTATCTTGTTGAATTTATGGAGGGTCAAGGAGAGGGTTCTCCTCCTTGTTTGCGGTGAACTCGTACGTATACCGCGAAGCCTCCTCGCCCATTGACCTTGAATATTTGTTGTCCCTGAATTGAAAGGTGTCCACCGGAGCCGCTAGGATGAACTCGTGGATGATGGACACTGTACTCCATCTTGACTTGAGCTTCTGCCCTAAATAGGTGGTTTAGAGTCATAAAGCAAAGACTTGTCCTCTGCTTAAAGTTTTACTGCCATCGCCCTATCACAATTTCTTTAATCTATCTTTCGCAATCTTCGAGTCAGAGGTAGGCATCATTTCTCATCTCTAGCTCATCGATATCAAGGAGCCTTTTGCAAATTTCTTCCCATATCCAAGTTCACATTGGTTCGCCATGCCTTATAGTCAATTCCATAGGCTGGTGACACACTCCATAAACTAGTGATAAGGGGACATACTAAGGATGGTCTTGTATGCCGCTTTGTATGCCCACACAAGGAATCCTAAATATACTGAGAGACCAAATTTTCTGTATTATTCACTAATTTCATCAATATTGTTTTGATTTCCCGTTACGAGCTCAACTTTGACCACCGGGTTTGGAGGATGGTAAGGGGTAGCCACTTTGTGTTTTACACCATACTTAGCTAGGAGGTTCTCAAAAGGTTTGTTGCAGAAATGTGAACCTCCATCACTGATTATGGCCTTGGGGACCCCAAATATGAAGACGATGTTCTCTTTCAGGAATTTCAACACCACCCTGTGGTCTGTTGTTCTACAGGGCACTGCTTCAGCCCATTTCGACACATAGTCAACTCCCACCAAAATGTAGACGTATCCAAACGATGAAGGTAATGGTCCCATAAAGTCGATGCCCCAAACATCGAACAAATCAACTACCAAGATCAGGTTCAGAGGCATCATGTGACGACGAGATATTTTCCCCAAGATTTGGCATTTGTCGCACTCCCTGCATATGGTGTGTGCATCCTTGAAAAAAGAAGACCAATAAAACCCAGATTGTAGCACCTTCATGGTAGTTTTCGGGGAAGAAAATGGCCTCCACATGCATTCTCATGGCAATGGCTGAGTATCCCTTGCTGTTCTTTCTCAAGCACACATCTTCTGATTATCTAATCAACACAATATTTGTACAAGAAGGGCTCTTCCCAATAGTAGGAGTGAATTTTTGCGAAGAAAAACTTCTTGTCTTGTGCCTTCCAGTATGTTGGTAAATCTCCTGTTGCCAATAAATTGGCAATGTGAGCATACCATGGGGAATTTTCCACTAGCAATAGGGAATCCTCAGGAAACTCATTAATTGTAGGGTTGTGGGTGTTGTGTGCTATGGTTAGTTGCGAGAGATGATCCACAACAACATTCTTCATCCCCTTTTTTATCCTCGACTATTAAAAGTTGAAATTCAAGGAGTGAGGATTCCATTTGACAAGTCTAGCCTTGGCATTTTTCTTGGTGAGAAGGTACTTCAAGGCCGAATGGTCTGTGAAGATTACGATGTCCAACACTACCAAGTATGCAAGAAATTTGTCCAAGGCATAGACCACGCCAAAGAATCCTTTCTCCAGAGTGGTAATCTCCATGCATCATTCAACGTTTTGATTGCATAGTAAACCACATAAGGTTTTCCTTCTTCTCTCTGCCCCATAACTACTCCAATGGCGAGGTCGCTTGCATCACACATAACCTCAAAAAGTAACTTCCAATTGGGGCCTTACTATTGGTAGCGTCATAGGCCTTTGAAGCTTCTCAAGCTCTTTCTCGCAATCTTCATCCCACACGAATTTGGCATCCTTCTCGCAGAGCTTGCAAAGAGGCTTGGCACCTTGAAAATCCTTTCATGAACTTCCTCTAAAAGCTCCGTATGCCCAAGAATTGCTCTCTACGCCTCACATTCGTGAGAACGCTTTGGAACCGGGCCCAATTTTTTCCTTGTCAACCTCAATTCCTTTGTTAGAAATAATATGTCCCAAGACACTCCTCAAGTTGACCATAAAATGGCATTTTCCCAATTCAAAGACCAAGTCTCTTTTCAATACATCTATGCAGGATCTGCTTGCTGATCAAGCATTCTTCAAGCTCCTCCATAAACCTGTAATATCATCCATGCAGACTTCCCATAATGTGTGCTCCACCAACCATCGAAGATAATCGAGCATGCATCATTGAATGTGGCAAGGACATTACACATGCCAAAGGGCATCCTTCAGAGGCATATGTTCCAAAATGGGCAGAAGGTGGTCTTCTCCCCGGTCTTTTCAAGAAGAATTCAATCTGAAGTAGCTTGAATAGCCATCCGTAGCGCAAAAGGCTACGGAATTCCTTCGAGAAGTCGGTCCATGAAGGGTAGAGGAAGCGATCCTTTTTGTCACCTCTATTTAACCTTTGGGAATCTAAGACACTCCAACCTCGTGGTAAGGCGAGAAAGGGCATTTCCCTCCCTTCTCATTATGCACAAGAGGTTATCCCGATTGGCACAACCTCGGTTGACTCACCTGGCACATCGATATGGGATAAATGATACTAGCTTGTAGTAATTTGGGACTTCCCGCACATACCACCTCCGTATGTGAGGATTCAATCTCCTCTCAAGTACGCTTTACCGGGAGTTTGGCTTCCTCCTCCAAATAGATATGATGTGCGTAAAATGTTGGGCTAATTCCCTTTAGGTCAGTGATTTTCCAAATTCAATAGCCTACTGCTTCTTGAGGATGTCTCAAGCAGGTTGTTTTCTCCCTGGAAGTGCTACAGGAGTGATATGAAACTGCACTGCTCATGTTCTTCCAGGTATGCATATTTTAGTTCCATAGGTAAAGGCTTTAGATCCAGCTTTTGAGGCTCATTGGCTTCTGCCTCTATCAACAAAGGTAGGATTTATTCCTTCTTCCTCCATGGCCTTTCAGACATATAAGTCTGGGTTCCCGCACCTTCTAACACTCGCATATCCTTAATCAAAGACATCCTGCAATTGCTGCTACTCAGCTTGTTCCTCTAGGATAGTGTCAATTATGCAAGCCTCCTCTGGATCCTCTTCCACTGGTTGCATATGCTTTTTGCCCAAGTGGAAGATATTGAGCTCTAAAGTCATGTACCCGAATGTAAGTTGCCTAACTCCATTTCTGCAATTAATGATTACATTGGAGGTGGCTAATAATGGTCTTCCAAGGATTATAGGCACATAATTAGTCCCCATCGCAACCTGTCAGATCGCACAAACAGTCTATAAGATAATAGAATTTGTCCACTTCAGATAAGTTCATCTCCACAAAGGCTCCTTTGGTATTTTTATGGATCTATCTGCAAGGGACAATGTGATGGAAGTGGGCTTAAGCTCTCCCAAACCTAGCCGCTATACACCGAATACAAGTGTGACACCTGGCTCCCAAGTCTAAAGAAGGTCTTTCTACACAAGCGTCTCCGATATCTCACCGAGATAGCAGGGCAACCTGGATTCATTTCATCGAGTCTTTCACTAGATGATAGCACCGACTTGTTCAACAGAAGGCCTTCTTGTCAACATTTAACCTCTCTTTAATGTGTACGTGTCCTTCAAAAATTTGCATATTGCTTGGGACTTGTTTAATCATGTCAAGGATGTTGACCTTCATACTACATAATCATAACATTATTCAAACTGGGTTGATGTCCTTTTTCTTGGCTTTTTAGTGCTTGCAAGTGCTGTGGGGTGTGCTCTTTTCAACGCATTTTCTTTGGATCACCTTCTCCTCTAGTTCGGCCTTCTTTGCCTCCCAGCCTCTTCCTGCTGGGTTTGGGACCGGGGCCGTTTAACCTCCTTACCACGCCTTAAAGTACAACTACTTAACTTCTTCTTATCCCGGATTTGGCCTCCGGAAGAGCTTCTACTATTTCTCGAAGAGCTTACTTCATGCACCCCTTAGGATCACCGTGTCCGAGAGGAAATTTCCCTTTTCCCGTGACTTGTTGCCAGTTAGTTAACTTTAAATTAGCACGCAAGTTGTCAAATTTTTGGGAAATTTTAGTCTATAGGTTCTCTATCTTCTTGTTTAGTGTACCTTCTATTGTATCAATCCTTTGGTTAGCCTGGGCATTCACTACCTTCTGTTCTTCAACAAATTTGCCCATCACTTTGCTCAAGTTCATGATCGCTTGCTCAACTAGGGATGAGGATGGTGGTGGCTGTACCTGGATATGATCCATACCGCTAATTATGCAGCAGGGTACATATGGTGGAATTCTTGGCTTCCTGTGAGAGGTTGTGATGCTTCCCCAATTAGGACTGTATGTATTGCTATGCAACAGTGACAGGTCTGTATTGCCCTACAAAAGATTGGCTTGTTCATCTATCATATCCCTTACTGAAGGAACAGTTGGAAAATGCTCTCCTTAGTGCTCAATGGACTAACAAATGAAGCAAGGTTAGTTAGGCACAAATGCCTCAGCCACTGCTCGCACCTCATGTTGATTTTGCATTTCAAGCTCCTCTAACCTCCTAGCCAAGGTGGATAAATATACCTTCATCTCTAAGTCCTCTGAGAGTGAGTACATGCCTCCCCTTTGATTGGCTGCATGCCTCACCCTTTCTGCTTTCCTGAGGTTAGGTTCATCCCAAGCTTTCAAAGTCCCCGCCACGTAATTCAAGAAGTCCATGGCTTCCTCTGGATGTTTGCCTGCCAGTCCTCCACATGGTTTCCAAATAACCGTCTATAGTAGGGGGGACATTCCGTTATATAATTGATTAACCAACATCCAAGTATCAAAGCCATGGTGAGGACAGGCATTGATGGTCTCTAGGTACCTTTCCCAACACTGGTAGGATTTCTCATTTTCTTGGGCAGCAAAGGTGTAAATCTACCTCTTCAAATTATTGGTTTTGTTGGTGCCGAAGAATTTCTTTAAAAATTCATCCTACATATCTCCCCAATCCCTAATAGTTCTCGGCCTCAGAGAGTTGAGACGGATTTTAGCCTCTGCCCTTCGTAGTTAGAGAGGAAAGAACTCGCCTCATCATATCCACATCGAGATGTCCTCAAGGTATTGCATACTCGAATTCCCGGATGTGTGAGTATGGATTTCACCCATTCCATGGAAAGTGGGGAGCAAAGTCACAATGTAGAGCTTGATAATTATGTCCTCTGAAGGAGGCACAATGTAGGAGGGTGCACTTACCCTTGGAGGATGTATATGATCCCTCATTAATTTATATGCATTGGTATTTTTGTGAACCCCCTGTTGGCTTTGCTGCTCCTCAGGTGGAGGATCCATATGACCACCGTGTATGCTCACTTCACAGCTCTGTTCTTATGGAGTACTGCTCCTTTCTAATCTGCTTGCTATGCTCCTATCCCAATGGTGCATAAACTCCTATGAAAATAGCACAAAACACAACAAGAGACAAAAACAAAATAGGCTACCAAAAAGGCTAATGTTAGCAAAAAATGAAGGTAGAAATTGTATATTAATAGTATAAAAATTGAATCAACCTAACAGTGAACTGCTAGGAATAATAAAAGTAAGGGCAAAAAGGTTGAAAATTCACCAACACTTGTGATGTGGATCACAAGTTCAACAACTCGTCAATTCCACTTAGGCATCATCCCCGGCAACGACGCCATTTGATTCGTGTATAGCGGTAGGTTATGTCGAAATCAACAAAATTTATAAACCTAAACTCCTCCTATTACCGTAGCATAGCTACTGCAGGATAGTGGCTCTAGGGTCGAACACAGGGATGGGTTTCTTCATGAATATCATAGCTTGGCTCAAAAGATGAATTTAAATTGGATTAGGGTCGAGAAAATGAGCGAGGGTTGGTGATTTGAAAACTGAAAATAAACTAAAGTAAAATATAAAAAAAGAACTCCTTGAAGCATCAGGCTACTAGGGTTGAGGTCCTAAGGTAAATGAGAGGCCTCTATGTCCTTTCTCGCATCGGGAGTGATGAACTATACCATTTCCGAACTCGGATCTTCATTTGGCTATCAAAATTGAACCCTAATAATTATCTTTGAAATATAGCATTTATTAAGCACAAATGTTCTCGACAGAACACATCCCCAAATTCATCACAAGAACTATGAAGCAACTAATGAATCTCAATGGATCTAGCAATAAGATTTAATCGAACCCTAAAGCTTCACAAATACATGTTAATCAAGCTACATTTAAGAGATTTAAACCTAAAGTGAGAGATGGAAACATAAATGACAATAAATGCTTGCATTAAAAGCAAAGAACCAACATTTTACCTCAAATTAAACCCTATTCAAGAGTCTCTCCTCTTTAAGGACGAGGGGTTTGTGGCCAACCATTCCTTGAGTCATCGCCCCCAAGGGGTGTTCGTGCCAAGAAAATGAAAGAAAAGCAAAGAAAATGGAGCAAAAGAAGAAAAACGGGAAAACTCCCACCCAGTAGCTTTGTCTTCAGCAAAGCAAAAATCCCGATTCTCTACAAGGTTTGGTTTGAGCTTATATAGTGCTCAAATAAGCAAGAATACAAAAATACCCTAAATACCATAATACATGAAGGGTAAAAATGGTAAAAATGCAAAAAGGGAAGTCAAACGGGGGTCAAAAGGGAAAAAAAATCAAAGCAATTTTTGCACAGTGTGAAAATTTCGCAGGTGTGAAATTTTCGCACCCTTCTGTGAAGCTGCTCCATTTTCCAGCTTTTTCTGCTCCTCTTTCCTTCTAGATTCTGATCTGCAATGATGAGTTCAATTTGAATTCTACGTGCTTGGATCGACTCAACAATCTTGGCATAATTAGCTTGCAAAAACTACAAAATTAACCACAAAATGTGATTAGTAGAATAATAGGGACCTTAGTGTGCCAATCGATAATTAAGCCGATTAAAGACACAAAAATGCTCAAAACCCCCCCAATAAATGTGGTCTAAAATAGCAATTGGCCTGACACTAATCAACTCTCAAAAATCCCCACCTTGAATCAAATTAATTCCATCAAGTCAGTCATCCATCACATCTTGATGTGAGAGCAATCAGCTCCAACTTGAAATGAAATTCCTTTTATCTTAATCTATTGTGCTCTATAATTTGTTTGTCCTTCCAAATATATTTAACCTAAAGCTCTAATACTAGTTTGTTAAAATGAGAAAACAAGAATAGGCAACAACAAAGTGAAATATTAAAAGATGAATACCCATGTTTACATGCAAAACCACAAGTAGGGAAAAACCACGAACAAAGTATGAGAAAATCCACTATTTTGAAAATTAGGGTACAAGATTATGGTATGACGACTATTAATTTGTATAGCCCCGAAACTCTAAAATACATAACATGTGTTAGGATCCACATCAGAGTCCACACTGAATTCTTCCCTTAGAAATGCAAGGTTGTGTTGTTTCCTTAACACAGCCAACACCATTATCACAATATTCCATTGCCAAAAACACACCTAGAAGAGATATCAAACCTCCACAAAGATATGTTGAAGCTGATTTGGTTGCATATGCATTAAATGTAGTTGAAGGTATTGAATTTAGTGAGGAGCCTTCCACTCCCTTCTGAAATTTTCATTTCATCAAACACACTTGGAGTGCATTAATTCTGGAAAACTAAAGACCATTCAACCGGCAATCGAGGACAATAAGAATTCCAACACTGAGTGGCTGCCAGCTTTTATACTGATAGCTACAATCTCCTACATGACTTTCTCCCTATCAAATATTTGGTTGTCAATTTCAGCATATTTTTGTGTTAAATCTCATCCTTCTTTGATTGTAAATATTTAATTTCCGTACAACTATTGAAGATGCGTGATATAACAGACTCGTGGTAAACATCAATAAATACAGAAATATAATCACAATTCTTCATATACCCATTATTCCTCGTCTTTTCATTCTCTCGCTCTTTTCTACTCCTTCTTAAGATGTTTTTCACAAAAGCCACAATTTCTTATTCTTTCTTCACTAAGATAGAGAGGTCATTTTTCCTTTGCTTGCTTTTCTAGCCGCTTAGGAGCTTGTGGGTCACCTTCTTTTAGCTTCTTTCTTGAATCTATGTATTCTCCCAACTCGATGTGTAAGCTCGCTTTCATCCTAGTGCATGTGTTCTCTCTCTTTCTCAATATATATATATATATATATATAATTCCATATGGCTCATGACATAAGTTTGATTTGATCTAAACAGGATGTCTGCTAATGTTAGTTCAATATTCTATTAACCCTCAGAGTTGTTGGAGATATTTCTTGTTATAATCTTAGGCAAAAATAAATCACATGTTTTGTAGTAGCAAAATTCAATGTCACAACTATTGTCGCATGAGTTAGTGGATCACACTATGTGACACAATTTAACATATTTAGAAAAATCCTATTTTAGAACAAATATTCTCCAAATCAAGGGTCCATATTTACTTTGACGGATAAGAAAAAGTAAGGAGTACTATTGAGAAATATTGCGCGGACCAAGATCATGTGATTCAGAGTTCGGATGAGTAGGATATGACATCAAGAAGTGAAGGAGATGTAAAAGAGCGACTTTTCGGCTAAGCATAAGTCCACTTCAAGCATAAATATGAGTCCACTTACGCTTACAAATATGAGTCCACTTACATGATAGTGTGAGTCCACTCATGCTACAACATGAGTTGCCTTTGACAGTTCCAATAGCTTCTCATTTTCTCCACGCCGCAAATAGATTGCCACCTTACGACATGGACAAGTCGTGGCCCACCTTATTAAGCCCAATCTCCTCTCCCTCTTAGTTTTTGGCTTATAAGAGAAAGAAATTAGGGCATTTGAAAAGGGGGAGAGTTCGAGGAGGCAAAGAGGGTGTTCTCTTAACTGCAAGGAGAGAAGCCATTAAGGTTTCTAAACCCTAAGACACAATTCTCTCTTTGGGGGAAGGAAGAAGATTGAAGAAGAAGAGGAAGATTTGAAGAAGGGATTGAGCATTTCATCTTCCATATAGGCTATTTCTTCTCCTCTTTATGTTTTCTCTCCTTTCTTGGTCAGATTAGTTTCCATGAGCTTCAATCTCATTTTCTAGGGTTTTCATCGTGTAGTTTGACAATGAACTATGGTGTTGTGCTTTAATTTGTAATTCTTTGAACCTTGAATCTCATTATACTAAAGGTTCTATTCTAGTTTTCATGCTTGTTGATGATTGATCTCTATTACCTTGATTTGTGACCTAATTTGAGACTAAGAAATGATAATTAGGTTAGACAATGACTAGAATGTCATGTTTCACCATAGAATAGAGATATTTGTGGGTTACATGTATCTTTATGGATTCTAATGCTTAATGCATCATCCTTGGTTATGATGGTTTGAGGTAGAGATACATTAGAACCTTTTCCAAGGGTAGATGGTTATTGCTTGAGAAAGAATAGTATGTGCTTAGGTGAAATTCTCCATTAATATATGATTTAGGCTTCATTGGGAACAAGAAGAGCCTCACCATAGGATTTTGTTATATGAAATCAAAACCCTAGGCTTTCTTGTGATTACATTTTCTCTTTGTATATTTTAAAATTTAGTTTAGGATTTCTTTAGTTTCATTTGTTTTTTATTTCAACTTCACCTTTGTGTCAATCCAAATAAAGTTAGGTCTAATTTCGGTAATTAGTAACCTAATCCTCCTGGAACGATACTTATACTTTCATTATATTACTTCAGGGGTCGCATGCACTTATGCACATAGGCGTATACATTTTATATAACACACTCGCTCCTATCAATAAGTTCAAGGTTTTTTTAATGGTAGACTCTTTTAATATTTCCCTTTAGAAGGAGAATGTTTATCTATCTCAAAAGCTTAGTCACTTGCTGAAATTAGAGGAGATCGAGTGGACACAAAAATCAAGACAAATTTAGACTCATTTAGGAGATAAGAATAATCATTACTTCTAAACACTAGCAATTAATAGAAGAAGAAAAAATAGAATTTGGAGAATTAGAGACTCAAAGGGAATATGGTTAATTTGATGAACATGATGAAATCTCAAAGGTGTTCATTAATTATTTCACTAAAAGATTTACATCAGAAAATCCTAGGACAAACATTGAGTCGCTTGAATCTTGTAGCCCTTGCATCACAGGAGAAGATAATAAAGAGCTAATTAAAGTAGTAATAGAAGAAGAAATTTGTATAGCTCTAACCCATATCAATAGTCACAAAGCATATGGACCATATGGTTTTCAAGCTAGCTTCAATTGAAAATATTGAAAAATAATTAACAAATCGATTTGTAAAATGGTCAAATTCTTTTATAATAGACACATGCTCAATGAGATAAATAAGCTTTAAACCAATTAGCCTTTAAAAAATTTGTTATAAAATTATAACTAAAATCAGAAAATCCAGAAACCTCAAATCACTTTAAGTATATTAGCTTTTGCAATGTTTGTTATAAAATTATAACTTAAATCTTGGCTAATAGTGTTATTCATCTACTAAATAAAGTGGTTTTCCTTCTTTAAGGGGCTTTTGTTCTAGGCGGACTTATAAATGATAATATCATGCTAGTCCATGAAATCATGCATTTATTACATAATTGGATTGAATTCAGAGTTTGTTTCACGAAATTTTTATAAACTGTTTTTTGAGTTTTAAAAATAGTTCTAAAAATTCTTACCTTTCATTTATTGCGCCCTATTTTTAGTTTTTCAAAACAAAGGTTGATAGAGAATATTTTTTTAGAAAGGAAGTAAAAGTTATTTCATTGGTTTCGAAAAACAATGGGAAAATCCACTCATTGTATTATTTCTCTTTATTTATATATGATTATGATTATGATTATTATTTAATTTTAGCATTTAATTCCGAATTAAATAAGACTAATGTACTCAATTTGTTAATAAGGGCCAATTGGGAAATGCTTTTCAAAATTGTTTCTAGACCTAAAAATACTTTTAAGTGTTTTTATGACAAAAAATTACCACTTGACCACCCATATCACGTCGAGCACGCCACTCCTCGGGACCGAGGTCTGAAGACCAACCGAAGCAGGAAGAATTGTGAAGACTCAATTCGACCAATATGCAGACTTAGTCAAGACGCAAGCATCGACAAACACGTGGACTACCACGAAATCTACTCCCATGAAGCCCACTTAGACGAACCCTACTAACATGATTTGCAAAACTAAGTAATCAAATAATCTGATCATTTGAAGATACCAACAACATAATCGGATCATATACGGAATCAAAATGCCAGAATATACATACCTCCAGCCATTGTTGAGAAACAGAGAAACTGGAATACTAGAAGAATTGAAACAAATTTCTTTGGTTCTTCTAAACCTTCAAAATAAATTGATGGTGAATTCTCCTCAGATTTTTAGTAGGCTTAGGGACAAAAAAAATGCCTCATCGATTCTTTATATGGAGATCAGGCCATCACTGGTTTTCCTAAGTAGTGTAAGGGTTGAGGAAGAGGTGTTATGGGAGATTTAAATTTGAATTTAAAATTCAAATTACATGGACCATTCTAACATTCTCCCACTTGGTCCATATAGTTCAACACTTATGAGAAGAGAAAACTAAATATATAAACTGCGATAGGTCCTCTTATAGTGAGTAAAGATTCCATGTATTACAATATATCAAGTTCCTCAACATAAACCCATAAACTTAATGAATAAACCATATGTTTATTCAAGGTCCAAGCTTAATGATATTTCTTAAAATAATAATAATAATCTAAAATGTACCAAACCATATGAGAAAATATCATATTGAATAAGAGTTTCATTAAAATAATGAATGTACGTACAATAAAATTACATTGTGGAACCAAGTCCCATTATACTACATGATCCTTAAAATACATAGGTGGCATGTCTTTAGTTAAAGGATCTACAATCATCGACTCAGTGCTAATGTGTTCAATGACCACTTTCTCTTCTATAATATGTTCTCTTATGGCTAAGTATTTAATGTCGATATGCTTACTTCGACTTCCACTCTTATTGTTCTTAGCCATACATACTACAGCTGAGTTATCACAGTACAACATCAATGGCCTAGATATAGAATCCACAATTCTAACCCTAGGTATGAAACTCTTAACTATTACAGACCATAGCTAGCCTCGTAACAAGACACGAACTCGCCCATAGTGTAAGTGGCGCCAAGTTTGCTTCGCACTTCTCCAAGATACAGCTCCATCAGCTAGCTTGAAAATATAACCAAATGTTGATTTACGAAAATCAACACAGCCAACAAAGTCTGAATCGGAGTAGCCATTCACCTCCAAACTATTTGTTCGTCTATACATAAGCATGTAATCATGTTGGAATCCAACGATAAGAAAACACAGCGGAAATAAAAAAATTTTTAATGCTAAACTGCATCAGGATCCAAGAAGTTTGATGAAACTAAACAATGAATCAAGGAAATCCAGATCTTACCTCTTGTAGACTGAATCCTTTTCGACTAGTGCAGATTTTCTTTGATCACACACACGTTGAAACACAAACATAACTCCTTTTGGAAATTATCTAGCCACAACGAGCCAAGACAATGCAGTGTGCAAACGCCCTCTAAAGGTATCCACACGAACGGCTAATGGATGGGATAGATGTGCTAGCACCTTATGATAGGTCTTTGTCCCACAAAAGCAAAGACACCTTAGTATCTTCCAAAACTCTAAAAAGCACACTTTCCCTTAAAAACCCCACTAAAAGAAACCACCTCCTTTAGATGATAAACCTCATATTTATATCAAGCCTCCCAAACCCTTTATTAAAACGAATTTAAACCAAATTACATTAACTATTGTACGGGCTGCATACAAAGAGAGTATTTTCTAACATCCCATTATAACTCATATTCCGACGTGACCCCATAGATTCACCTACCGTCGGGCAAATGAGCCCAAATCATATTCTAAGCCCACGTTAGTAATTGGTCTCAAGCAAGACATTATAACTACCCAAATCAAGTGAATTCAATGACTTGAAACTACCATAGTATGATAATAGTCCTTGTCACACGATGTCTCGATTAAGTTAATAAAGCACGGATGAAGTCGTCTTTATACAACTTAATCGCTTTCGATTCGGGCAGATTGACTAAACAAATGATATTGATAACTTATCAATCTCATTCCAAGCATGTAGTCATGCATTTCGCCCACTTATTAAGAGGCCAATAGACATCTCACTCAATTAAGAGCAGACAAATTTCCTTCACTATCACTACATTCCTCCACATGATCGCATGCCCAACCATAGCCTGTATAATCATCCCGCAAAGATGTCGCTTAGCTACGCTAAGACACGGTTCCTCATGGTAGAATCCATAGTGAATTCAGTCGAAGGGGACTCAGTCACCACTACCGTACAGAATGGCGACATAATCCATGAGTATTTCATAGCAGGCCGGGCTTCAATAACATGAACTTAACATGTATTTATGTTCTGAGTAACATCTTATGTTTATGACCAACAAAACGTGATCTTTTCTCAGAAAACATAATAGTCTTACTTCATTATTATTCCCACAATAATGATCGACTATGGACTATTTAGAATAGTGTTCTTATGCCTTATTAGTTTCAATATCGTCACATACTTGACGACATAAAAGCTGAGCCAATCATTCAAGGATCTAATTTTATCAAGTTAAACCACAATTTAAATAACAAGATAAAATGATAAATACCTCATGTAAATAAACATATAATGGCAATGTATATGCCACTAGGCTAGAGCATATCACTAATAATCTCCCACTTGCCCTAAGCTCAATCAGGCATAAATCGAATGCCTATCGATCTATATGACTATCATGCTTGATCGCGAAGAGGTTTAGCCTGATTAGCAAATATTACCATCAAGATGAACTCTACATATCTTAACATCTCCTCTCTCAATGATCTCACGACTGAGGTGGAAACGCTTGAGTATGTGTTTGGATCGCAGATGTGATTTAGGCTCCTTGGCTTGAGCAATGGCCCCCTTATTGTCACAATAGATGTCCACTGGGTTTGTAATGCTAGGAACAACACCCAGTCTAAAAAAAATTTTTTTGATCCAAATAGCCTCCTTAACTATAGATCTGAGTCATGAGGTACTCACTGTAGGATCGACCACTCAAGAACTTGTTTGAACTTCGCACCACAAGACCTATCCAAACAAAACACAAAACCATATTGTGATCTAAAGTCATCTAAGTAAGACTGAAAACCAGCATCGGTATAACCACTTATAACTAGCTCGCCTTCTTATCCACCATAGATCAAAAAATATCCTTGGTTCTTCTCAAGTACTTAAGGATATTCTTGACTGCTATCCAGTGACATTCAACTAGATCTGACTGGAATCTACTCGTCATGCTTAAGGCACAGGAGACATCAGGTCGAGTGCAAAGCATGGTATACATGATAGAACCAATAGTCGAAGCATATGGGATTTTATCCACGCGCTCTCTTTCGTCCTTCGTGGTTAGACATCGGGAGACTTACAGAGCGAATGCCATAGACATCGGGTAAGACACCTCCTGAATCTTGCATAAACCCTTTAGCACTTTGTTCATGTACCCACTTTGACTTCGCCGAGTAAACTACGAGATTCATTCTTGTAAATCTTTATGTCAGGATGTAGGCGGCTTCTCCTAAGTCTTTCATTGAAAAACATTTCCCCAACCAAGACTTGACACTCTGCAAGGTAGGGATGTCATTTCCAATGAGTAAGATGTCGTCCACATATAGCACTAAGAAAACAATTGCACTCCCACTAACCTTCTTGTATACACAAGGCTCATCTTCTCATTTTTCAAGCCAAACTCTTTAATAAATTTTCATCAAAACGAAGATTCCATCTGTGAAGCCTCCTTTAATCCATAAATAGATCTTTGAAGCTTAAGACACCCTATTAGATAATAGATTGATAAACCCTCGTGGTTGTGTCATGTACACATCCTCGAGTAAGTTTCCATTCAGAAACGTTGTTTTGACATCCATTTGACATCCATTTTCCAAGAAGAATCCTAATAGACTTAAGCATAACGATAGATGAAAAGGTCTCATCATAGTTAATACCATGAGTTTGTTTGAAACCTTTTGCAACAAGTTAAGACTTGAAGGTCATATCATGTTTGATCTTGTGAACCCATTTACAACCAATGACCTTATCACCCTCGTGATCAACTAACAAACCCGGTTATCGTATATCGATTGCATTCACTTCAAGGTTTGAAGCTATTTTCAGAATTGGGTCACATTACTCTACTTACATGATAGATTGTGGGCTCATCTTGATCCACAAGATTTATGGTTTTGTCGTCAGTTATGAGAACTCCATATCTCTTGGGCTCATGATGAATCCTTCTGAACCTTTGTGGGCCTTATGCAGAAAATGTCGACCAAATAACCGGCTATGAGCGTCTTGTAGCATCATGAAGGCTCTGTGGCAACTCGTGGTTCTCGAACTTTCAAGAGATGTCTTACTCCCACCGACTCTTTGGAAATGAACTCTCTTCCAAAAAGACTCCACGAGCAACAAACACGCTTGTTCTCAGATGGGATGTAAAAGTAGTAGCCCTTTGTTTCCTTTGGATACCCTAATAAATAAGCACCTATCAGATTCGATGCTAGCTTATCGGTTCGACGCTTTACATAAGCTTCACAACCCCAAATCTTGAGAAAAGACAAACCAGGATGCTTTCCTATCCACAACTCATATGGTGTTTTCTCAACAGCTTTCAATGGAATTCTATTCAATAAGAACGTAGCAGTCTCTAATGCATATTCCCAAAAGGATATTGGAATATCTGTTCGACTCATCATAGATCGAACCATACGACAAAGTCTGATTTCTCCTTCACACATCTATCTCCATTGTGGTTCCATGGAGGAGTTGTGATCATCCCAATAATCCTTAAGATGATCATCAAATTTTGGCTTAAATATCTACCACCTCGACTAGATCAAAGTATGGATATTCTTCCAAGCCGATTCGATACCTCATTCTTAAACACGAACTTTTCTAATCGATTCAGACTTAGTGCCATTAAGTAGATGTAACCATATCTACTAAAAGTCATCGGTAAAAGTAATGAAGTACCTATAACTTCCTAGTATCAGATCATTGGGTCCACAAAAATCTGCATGTAAGGTTCAATAAGTCACTAGCCCTCTCACCGTGTCCAAAGTAGTGCTGTTCGGTCATTTTGCCTAGTAAACAAGATTCATGTTTCAAAATGGATCAAGTCAAATTAATGTATTAGCTCATCTTGATGGAGCTCAAGATGTGTTTCTCATTGACATGGCCCAAAACAACAATGCTAAAATTATATGATTCAAGTCATTAGACTAACCCTTAGTATCGATGTTATAGACGGGTCATTGCTCTGCTTAGAACTGGATATCCATTAGATAAATGAGCATTCCCATAAAAATCTCAGATTATAGATAGAGAAAATATTATCCCATACAAAAGTGAAATCCATCCACGTCTAAACAAGAAATTGAAATAATGTTTCTGCTCACAACAGACACATAATAACAATTCTTTAATTGGAAAACAAGTCCACTAGGCAAAGTGAGATCATAAACTCCTACAGCTAATGCAACAACTCTTGCTCCATTCCCTGCTCGTAGGTCCACTTCGCCTTTAGCCAATGATCTACTCGCTTCATGAGGTCTTGCATTACTAATAAAATGTGAGATCCATCCATTATCTAATACCCACATGAAGGTATAGACAGATTTACTTCCACAATGATAAATATCTGAAGTGGTAGCCTCAATACTCTTTCTTTTTCTTCGATATTCCAAGTAGAGCTTACAATTCCTCTTCCAATGACCTTGTTCATTGCTGTATTAGCAAACCCCTCCTCGCGTTTGGCTTTTGGCCTCAGCTTGGATTGTCCTTGCCTTTCGGGCCTTATTGCCTTTTTCCTTTCCTTTCTTTCCATGCCTAAATTTCTTTTAACCATAAGACCGGATTGGGTTTTGCATGTCTGCCTCAACATTCTTTAACATTCCATGTAACCCAAACAATAGATTTCTCCATATGGTGCATATTGTAGTTCATAATAAATTGATCAGGCAAGATCTCAGTAATGAACCTAGAATCATATCGCAGTCAACTCATGACTAATAGGAGCACTGCTTATCGTTGATCAACACCTTCATTCTTAGCACATGTGCACTACCAAGTGCTGCACATCTGTATGATCAATGCTTTGTATTGTACCTTCTTAACGTGCTTGCTCTAGAACATTCCCTTGAGATGCACCATCATATCGCAATGCCTTCATTTCTCAAATTGCTTCAAGCTCAAAGTTCATGGTTGTAAGCATAAGACAAAAGTTACATCTATAGAGTCATTCAAAATGCTTACTATAAGCATCCCTTTTACCATGGGGCATTGTTAATGTGAGGTTCATTAGACTTACTATCAGAACATACATTTCTTCTTATTTATGACAATCCTCAAATTTCTCAAACCAATCGAGAAGTTCGGTCTCTATTAAGTTTTTCCTTTTCAAGGATAGATCGCAGAGTAAATGTTGATGTGTTGTTTGGATGCCATTATCTACATACAAAAATATGCAATGCTTTTAATAAATGAGGTCTTAATAGATTCTAATTAAAAATCATATCCCTTAATTAACACATAAACAATCTTATAGTTTCTAGTGGGTAAATCACGTTGACTTAAATTCAAGCTTAGCTTGGCGTAACACTTTAAACTTAAAGTTGAACTGGTAGGAAAACTCTTTCCTTTTATAGTCTTAGGCCCAAACCGTTATGATATTTCATAGTTAAGTCTTATGGATATCACCATTATCCATCATGTCATCCTGGGATGGTTCAATACACCCCGCTAAGTAAAATATATTAAGACGATCAAAGTCGGGCAAGCATTAAATTATGGTACATTATGACTTAATATTTTATGTGATGAAATTATCAAGTTGTTAGGGAAACTTATAAACATACATGCATCACATACAAGCATATTTATAAGCATAATGTAAACGTGATATGTCATGGCCCATTTCTAAGGTGATTCCATAAGCCAATATGGAGATGCTGGATTACCTTACCAATACCTTAGCTATAGTTTATTCAAGAATCTAACGGGCCTCCATTCTTCGTTTTCACGGCGCTGGGCACATCAGATGTTATTTTATGCTGTAACAATAAAAAGAGACACTGCAGGTGTTTTAGATAAAAACAACGGTGTGTCGATGCTAATATAATGAAAAGAGACACACATGTTGTGTCAATAAAAATTAACGACATGCAGGTCGTATTTAAAAAATTACAAACCCATAATTAATACCTGCCAATCACATTGAACTAAGGGCCATGACATGCACCATGCAAATTGAATATAAACACATTAAGCACATAATCAGATTATGAATATGGTCTTTCAATTGCAACATTAGTCACATAAACAAATCTTAAGGTGCTACACTGAGTATTCGGGAGTCCCGCTAACCGGTTAGCGGGCGGGGTTCAAGGGGGCAGCACCCTTGAAAGGTAAACGATTTTACTAGCTCAATGAGTGAGTTACTACTTGGAAATTAATCACACTAATAATTCTGGTCATTCACCAATGCTGATTACTCTTAATCTAACAGTCCATCATTAATTTGGAACAATCCTACTTAATATGTAATAATCAGAATAATTACCTTAATGTCTAACATTACGTGTAATAATCCTATTGATTAAGAATAATCTATAATACCATTCTAATGTCTAACATTAATGTACGTCCCACTGACACAGAACTGTATCACTATACTTAATATGTAATACCTATTGATTAATAAGAATCAGTATTGTTTTACAGCTTAATATGTAACAGTCCTACTAATTAATCTTAAGTTGTAATAGTCCTAATCAGATTAGAACACAAGAATTACAAACTCAAAATTTGATTCTGATCATCAATAGTCCTAATCCTATTAGAGCTTTTCTAAACCGAATCATTTTTCAATTTCTGATATGATGTTACAGACTTCATACAGAAAAAAAACATGACTCAAATTATTATACCTGATTATAAAACTGGACAAACTAATGGATCATGGCATATCACATATGGAAAAACAAATACACTAAACAGATCACATTATATCACATATAAAAATCAGTTTCACAAAACAACAAGTAGCTCTAATACCATTATTGGAATCCAGCGATAAGAAAACGTAGTGGAAATAAAAAAAAATTTAACGCTGAACTGCATCAGGATCCAAGAGGTTTGATGAAACTAAACAATGAATCAAGGAACTGCATTCAATTCCTTTGTAGACTGAATCCTTTCGATCAGCGCGCATTTGCTTGATCACACAAACATAAGTCCTTCTGGAAACGATCCAGCAGCAACGAGTGATTAGTACCCAAATAGTGCAATTTCGAGCCTTGTTTATAGCGTGTGCTCTTATGCGCTTGCGGTACTCAATCAACTCTACAACTCAATTGATACATCAACCCTGCATTTTACTAATCACATTTTAGCTATTTTTAGTAATTTTGCAGGTCAGCCGCCCTGAGACTCTTCACCCATCAAACACGATGAACCCGAGTCGAATTCGAAGATGCACATCAAACCAGAGGAAATTTGGAGCACATATAACAAGAGAAGGAGCTCGCTAGTTTCTGTGGTCATGGAAGTTCGCAACTCCGCAAAATTTCGAGTTTGCAAAATTTCGCAACTCGCAACACCAAGCCACCTCGTGGATCGCTTGACCCACTTTTAGGTGGTTTTATACAAGCTAATTCTAAGGTAATTTTGGTTTCTTAACACATTTTGTACTTCATACCAGCACCTATAAGCTCAAAAGATCACAGAATCAAATCAACTTTTGTGTGACATTCCATCAATCAATCAAGGAAATCAAGTACGGCTTCCTTTCCCTTTGATGTTGGTGATTTTCTCTTCTTCCCTCTTCAATTTTCTTACTTGGTAGCCAAACACTCTTGATGATGACAAATCAAGGGATGCCCGCCAAAACCTCCCGATCCTTGAAGGAGAAGGCCACCGGGTACTGACAGCTACGCACGTTCTCATGCTCTTCATGTAGGCATTTATGGTGATTACTCCTAAGCCACCTTAGGTTAAAATCTCTACATGCTCTCCTTTAATGGATTGGCAAGATTTTTAGGTTCAGTGGATACTTTCACTAGATCTACTGATGCCCAATTAGTTGTCTCCTATTAGTTATTGTAGGGTAGAATTTTGAGATAAGCTTTCACTGTTAGGGACATTTATGCCTAACCAAATGTTATCTTTCAAGAGGAAAACTCTTAGGATTTAGGTTCTAAAGCTAAATGAAGAGCCTGTTCAGGAAATGACTATATGTCATGCTCCTCAACGCGAGGAAAAAGACCCGAGCACATGTCTAATCCAGAACCCTGCTTCCAGCAGCCCGAGACTTCAAGGAATTCTCTTAACTTTTTACTTCATTTATTTCAGTTTTCAACCATTCATACACTGTTTTTCACAAACCCTACAAGTCCAACGGGAAGACACCATTTTCAATGCACTGTAACTCACCTCTCATGAAGAAAACTCATCCCTGTGTTCGACCTGTAGCCATCGATACGCAGCTTTGCTACGTCACGTGAGGGAATCTGGTTATAAATTTTGTCGACCCTTTAACACCTACCGCCAGAACGAATCAAATGGTGTCGTTGCCGAGGATGGTGCCCTAGTGAGAAAGAGATAAGAACTCAGGACTCAGATTACAAGTTATGTAATATTATTTCTTTTATTTTTATCATTTTTCCCCACTCTGCGCTCACCGCAGGAATTAGAAATTTCACTTCGTGAGCTCGAAAACCCACCGGTGCGCAGACTGGCACTCTCGTTTTGATTTTAGCTAACTACAACCTTTTGTTAGTCTTGTTTTTGCTGGCTTGTTTGGTGCTGGGTGTTAACAGCACTTTATGCAAGCATTTAAACACCGTTGGTGCATATTGGAAAGGCTAGGTGCTCTAATTAAACAAGGTCAGTATTAGCTCGCACAATTCAATCGGCGGAGATCATTCAAGAACAATGGTTAATGAGTTCATCGTGAACCTAATGCCCATAGATCGATGAGGGATCAGCATACACTCACCAAGCGGTAAGTGCACCCTCTGCATTATACCCTCAGAGGATGTGGCGTTGAGACCTTATTTGGTGCCCCCCGCTCCCGACTTTTCATGGTATGGAAACGAAAACCATACACACATATTCGATTGAGGAGGCTCGCATCTACTTCAAGGAGGGTGCATTTGATATGGACTTGCTCAAGCTGAAAGCCTTCCCTTTGACCCTCAAAGATAAAGCCAAAATTTGGCTTAATTCACTAAGGCCAAGGACCATCAGGAACTGGGCTGAGCTACAGGCGGAATTTTTGAAGAAGTTCTTCAGTGCCCATAAGACCAACAACCTGAAGAGGAAAATCTACACCTTTGCAAATTTCAAGCAGACAAAGGAGAAATTTCATCACGCTGAGACTGAGACCATCGCATGCCCTCACTATGGCTTTGATACATGGATGCCAGTGAACCATTTCTTACACGGAATGTCCTCCATGAAACAACTCCCGGGATATGTGCGGAGGGGACTCCTTGTGCAAAAATCCCGATGAAGCCATGGACTTTTGGCAATCCACGGGTCAAACCTCAAAGGGACGGGATGAACCGAACCTGGAGGTAGAGAGAATGAACCATTAGTAAAACCCGAGGGAGGCATTTATTCACCCGACCGAGGATGTGGAACTAAAGGCTAAGTTGTCCAATTCGAACAAAAGGATGGAAGAACTTGAGAGAAACCACCAGAGGTACTTCCTGGCAAAGGATCGAGGCATCTATGCCTAGCCAACCATGTTTCAATTATCAATCTTCCAGTCATCAAGGAGAACATTGTCCAATTTCCCGCAAGGGATTTGATGGTTGAAAATGCAACGTTAGGCCAAAATAGACCACTCAACTAATGCCCAAGATGGCAACACTTATAACTTAACCGGGAAGAACCACCCCAACCCCAAGCCCTCGGAGTTCTAAACTCCCGGGTATGTTCCCCTAGCACATCGCCAAAGAACAAGATGGGTCCACCTCTCAAAGAAGAAGAACACCAACCTCATCACCAAAGGAGTGTTATCACAGAATTTGAGCAAGATGGTGGGGAATTTGGTAGAGGAGCGTAAAACTATCAATGCCCGCATTAACTAAAGAATAGAAAGGTAGAAAGCTCCATGGACAAGAATTGATGGGCTTCTACAAAAGCCTAAATCAAAAATCGATACCATGCGCTATCCATCAAGAGCCTAAACAATCATCCACAGTATCGAGAAAGGGAGGTTCCCCTCCCGTACACTCGGCCTCAATCCTAGGGGTGCATGAACTGCTTTCCCAATGAGCCCGCGAAGAATGGACGGTTCAAACACATCACTTTGAGGAGTGGTAAGGAAATTGACCAGCCGATGCCCAAACCTGCGGGAAAAACCAGAGAACAGGAGGAAGAGGAGCCTGAACACATATTCATATTAAACAGATCTCATGAAAGAGCATGCCCCCCCCCCCCCCAAATTCCCTGCCACCGAGAGGCAAAAGAAGGCTTCTAAGCAAGAAGGCATCCTAGAAGTGCTGAGGTAGGTTAAGGTGAACATCCCACTACTTGACATGATCAAACAGGTTCCGACCTATGCAAAATTTCTAAAGGACTGGCGTACTACCAAAAGGGGTTGGGTATTACTAAGAGGGCCTTCCCGATCAACAAGTCACTTATCATCCAAAGGTAAAACCTTGTTGAAATACAAAGATCCAAGATCCCCACCATCTCGCTCAACATTGGAGGATCAGATACAAGGCACTCGCTGGGGATCCGGGAGCCAGTGTTAACTCTACTTATACTTAGTCAGACAGCAAATAGGGCTCGGGGAGCCAAGCCTACCAACATCACCCTATCCTTAGTAGATCGATCAGTGAAAATACCAAAGGGTATAGTTGAGGATGTCTTGGTAAAGGTAGATAATTTCTATTATCCCAAGTGGGATTTTCAGGGTTCTCGAGAGAAGAGCCAACGGCGTGAGCACTCACCAAGTGCCCATCATAGCTACGGGAGGCCATTTTCGCCACACTAATGCTATAATCAACTCCGTCGAACGGGGTTACGCAGCCTCACCTTCTAAGAACATGATTGAGCTCAACATTTTTCACTTGAGTAACAAGGATAAGCTAGCTGAGGATAAGGAGCAGAAGTCAGAAGAAGTCTGCCTAAGTGGCACAGGTGAAGGAAAACACAATGTTCATAAACTGCAAGAGGAATTAATAGAGAACCAAGAAGTAGTTAATGAAGGATCAACTGCATCAATCACCCTTCCCCGATCCGTTTCATGCCACCAAGACCACTGGGGAGAGCATAATGCTTAACAACTGTATGGCTGAACTCAACTGCAGCACACCTCACTACAAGCATGGAGGAGCTTCTCCTCCTTGACCCCCCATGAGACCTCTTATCAACATCCCAGGGAGTGGTTCTTGCAGGAACTTGGAATCCACTCTAAAATTTAATGAGATTTTTGTCTTGTTTTATTTCAATTTTTAAATTAGGATTTTCATTAATATCCTTTAATTTCCAAAATTTGTGAATTTTCTTTTTTTTTTCTAGCTTAACTTCTCATAATTTTTGGTCTTGTATTGTTGCAGGTGTCCAGTACAGAAGGGGGGAGGGGTTGCAAAATTTGCCTGAGAATTTCTCAGGTTGTGAAAATTTTGCAACTCCGCAAAATTCAAGGCAGGGTTGAGAAATTTCGCAACCCCATGAAATTCTCATAGGCGAAATTTCGCAGCCGCAAAATTCCACTGCTACGAAAAATTCTGCCTGCACACTTTTCATCTTCTCCTCCCCTGCAACTCTTCATTTTCCTGCAACCCTCCGTTTCACGCTCTCGCAATTAAATTTTATAATCTGAGTCATTCAATTAATGGTCATTAAAAGCCATTAATTCTTCATATCTTCCCACCTACCCCTCCTCCCCTTTATAAACCCTTGTTCCCTTTCATTTTCAATTCACACTTCATCCTTCTAGTTTCTGAAAAACCCTTCTCCTCTCAAATTTTCTCTCTCTCAGGCCCGACAATGGCGAAGACTAGACATTCTTTCGCATCACGGTACGCCTAAGGCTCCACCTCCCCCGACGGACTTCCACCTGTGCCCCGCCCCGCCACCTGTCGCCCCTCCGGGCACCGGGGGCTCGGCCCCTCCCGTCCGGTCGCGCCCCTCCGCCACCACACAGTGTGCCGCCCACGCGGCCCGCACGCGCCCCATGTTGCCGCCCACCGCCCCAACCAGCCGTGATAGATCTCGTCAAGCCGATGTCGAGGGTTCCTCCCACGGCCCCGCCAGGAGATATCATACCCGGGTCGTCCCACTCCACCCGCTCTTCACATCCTGTGCCACTGAGGGCCCCACCTGGCCAAGAGGGCCCTGGGTGATTCAGTCCGTGGGAGTCATCCACTTCGAGACCAAGGGCGCCACCCTCACCACCTTATCAAGGTATTGCCAGAACTCAAGACCTATCTCCGGCATCCATCATCAAGCGGCCTTACTTCCCCTGCGACCCCATCCCAGGAAATGTTGATTGCAGGGGGAGAGATTTCCATGGGGAGGTGTACTAATACCCTAAGATTTACAGCTGCACCGTGAGCTCCGAGACTCCATGCTCCTCTTGCAGCAATATCATCTGGAGCCGTTCATGGTGCCGCGTCGATTCTATTATCCCGAGGTAGTCATCGAGTTCTTTCATACGATGACATCTAGGCATGAGGCCAACCCAACTGCTCTACACTTTTCTATCGATGGCCAGCCAGGGATACTTCGGGCCTCCGACATCACAGCTGCTCTCCATCTACCAGTGGTCCTCGCCAACGCGGCCGGTTATAAACACTGGCCCCATCCTTCGACCAGGGATATGGTCCGGCTTCTCTCTATGGACGCTACTAGTGGGTCGATATTATTCAGGCGGCACCTCCCACGGCGTATGCTTTTGATAGACCACATTCTGAGGTCTAATATGTTTCCACTCCAGCATATCGTTCAAAGGAGAGGAGCTATTTTGGAGGTGTTATATCACATTTCGGAGGGATACTGGTTTAGCCCAGCAGAGCTGATTATGACGTCCTAATTTCATTTCGAGGACAGGGTCCACCGCCGGAGTCTGCCCCGCCGAGTCCTCGCTCTTCTATTTCCCCGACTTTTATGTCGTGCTTCGAAGCACATCAAGTTCCCACGAGCCTCGACTGAGTGTCGTCGCCGTGAGGCCACCCTTACTATTGATCGATGGCTGCCGTGCTCGAGCCTTCCATCTTCTCCCCTCCGTAGATCGCACGAGACGAGCCGCTAATGATACCCCTCGAGGACCTGGCTCTATACCGAGCACACTAGGAGCCTCCAAAGATCGCCTTCACCATGACACCCTCCAGCCTCTTCAAATTCTAACATCGCATTCTCAGCTCCAATGCCCTCTACCCTTCCAGAGACTTCGGGTCCCATGCCCACTACTCCTAATAAATATACTGTCGAGCACCCGTGACCGCCCGCAAGAATAATCTCCGCTGTGGATTTCCCCCGGGCTCCTACGAGACGGTCCGTGATGACTCAACCACTACGCCATTTGCAAACTTCCAAGACCACACTTCATGAGAGAGGATGGACCACACCGAGGCGAAGCCGTAGCACGCATCTAAAGGCCTCATGCGCCTACAGAGCCACTGGGGCCTCCCGTCGTCTCCTCCAAGCAGCCCCGCTCATGCCTCACCCATCCCTCCCGGGCAGATTAACTCCTCCACCATCGGCCCTCGCAGCCTTCCTTTCGATGTGTCGTTGCGCCGGCGCGAGCATCGCCCACTTCACCGCCAGCACCACCGCCTGCCGAGGATGATCCTTCTCCCCACCACCGACTGAGGAGGTACCACTTCCCCCACTAACTTTCTCATTCCGTTGCCGGGACAGTTAGTGTTGGAAGTGATGTTTGTACTTTTGGTTTTAGTTTTACTTGTACCACATGCCCAGCAAAGCCCATTTTTGTTTATGAAGAGGCTTGTTGTTTACTTCTTTTTGCAAAAGTCGAAAATTTTGTAAATTCACCTTGATATATATACTACAAATCTATTTTTCTACACTTTTGCATCTCATTTTTCCCCTATATTGTGGTGGTTTTGCCTTTCTTGTAAGTTGAAAAGTTGAATAACTGTATGCTACCATCAATTGCTAGAATGGTTCCATGCTTGATCAAGTTGTTGGTTAGTTGAAGACCTTGGTAATTAACCCCTCTCTTCCACCATTCTCTGGGGCCTGACCGATTACGTTTCAAAAGTGCTATTTTCAGCCCATTTAAGATAGGTTTTGAGTGCTTTGCGCACTAATCATGTGAATTAAGCCAATTGTCATGTGCATGTCCACTTAGTGCTTCTGATTGTTTTCGAGATTGTTTTTGATAGTTTTGCGTATCTCGGGAACTTTGCCAGTGAGCTTCTGGGCTTCCTATCAAATAATGCAGAATCCTTAATTTCACCAAGCCAAGGCGATGAAATAAGATGAGTTGAAGAATCAACACAGTGATGAATAAAAAGCAGGTGAAGGAAAGTAAAGAAGAAACGCGAAGGTGAACAAAGCAGGATTTTCTATGATTGCGAAAATTTCGCTAGGATTGCGAAAATTTCGCAATCATAGCGAAAATTTCGCAAGCCTAGCGAAATTTTCGCTATAGCGAAATTTCGCTAGCTAGCGAAATTTACTGTTGCTAGCGAAAATTTGTGATTTCGCTATCTCTGTGGAATTTCACTAGGCTAGAGAAATTCGCCAAGATAGCGAAATTTCATACATGCCAGCAAAATTCGTCAGATAAATAAATCAAGCCACCAGTTTTCGTGTTTTTGATTCCAAATGACCACGTTTTGATAAATTATCATCTTGTCCCTATTGTAATTTCATATTTTAGGTAATTTTGTCATTTCACATAATGGGGTTGGCTATATAAACCCCCTCAACTTTGTAACCCTAAGTAACTTTTCATTTTAATATAGTTTCCCGTGTATTTTTCATTTCCAGTTTACTTGCTTCCTTCTCTCTTTCTTCATTTTTCTACTTCAGCTAAACACCCCCTTTGAGGATGACAACTCAAGGGATGCTTGGCTGTTTCATAGCTTGAAAAGGAGGGTTGCTAGCTCGTTTCTTTGGGGGTCGCTATGTGTCAGTCTCTCATGCTTGAATTCCACAGTACGCATTTATGGTTCCCAACTTTCCGCATCAGGTTTAATGCCATTTAATGTCTTTCTGGGTCAATACTTGTCATGCTTAGGTTCAATGCATTCTACGGTAGATGCACCGACATTCTTTAGATGTCATTTTACGAGCCATGGAAATGAGGTTAAATGCTGTGGTTTCAAACCGAATCTGACTTTGAATGCTTAAGATTGGTCGACTCCAAATAGGAGTGGTTTAGTGGTTAGGTTTTATAGCTAAACAATGATCCTGGGCTTTACTTTTGACTATATGTCATTTGTTTAATGCGAGGAAATAACCTGAGGACACTTCAATAGCCCCATGTTATCAAGCTAGTGACCTAGTTTCTCAAGGTTACCATATTTCACACTCTCATTTAAGCTTATTATCGTTAATCGTTGAACAAACAACTCCCCCTCGTTTTTAAACAAACTCGAAATCCAAACAAAAAGTCTCCACCATTTTCCATCACCGATGTGAATCATTCGTGGGATGAAACCCATCCCCCGTGTTCGACCTGCACCGCATATCGTAGTGCAAATGACTACTGGCACAAGAGGAACATGTGGATACAAATTCCTTGTTGATTCCTCTCACCCTACCGTGGCACGAATCAGCCACACACACAAGCACACGGGCCATCATTAGCCGAGGGACAAGATCTTCCTCTTACTTTGCAAACCAACCTTAGCTTCACTGACGCCCATAATAGGCCAGGAGTTCCCTCAAGAAAGAAGGCTAATGTGTCTTCCAAAAAAAAAAAAAGACAAAAGAAAAGAAAAAGGAAAGAGATAAGTAAAGCTCGCGCCGCTACTTTGAAACCCGGTAAAGCACTATCCGAGGGGTCTACTGCGAAAGCCTTTAAAACCCGGTGCCCTAAAAACCAACCTGGTCGAGCACTCGACTTCTGCTGCTCGCCACATAGGTGGACGGGTGGAGTTTACCGAAGCCAGGTGTCGGATTCTCGAAATCATCTCAAGTCCGGGTGAAACCCTGTAGAGCTCAGGGTAGAAAGATCCTTTAACTCGATGCCCTAAACCTACTTGGTCGGGAGTCGTCGGTGGATCCCCCGTTACACCTGACTCGGTGAAGCCCAGTTTTCAAATATCAGACCCTACAATACAACAAAAGTATGAAATAAGTGTGGAACTAATCTATTTAGGTTGGTCATCAGTCTAAGGTACATGTTAGTTTGGTCAAAGGGGGAGTAGCTTTACAAACTTATCGTTAAACTGACACCCAAAAACACTTAGGTTTTCGTGTGGAAATTGTGCCGATTTCCTTGAATAATCACGTGATCAAAACTCGTCTCCGTATGGCATTTGTTCTCCCAAGCTGATCTTTATACAG
Organism: Tetrastigma voinierianum; assembly: GCA_016808115.1. Classification (NCBI taxonomy): domain Eukaryota; kingdom Viridiplantae; phylum Streptophyta; class Magnoliopsida; order Vitales; family Vitaceae; genus Tetrastigma; species Tetrastigma voinierianum. The sequence goes on along the minus strand of JAEQBH010000879.1, from coordinate 342,948 downwards.
AGTCCCAATTTGTCATACTAAAGGTTGGGCATTATTTACACACACTTTTCAACGTATTAATCCATTTTTGCAAAACATATCCCGCATGAGATCTTCCTTCTTTTATCGCTGCTAAGGGACTAGCAATGTCTCTGCCGGGGAGCAGATTGGGCACTCAAATAGTGAAATTAGCCTTGTTTATAGCAAAGTTTTATGCGCTTTTTATGTACTAATCGACTTCAATAATTTAATTGATAATATTGGTCCCGCTTTATTACTAATCACATTTTGTAGCTATTTTTAGTAATTTGCAGGTCAAATGCCTCATAATTCCTCAATTCGATTCAAACGCGATGAACCCGAGCCGAATTCGAAGATGCATGATCAAACCAGAGGAAATTTGGAGCAAATATATACTGAAGAGAAGGAGCTCAGTGGAAATTTTGCAGGTTGGTTTAGTGTTCGTGAACTCCGCAAATTTCGCAGTTGCGAAATTTCGCAGTTGCCAATTTTCGCAACCCGCGAACACCGCCACCTCAGGATCGCTTGACCCGCCTTTTGGTGGTTTTATACAAGTTTGCCCTCATGTAATTTTGGTTTCTTAACACATTTTTGTAATTTCCTTATACTAAGCACATATATAAGCTCATTACTGCTTGTAATCAAATCAACTTTTTAGCATTCCATCAATCAATCAAGGAAATTGGGCACGAAGCTTCCTTTCCCTCTGTTGTTGGTGATTTTCTCTTATTCTCCCTTCAATTTCTTGCACTTTCTTGGTAGCCAAACACCCTTTGATGATGACAAATCAAGGGATGCTCGACTAAAACCGATCCTCAAGGGGAAGGCCACTAGGTGCTGATTTTAGCTTCTACCGCTTGTTTTCATGCTCTTCACGTAGCATTTAAGGGTATTTCAGGTTCCCGCTTCTCACCTTAGGTTAAAATCTCTTAGGCATGCTCTCCCTAATGTGTATTTGGCAAGCTTTTAAGGTTCAGTGGATACTTTCACTAGATCTACTGATGCCCAATTAGTTGTCTCTTATTAGTTATTGTAGGGTAGATTTTTTAGATAAGTTTTCACTGTTAGGGACATTTATGCCTAACCAAATGTTATCTTTCAAGAGGAAAACTCTTAGGGTTTAGGTTCTAAAGCTAAATGAAGAGCCAGTTCGGGAAATGATTATATGTCATGCTCCCCAACGCGAGGAAAAAGACCTCGAGCACACATGTCTGCTAACCTAACCCTAAGCCTAACGGCCCGAGACTTTGGCGAATTCCTCTCTAACTTTTACTTCATTTATTTCATTTTTCAACCATTCATACACTGTTTTTCACAAACCCTACAAGTCCAATGAGAAGACACCATTTTCAATGCACTGTAACTCTCCTCTCATGAAGAAAACCCATCCCTGTGTTCGACCCTAGAGCCACTATACTGTAGTAGCTTTGCTACGTCGCAGTGGGAACTTGTGTTATAACTTTTGTCGACCTCCAAACACCTACTGGCCGTAACGAATCAATCTTGAGCCAAGACGATAAAGGTGCAAACGCCATCTAAAGGTATCCACACGAATAACTAAATGGATGGGATAAAATGTGCTAGCACTTATAATAGGTCTTTGTCTCACAAAACCAAAGACACCTTAGTGTCTTCCAAAACTCTAAAAAGAATTCTCTCTAAAAACGCCCCACTTCAAAAGAACCACCTCCTTTTAGATGATAAACCCCATATTTATATCAAGCCTCCCAAACCCTTTTATTAAAACGAATTTAAACCAAATTCCATTAACTATTAATGGGCTTAGGCTTGGGCTTGGGCTTAATCATGGGCTAAAGAGAGAGCCTTTCTAACATCCCATTATAGCTCATTCTACGCCAGAATCTATAGGTTCACTCTTGACGTTGCCAAAGGGCCCAAATCATATATTCTAAGCCCACAAGCTATAATTGGTCCTTCAAGCAAGACATTATAATCCACTCAAATCAAGTGAATTTGATGACTCAAAAACCTACTCATAGTATGATATTAGTCCTTTGTCACATGATGTCTCGCTACATTTAGCAATAAAGCATGGATGAAGTCATTTTTATACAACTTAATCGCTTTCGATTCTCAAGTAGACTTACTAAACAAATGATATTGATAACTCCTATTAATCTCATTCGAGCACGGCCATGCATTTCACCACTTATCAAGAGGCCAATAGACATCTCACTCAATTAAGAGCTGACAAATTCCTTCATTATCACTCACATTCTCCACATGATTTATCGCGACGCCTAACCATACCGTATAACCATCCTGTTAAAGACGTCATTGAGCTACGTCAAGACACAAAGTTCCTCATGTAGGAATCCATGGTGAATTCAGGTCGAAGGACTCAAATACCACTAATGCAATGAAAATTACTAATGACATAATCCAAGTAGTATTTCTCATAGCGGGTCAGTCCAATAACATGAACTTAACATTTATTTATGTTTTGAGTAACATCTTATGTTCATGACCAACAAAATGTGGTCTTTTCTCAGAAAACATAATAGTCTTACTTCATTATTATTCCCACAATAATGATCGACTATGGACTATCTAGAATAGTGTTCTTATGCCTTAAGGTTTACTATCAAGTCACATACTTGATGACATAAAGCGAGCCAACTATTCAAGGAATTAATTTACCGCTAAACCACAATTTAAATAACAAGATAAAATGATAAATGCCTCATGTAACAAATATATATCGACAATGTATATGCCATCACAGAGATGTCACTAACAAATCCTTTGTTCCTTGAAGTTATCTCATCACCATCTTTCCAGCTCTCCAATGGTCGAGACCTTGATTACTCTGATATCTTCCTAATACTCCAACAAATAAACGCAATGTGCCAGTCTTAGTACAAACCCGCAAACATCAAGCTTCCAATAAATGGGGCTTATTACAATGTTCTTCATATGTTCCCCGCTCAAATCATTTTTAGGCACCGATTCAAATCGACCGCCACCCTCAAAATGGGTGCTACACTTAAGGAACAATTTTTCATGTTAAACTCTCTAAAACTCATCGATACAGTCTTTTCGAGACAACCCAAATGCCTCGAGATCTTTCCCCTATGGATCTTAATGCCAATGACATAAGATGCCCCACTCATATCCTTCATATCAAAAGTTCTCGAGAGAAATTGTTTCCACCTCATATAAATAAACCCTTATCATTGGTCATGTTTTAATATCATCCACATATAACACAAGAAAACAAATCTTACTCTCACCGACCTTCTGGTATATACATTGATCCATGATATTTTCTTCAAAATCAAATGAAGTAATGACTTCATGGAATTTCAAATACCATTGGCGGGACGCTTGTTTTAATCCATATATGGATTTCTTAAGCTTGCAAACTAAATGCTCACCTTCACTAGAGGAAAATCCTTTAGGTTGTTTCATGTAAACCTCTTCCCTAGATTACCATTAAGGAATGTCAAAGCCACATCCATTTGATATAAATCAAAGTCAAAATGGGCAACCAATGTCATGATTATTAGAAGAGAATCTTTCTTAGATACGGGAGAAAAGGTCTCCGTGTAGTCGATTCCTTCCCTTTGAGTGAATCCTTTGGCAACGTAGTCTTGCCTTATGTCTCTACTGTCGCTTAGCGAGTCATTTTTGTTTTAAAGACCCATTTACATCCAGACTTTTACACCATTAGGTAACTCAACGAGATCCTAAACTCGGTTAGATGTCATAGAATTCATTTCTTCTTTCATGGCATTGTACCATGAGTTAGATTCCTTAGAACTCATGGCTTGTGAAAACATTTATGGATCATTTTCAGCTCAAATGTTATAGTCCAATTCTTGTAAATACACTATATAATCTTTAGGAATTGTTGATTTCCTAACTCTTGTTGATCTTCTTAATGTTGCTTCATCATTCTCTTGAGGAATTTGTTGATCAACCTGTTGCTTAATTGGTTGTTCAATAATTTCTAGAATTTCTTCATTGACAACTTGATGTACAGGATCAATATCAGCAATATGTGGGACTTCAGAAAATAGTTGTCTCACACTTGGTTGTACTTGAGGGGTGTGAATGACAATCAATCTATCACTTGAACCAGAGGGTTGACCTTCATAATGATCCTTCTCATAAACAATGTCCTGAAACTGATCACTCCCACTGATCAAGTCATTCTCAAGAAATTTTTCATTTCTTGATTCCACAATCCTAGTGTTGTGAGATGGACAATAAAATCTAAACCCCTTGGACCTTTCAGCATATCCAATGAAGTACCTATTAATGGTCCTTGGCTCTAACTTCTTTTCTTATGGGTTATAAATTCTACTTCATACAGGCATCCCCAAACGCTTATATGTCGCAAACTTGGCTTCCAAATTTTGAATTCACCCGCAAAAGGCGCCTTAGGGATAACTTTTTGTTTGAACTCGGATGATTATATACACTTTCATCTTCTGTGAGCTCGCACCATGCTATCGAGGTAGGCTCAGATTAATTCCTCATACCCTTACCATGTCTTGTTGTGAGATGGACAATAAAATCTATACCCCCTCGACCTTTCAACATATCCAATGGAAATACCCACTAATGGTCCTCGCTCTAACTTCTTTTCTGCATGGGTTATAAATTCTCACTTCAAACAGCATCCCCAACCGCAGATAGTTCCAAACTCCTGGCTTCCAACCTCAATAACCTGCCAAGAGGCGCCTGGGGTGGATGGCTTCGTCAGAACGACTTTAATATATACACCGGCCTACTTTAGAGCTTCGACCACAAGAATTGAGGTAGTTTTGTGACATTCTCATACTCCTTACCATGTCCATTAAAGTTTTGTTTCTTCGATGGCACACCATTTCGATCCGAGAACCGTACATAGTGTACTCCGGGTACAATCCCATTTTCTCAAGAAACTTCGCAATGCACCAGAACTTGGCCCATTCTCTCGTATTTATCATAGTACTCTCCACCTCTATCTGAGCTCACAATCTTAATATGTTTTCCACATTGATTCCTTACTTCAACCTTCAAAACTTTAAAGGCTCCTAAAGCTTTATCTTTGGAACGAAGTAAGTAGAGATACATGTATCGTGAATAATCATCTAATAAGGTGATAGCATTTGCACTCATCCTCGGTGATCCATGTCAGGACAACAAATGTCAGTATGTATAATCTCTAATAGGTTTGTGCTCCTCTTTATACCCTTTTTAGACTTGTTGGTTTGCTTGCCCTTAATGCAATTGACACAAGTCTCAAAATCAGGCAAAATCTAAAGTACTAAGTACCCCATTATTAACCAATTTCTTCATTCTTTCAATGGAGATGTGTCCCAATCTCCGGTGCCATAACATAGAGGATTCCTTATTCATAACACAACTTTTTAATCCAGCGGTAACATGCATAGAATTATAAGTAACATCATTATGTAAGACCATCAGACAATGCACCATAACCAATAACTTTGGATTTATTAGATAAACTAAAACCCAAATCTGTAAAGTTAAAGGAAAATCCTAAAGGTACAAGTCTTGAAATTGAAATTAAATTCCTAGAGCAGTTGGGAACATAAAAATGTCTTTTCCAACTCTAGAATGAAACCGCTAATACAAGGCCGCAAGTGCCAATAAATTCTTCCACACGTGAACTCATCTCGTCGTCGAATAGATGCATTGTTCACTTCCCCACTCGGCCTCCTTAGGTTTCTCAGACACTAGAAGGTATTTGAAACATGATTGTAGAACCAGAATCAATCCACCATGTGTTATGATTACCATTAACCATATTAGATTCATAATGCATGGCAAAAATTGAGTACCTTTCTTATCAAGCCGTATCTTAAATTTCCTGAAAGGCCCTTCATGTGTCCCTTCTTATAGAAAAACACTTTGACTCCTTCTTATGCTTGGTCAATAGGAATCTTTCTCTTCTTTTGCTTGATCCTTTCTTTCTTTTCCAAAGGTGGTCAAGTTAACTATTCTCAATAATCTTTCCATCATCAACCTTCCTCCTCTCGCACACACATGGTCAACAATTCATTAATGACCATTTATCCATACGTGTTGTGCGAGATTTTGAAGGACCGTATTATCGTATAGAAAGTGTTCCAATACATAATGAACAAGGAAAGTGTCTACCATAGTAACTTCTAATGACTTAAGTTGAGCCGCTTATATCCTCGCGCGCATGATAAGGATCATGCACCCTTCATCCCAATGAGCTTCGTGGATGAAAATCGCATAATTAAGGTACTAGCAAGATCTTGGCCGGTTACAAACTCGCTTCATCGATGGCTTTCGTAAGTGGTTTGACTTTATCAATTTGCTCGATCGAATTCTAATACCAACAGATATCCTCGGGTCTTTATGAACATCATGAGAGGCGATTGGACCTCTCCCCACTTATCATAAAGATGATAGCTTCAATAGCCGGGTTTCTAGAATAGTGGCCTGCCCGGCCTCCCATAGCGAGTCAATATCCATCCATCCCAAATGCAGAAGAATTCTCTCCTTCCATACCTTATAGTTATCACCCCTTAGTTCGGGAATATCACACTTAAAATCATAAATGTTCGCAGGTTGAATAACTGCAATATTTTATATATACATGCTTATTAATTAAGGATTGAGGCAAAAATACAATATCATGTTTTACCAATGTAAATCATGCTTTTAAATCATAAATCTAGTGACATAAAACTTGAATGTGGGCTAAAGTCTTATTCATTTAGACTTAAAGAATCTTATGATAAAACTATCAAATCATGTTCATTTTCCTAATCCCTGTGGGAAAATTATAAAATATAATTTGATATCTAATCCTAATTAACCATACAAAATATTATAGAAATTTCCGTGGGATGAGATTTATCACATTCTATATGATTAATTACAATTAATGTAATCAAATGTGATCTTAAAACTTAATATATAATTTTAACTAATTAAGGATGCTGTGGCTATTCCCTAATTAATTAAAAATTATATCGATCATTAAACATTATTACAAAAACTTTAAGCAATTTAAACAATAAGATTATCATTCAATTAATTTTGTATGTAAGACTATACACATACAAATAATCACAATAAATTTAATATATAGGAAATTTAATTTCTATATTTTAAACATAAAATCAGCTGTAGTTGACATCTAATACCAATCATGCATGCAGTTCATTAGTAGAGTGTGTGCCAATTAAGTCCGAATACTTGTGTGTTTAATTCGAGCCGACAACCCTTTTTCATAAATTTTGCTAACAGCCATCAATCTCTATAGAGAAAACCTATGTAAAACTAATAACAACTTCACACATACCTCTGATGAGACTTATATTAAGCATTCATAGCTTCCAGTTCAAATCCCTTTAGATACAAATTTAGAATTCAATGGCTATCCCTACAGCCAAACATACTAGGAATATCCTAAAGCCAAATAAGCTATCCCAAATAGTTTTTGGATGTCCTTACATCTAAATAATGCACTGACTATCCCTGCAGCCAAACAGGTAGGGATCTAAACTATTCTTGTAGCCAAACAGGCCACTGGTTGTCCAAATATGGGATTTTCTATCCCTGCAACCAAACATAGCAAGGTGCTGAATGCAGAACAGTCCCTTGAATTAAACTAGACAAATATGTCTAAATATCCATAAATTCATCAACCAACCATGAAACCTAGTGGTTGACTACATTTAATTACATATGATGGTCATGGGTTTAGAATCAATTCTGTCACCTTTTTTTTTTTTTTTTTTGTGTGTTTAATCTTAATGAGGCCCAAGCTTAGCCTAGTCCACATTATTTTGCTTAATTTTAATAAGGTCCAAGCTCAGCCCAGTCCACATTAAAGCCTTGAGGCTTGTAGGAAATGCATAGCCTAGGGCTCAAAATCAGCCCATAATTGAAGTCATCTTCAACCTTTGGAACTCGTTTTCTACCTAGAAAAAAAACCATTTTTTTTGGTCCAGAAGCCATGTTTAAAAAAGGAAAAGAAAGGTTTTCCCATAAACATGTTTTCTAAAGATTTCTTACCCTTTTATTTACATTAAAAGATGTAAAAACCATCTTGAATAATATATTCAGAATTCTAATTTTGAAGGCACCGAAAAGGCACTGTTTAAATCTGAATAAAAAAGCACTGTTTATTCATCATGTAAAAACCATATATGAAGTTTCATCTAAAAGGTTTAAACTGACTTCCATTGAATATGGTATGTAAAATGTTTCTAAACCAAAAGCAAAATTTTTAAACAAGGCAGAGGTCATACAGTGCTTTGATACCAAATGTAAAACTAAGTAATCAAATAATATGATCATATGAAAATACCAACAACATAATCAGATCATATAAAGAATTAAAATGCCAGAATATACATACCTCCAACCATTGTTGAGAAACAAAGAAACTGGAATACTGGAAGAATTGAAAACAAATTTTCTTGGTTCTTCTAAACCCTTCTCAAAATAAACTGGATGATGAATTTTCTCTCCTCAGATTTTTAGTAGGCGAAATTCAAAAAAGCTCATGATTCTTTATATGGAGACCGTGCCATCATCGGGTTTCCCTAAGAGATGTAATAGTTATGAAGAGGTGTTATAGAGATTTTAAATTGAATTTAAAATTAAATTATGGACCATTCTAACATGATCGATCAGAGCCAATAACGGGTGACACGTGATAGACTCCAATAGTATAAATTGATTCGATTGTTATCTTAAAGATATATATAATCTTTCTAGCAACCTGAAAGAAATACAAATTCGTTAGGAATTAAATCATTTCCAACATCTACTACCTTTTCCTGATCACCCCTTCTTTCTCTTATTTCATGCCCTTCATAGTGCTATGATTAGAGTTATATAGAGATCATTATTATCCCCACAATTATCCCTTTAGAAGCTTGAAATTAGAGTCCTACTCCAATCCTAACTATTGTTTGAACAAATCATGTGACAAAGTCTTGTTCCAAGTAAACTTCTTCACCCATCACGACTCTTGTTGCACCAAACCACGTGACAAAGTCCTAGACTGAATAAACTCCTTCTTGTTGCATCGGATCACGTGACAGACTCATGTGATGAGTCATGGCACCTTGTTCTAACATCCTTTGGAACTTGATATATGACTACCCTTATAACACCCTCTAAATAATGCATTGGGTCCTCGATTTGATCGTCTAAACATGCAATTGGATTTTGATGAAGAATATGCCAACTTCAATCTCCAACGTGTAGAACTTTACGTCGAGAATGGGTCATATCTCCTATGTTTGTCATTCTAAGAAACTCAATATTTATTAATGAAAATACATGAAGAGCAGAAAACCATTGTGGTTGAAGAACTCCAGCCCATCATGATTAAGATACTGAAAAATCACTTTTTCTAAACAATATTTTTAGAGGAAACACTTTAAAAAAACTCAAATAGTAATATTCTCAAACATATTTTAAGAAACCCACGTCTCGTAGGAAAAAAAAAATTCAATTTAATAAATGCAAATTATACAAAAAGGTAGAAAATATGTTTATCATCAAACACAATTATAAATCAAATACCTCTAAATATAAGAAGAAGATAATTATGCAAGAAGAAGAATTATGACTACTTACCATTGATCGCTATAAGTTAATAACTTAAACTTAAAATGAGCAAGAATAATATAAACGTTTTCATAAATTACTTGACTGATGTTAACTACTTAGACAATCAAAGAAACGACATGACTTGATATGGGGTGTTATCCATGTTTATGGTACGGTCATTCGGTAACTGGTGCTAGTTTCATATTCATAATTCAGGTAATGGACTTTTGATTCTCTGTGTTGAAGAAGAGAACAGAGTATGTTGAAGAAATTAACATTTTCTTTCCATAACCCATTTTTAGAATATTTCTGTTATACTAATTCTGCCAAAACTCTGATTGTTTTGATAATTTGAACCAATGAATTAGTCCCATATTTTCACAATCTGAAACCTTGACATCGTATATAAGGAGTATAAAAATCAATAGAATTTTTTTTTGATGAATAGATTTTTGGATAATTAGGTATATTATTGCTTGTATACGCTAGGCAAATTCATCTTCCCTTTTTTTTTGACATATGACTATTTGAAATGAAAAGGAGTCTAATTTCCACGCCTTCAATTTATTCTTGATCTTGAAAGAAGTAACATCGAAGCCTATACAATATAATTCTTTGCTTGACTTTTGAATTTTTGAGCACTATCCCTTTCGTGGTTTGTTAAAAGAACCATCCCATGAAATATCAGGCCACACGATTATTAATGAGTAAATAGATGTCTCCTTCAAACTATATATTTTCAAAATTCCTACACTAAATTCCTACATTACGTTGCTGGGAAAATTATTTTTCGAATATGGTCCCATTTTTTATATCAAGTTGTAGAGGAATAAAGACGTGCGATTTGGGTTGCAGACTCTCCATCTATCTATATATATATATATATATATATATTGAAGAAGGTTCTGGAAGTCATATTGAAGAAGAAGGTTATGCAATTCACTTGTAACAGAAATTAGTTATTCAGCTATACCTCTGTTTTTGCTGAGACATTTTTCTGCACTTCTCTTTAGCATTTTATCAAATAGAAAGTTTGCTTTATTTTTAGCATTCATCTTCAACATGGTATCAGAGCTCCAGTAAGCCTACCATGGCATTTTCTTTCCCTCCACATCTTCCAATGGTGATTCTGTCTACATTGGCACCTATGAGTATTCGATTAGATCGGTTGAATTATTCTTTTTGGGAGATCTCAAATTCTACCAACGGTAAGAGCACACGATCTAGAAGGTTTTCTATTGGGAACTCCCCTCAAACCTTCTGAGTTTCGCTCTCTGATTCTACAAACTGTCGTGATCCTATCAGAAATCCGGATTATCTCACTTGGATGAGATTGAATCAATTTTTAATGAGCTGGTTACTGTCTTCCAGAACTGAACAAATGCTAGGACATGTTGTTCGGTGTACTAAATCAGCAGAAATCTGGAAAGTGCTTGATCAACTCTTCTCTACTGATCTAAAGCAGAAAATTCTCAATTGAGGTTTTCACTGCAAAACTACGAGGAAAGGTGCTGAATCTACAAGAATATACCCTAAAATGAAAGGTATTTCTTATGCTCAATGGCTGCTGGTCAACATGTGTCAGATGATGAATTAATTTTGTATATCTTAGGAGGTCTTGGATCTGAATTTGAATATGTTGTAGTAAATCTCACGTCACGAGATTCAGTAACCCTTCAAGATGTTCAGTATTTGTTACAAACTCATGAAATGCGTTTAGAACATCTTACAATTGCCTTTGTTGTTGAGTTTCCTAATGCTGAAGGACGGGTCTATAAACAATCAAGTTCTTAATTTTCATGGTTATCAAACAAACTTAGAGGATGCTCTGGCCGCATAGGCAGGGGTCGTTCTTCCTTTGGAGGTCGCAACTATTTCTCTCTAGGAGCGAACAGTGTTTCTGTGTCAGATTTAGGGTAAATTTGGACACTCTTGCTAAGTAAAAATATTACATAGGTTCAATCTCAATTGTCATAATCAATCTCAACCCTCTCAAAAGGCTCCAGTCAATACTGGTGATGCTGCTTATGATTCCTCTCAGCTCAACCCCCCCTCAGGCATATATTGCCTCCCCTGAGGATGTAGATGATACCTCGTGGTTCCTAGATAGTGGTGCTACGCATCATGTTACTACTCATGGTGACTCTCTTACATCAAAAACTGAATATTCTGGTAGTGGTAAACTCATGGTTGGAGATGGTACTGAGTTGCCTATTTCTCATATTGGTAAAATTGATTTAGCAGATTGTGGCACTTTTTCTAAGCCTCTTGCTCTTTGAAATATTCTCTTAGTTCCTTCTATAACCAAGAACTTGATCAGTTTCTCATTAGATAATAATGTTATAGTGGAACTTAACTATGCTTGTTGTTATGTTAAGGACAAGCACACCAGAGATGTTCTTCTAAAAGGAACTCTTAATAATGACCTTTATCAACTTCAACTTCCATGCTCTTCCCAGTTGCCTACATCATCACAGAAGCCATTTTCAAATTTAGCATCAACTGATTCACTGCCCACATCACAAAGTACACACTGCTGTTCGAATTTGTCTGCTGCACTATTTTCTGGACAGAATAGGACTCCAACAAGTGGTTGCTCTTGCAGTAAAAAATCATTGGTTCACTTATGGCACAGTCTTCTTAGGCACCCAAATAATGTTGTTCTTAACAAGGTGCTCTCTCACCTTCAAATTGCCTCCTCTTCTAAGTCACTCATGCAATTTTGTGATGCCTGCCAATATGGAAAACTTCACCAGATTCCTTTTCCTTCAGTTCCTCTTAAAACTACTCAGCCTTTTCAAGTGCTTCATTCAGATGTATGAGGTCCTGCACCTCTTCTTTCTATTGATGGTTATAGATAGTATATCTCATTTGTTGATGATTTTACTAGACATGTTTGATTTTCCCCACTCAAAAAGTCTGAAGCAATTCTCTTTTCTTGCATTTTAATAAGCTGGTTAAAAGACAATTTCAAACTCAGATTCAGCCAAACTGATTGGGGAGGTCAATACTACAAGCCTAAACCTATTCTTCACATCTTATTGTTCACATCCTTGCCCTCATACTTATCAACAAGGGAGGGCTGAAAGAAAACACTGAAGTATTGTGGAAATTGGTTTGACACTACTTTCTAAGGAAACCATGGATTTAAAGTTTTGTGGGAGGCTTTTCTCTCAGCATTTTATCTCTTGTATCGCCTTCCTACACCAGTACTTAAGGATCTTTCACCCTTTGAATCTCTGTTTGGATACAAGCCAGATTATTATTTTCTCAAGGTGTTTGGGTTTGCATGTTTCCCTTAAAGCCTTACAACAAACACAAACATGCTTTCAAGTCTTTGAAGTGTGTCTTCTTAGGCTGTAGTCCTTCTCATAAAGGCTATAAGTGCTTGCATCCTTCAAGCAGAATTTACATAGCTCGAAGTGTTGTTTTTGATGAGGCTTCATTTCCATATCAGTTGTTATTTGCACCTAAATCATCTTCTGTCACTCCTTTAACTATTACTTCCTGTGGTGCTCCTATTTTTGTCATTCCTTCTGTATCTACTTTTCCTTCTTCCAAGTCTGCTACTGTGTCTGATTCTATTTCCTTACAGAACTTAAATACCAGCCTAGGATCTTTGGCATGTTCTGAAAATAATTCTGATGTCCCTGTTATTCAAGTACCATTTCTGTCTCCCTTGCCTTCTAGTAAAACAGTATCCTTTGAATCTGATACTGCTGCTTCTTCTGTTGGAGCTTCTCCTAGGCCTATCACATTATTTCGGCATGTTGAGTTTATCTCTGTACCTGATGCCTCAGTTCCTAAAATGAATGTTCCTTGTCAGTCCAACCATCCCATGCAAACCAGGTCTAAGTCTGGTGTTTTTAGACCTAAACTTCTTGTTTCTTCACTTCCATCAAGAGTCATCTACTGTACCTCTTGCTTTGGCGAATCCTTTGTGAAAAATGCTATGGAAGTTGAATATCAAGCTCTCTTAAGATATAATACATGGAAATTAGTTCCTCCTAATGATGCTTCTCATGTTATACAAAGTAAATTACAAGCCAATAGAGCAAGTAAATGGGTGTTTCAAATAAAGCTTAAGGCTAATGATACCTGATGTCACAAAGCCCGGTCAGGCAAGGGCTTTCTAACAAACTCCCTATTCCCGATTTTCTCTGAGACATTTAGTATAGCATATTAAAGCATCAACCATTGGAATCATCTTTACGCAGCGTATCAAGAGGTTGGGACATTCAACAAATTGATGTGAATAATGCATTCTTGAATGGAGATCTTCATGAGGATGTTTTTATGACTCAACCATAGGGGTTTGTGGATCCTACCAAGCCTAACCATGTGTGTAAACTTCATAAGGCATTATATGGTCTAAAACAAGCTCTAAGAGCTTGGTTTGAGAAATTGAAAAGCGCTCTCATTGCCTGGGGTTTTCAAAACTCTGTTTCTGATACATCACTTTTCTTTACTCATAAAGGTGGTTGAATGATGCTTCTCTTAGTGTATGTAGATGATATCTTAATTACAGAAGAAAGCTATGCATATCCAACAAGTTATTTTGCATCTAAACACTCGCTTGCTTTGAAAACCTCGGGGTTCGTAAGCTACTCGCTTTGAAGCCGGCTCGAGACTCTTCGTGATTTCATCTCGCCAATTCAAATATGTTGTTGATCTCCTTCACAAAACTAATATGCTCAATGCCAAGCCTCTCTCCACACCAATGTGTATCAATTCCAAACTATCTCTACATGATAGTGCACCTTTTGAGCATTCGTCTCTATATAGGAGCACAATTGGGGCACTTCAATATCTTACTTTATCAAGACCTAATATTGCTTTCTTAGTTAATAAGCTTAGCCAATATTTGTAAACTCCAACTCTAGCTCACTGGAAAGCCTATAAGAGAGTTCTAAGGTACATAAAAGGAACTATTTCATATGGTCTCAAGTTTAAACAAACACAATTGCTGAAGCTTAAAGGGTATTCAGATGCCTATTGGGCAAGCAATATTGATGATAGAAAGTTTCACTACAACAATTTTTAATTGTATCATCAAGGGTATAGATATTTTTAGCAAGCTCTATTGACTTAATATGGATAATAACATTTGTTAACTTAAATTGGTATAAATCTTCACCACATCACCTATTCTTCGTGTGACAACCAAGGGGCTCAAGCTTGGTAAGTAATCTCGCAAAACATGCTAGAACTAAGCACATATTTTGCCTGGGATCTTGTAACAAAGAAACAACCGAAGCCAAGTATATCCCTACCGAGTTCCAACCTCCGATCTTCTTACCAAGGCTTTGTCAAAGGATCGCTTTCAAACACTTCGATGTAAGCCAACCATGGAAGTCTTATGTCCACTTCGAGGGGGCTATCAAGAAGAAGGTTTTGGAAGTCATATCAAGAAGGTTCGAATTCACGTAACACAAATCGTTATTTAGTTGTACTGTTACTCGCTTTTGCTAAGTCATTTTTCTGCACTTCTCTTTAGCATTTTATCAAATAGAAAGTTTGCTTTATTTTTATCATTCATCTTCAACAATATATAACATATACATATAAGAACAAGCATAAGGCAGTAGAAAAGCTAATGCAATGGGTGCTCTTTACTTGCTTTTATTTATATTAATTCATACTGTGGTCTTACAGACCAGTCACACAGGTAAGAGCTATGTGGGGATGGCGCAGTCCTTAGAAGCTGATTATGACGCAAATTTCGCGGAAGCTCCTTCGAACCCATTGTTGGAGGAAAGGAAGGACTATCCGATTGAAAGTCCTATATTGTAGTATCTTTGTTCGTTGCGACAAAAGAGGAACATTAGCTCCTTACAGACTATTCTCAAGCAGCAAAAAGAGTATATTCGAGACTTCACAAGGAGGTTCAAGGAAACCATCCAGCAGATCGAGTAGTATAACATGGATGTAGTCCTCCAAAACTTAAGGAGAAGCTTTAGGCCAATTCTCCTTTCTTCTAGTCAATATCTTGGGACTGGCCAAGTGATTAACGAAGGAATTATACAGCCTACCGGGATAAGTACTCGCGCTAGAGAACAATATCCGTATACAACAACCTAGACTGGTCATGATGCTTAGTTTCGACTCAAGGGAAATAAGCCGCTCGAAGAAGCCATCATAATCCAAGGAAGGTCGTGAAAGGTAGACCGAAAGCGATCCCTGTGAAGCCAGAAAAAAAGAGAGAACCCCGCACTCATCTCTGAACGCTCTCATGAGAGGTTGGTCGCCCATAATTTGCGACTGCCAGAGTTTAAATGGAATGCACCGATCCGTGACGATCCTCCAAAGAAACAACCATGTGGGCAATTATCATGTAGATCATGGGCATGAGACCAATAGATGCCGAAGCTTAAGTTTCTTGGTAGAAAAGCTGATCAAAGACGGACACCTCAGGAGGTATATCATAGAACCTGACCACGGGGTGGAATCAGGGCAAGTTGAAGACAAAATCACAGTCGGCGTGGTAGTCTCGTCAGAATCCAGACCCACCATAAACTATATACTAGGCTCGCTTCGCCTTTCCAACGTACCAAGATTTACCAAGCACCAATGTAAGAAGCCTTGAGAGCCACCACAGTTAAGGCCAGGGTAAATGCTATCCACGTGGAAGGCAGGCATGAAGAAACCAAGCTAATAAATGGCCCCATATCCTTTCCTCCTGTCAACCCAAACAAGATTATTATGCCCCACTATGATGCAGATCAATTCACACCTCAGATAATGGTTTCATGTGCATGGCACCGATAGACCTGCAAGGTGGCGCATGTGTTGCAACAACTACTAGCCTTCGCTGCATGAAGCTTTCCTTAGGTATGCTAAACTCAACCGAGCAGATCCTCTATGGTTTTAATGGTGCAACTACTGTAACACTAGGAGAAATCACGCTCCCTGTAAAAGCCAGGCTAGTCACTCAGCAAGTTCTATTCTCAATCGTCGAAGACATGGAGCCTTACAACGCCATAATGGGCCGGGCCTGGTTGCACTCGATGAAAGCTATCCCTTCGACCTACCACAAAACGGTCAGCTATTTAACTAACACCGGGTAGGTTGACCTTTTAAGTAGTCAGCTGGCCACACGACAATGTTATCAACTATCTGTACAAGGACAGAGAAGGGAGAAAAGCTTTGAAAGTTCCTCCCTTGAAGATCAAACAACCGTGTAGCAATCACGTCAGGGCCCATTAGGCGAAAGATAAGGATTACCGGGTCAGGATCCCCGAAAAAGAAACATTGGATAGGCCTAAAGTTCATTTACGCCGCTTATCTCCGTCCAACGAAGAATCCGGCGCGATCAGGTTATCAATAACCTAGATGTATTCGCATGGAGCCACTAAGAAATGGTTGGGATTAACCCGACGGTGGCTGCTCACGAACTAAATATTATCCCCATGGCCAAACCAATAAGACAAAAAGGAGATGCTTCCACCCTATCACCATCGATCATTCAGACTAAGTAAACAAATCCTCCCACAAGAGCAAGTTTCATAAGAGAAGTGAAGTACCTCTAATGGTTAGCCAACATGGTGGTGGTTCCAAAGAAAGGAGGTAAGTTGCGAGTATGTGTAGATTACACTAACCTCAACGAAGCATACCCAAAAGATAGTTTCCTCTTGCTACGAATAGATCAAATTGTCGACGCCATACCGACACCTTAATAACGTCGTTGGGACACTTTCAGTTTCATTAGGATTCCCATGCACCGCTTGATGCAGAGAAACGAATCTTCATTACACCTCACGGCCATCGTTACAATGTGCCTTTCGTCAAAATGCTCTAGGCACCTATCGCAGGTCGCGACTAAGATTTTCTCCGACCACCTGGGTAAACCATGGAGGTCTATATCGATGATATGCTTATGAAGTCCAAAGAATGCTTCGACCACATCAAGCATCTACAAGAAGCCTTTGAGCTATTGTGAAGGTACGACATGAAACTCAACCCTTTGAAATGTACGTGCTCGTGAGTTGGGCTCGAGCAAGTTTTTGAAGCTATGAGAATCAGAGAGGATGAGGCCAATCCTATAAAACTCAAAGCTAGAATGGACTCTCAAGCTCATACCTCCAACTGGGGAAAGGATAGAGCAGATTATACGGCTAGACTTCCCCACATTTAATAATGAGACTTAATATGAAGCAATCCTAGTCGGAATCGACCTTGCAAAGTCTGTATCCTCAAAAAAACTCATCATACGCAGTGACTCTCAACTGGTAGTGGGACAGGTAAACAGAGAATATTAAATGTGAGATCAGCGCATGGTCAGGTATGCTAATCTGGTCAAACAACGACTAAGGAGTTTTGTAGCTTGGAAGCTCGAGCATATCCCAAGGGACTCGAATAAAAAAACGGACGCTTTGGCAGTGGTGGCCACATCCATCCCAATAAAAGAAATGGTGTTCCTTCCCCGGCCTACTTACTTCAACCACGCTGCCTATTACAACTCACCAGTGAGTCGGGATAGACGGCATGCCCTTCTTGGCTAACCCCTATAATGCATTATTTGAGCTCAAGAGAGCTGCCGGATAACAGGGTTGAAGCCCACAAAGATTTTGGTCTGGGGAGGCCAAGCCATTGCGGAACTGCAATTATATAAGCTTAGCCTCTGGGGATGGGCCGTGATCTTAAGTGTCTCACCACTCAAAGACGGATAATATATCGCGTAACTCCATGAAGAGATATACGGAAACCATTCAGGCAGCAGAACTTTAGCTCATAGGACCCATACACAAGGTTATTATTGGCCAACCATGAGAGTAGATGCAGCCGCTTACGGAAGGAAGTGTGATCGCTGCCAACGACAAGCCCCCATCTCAAGGGTGCAGGCTTAAGATTCAACCACCATCACAAGCCCTTGACCTTTTTCTCGGTGGGGAATTGATATGGTTAGACCACTGCCTACTGCCCCGGCTTAGAAGAAGTTATTGTTGGTAGCCACCGACTATTTTAGAAAATGGATAGAAGCTGAAGCCTTCGCCTCCATCAAAGACAAGGATGTCGTCCAATTTGTGTAGAAGAATATTGTTTTCCGATTCAGAATACCTCAGTCGATCATAATTGACAATGGGCCACAGTTTGATAATAGAGTATACAGAAATTTCTACCATGAGTTGAAAATTATAAACTTGTACTAAACCCCGCGGTACCCGCAAAGCAATGGCTAAGCGGAAGCATCTAACAAAACTCTCTTGAAGGCTTTGAAACAGTGTCTACATTTGACTAAGGGGGAGTGTGTAGAAGACCTACCCGGAGTTCTTTGGGCCTATAAAACAACTAACCGAAGGCCAATTGGGATATCGCTGTTCGTCCCACGGCTGGATAAGAGGCCATACCTCAGAGATCGGGTGCCCACACTTCAATCAAATCCTTGAAAATCTAATACCGAAGTCGCACCAAAGACTTAGATATGACACAATGAGCCAGGAAGCTGCAACTATGTGTATAGCATTATACCAGCAAAGACTGACAAACCTATATAACAGGCATGTAAAGTCTCATGCATTCCAAGGCAAAGACCTAGTCTTGAGAAGGGTCTTTGAAAACACGGTTGATTCAGTGGCTGGAAAATTCCAACCAAATTGGGAGGGGCCATACATGATAGTAAGAGTGGGGTAGCCTCTGATCATACGCTTTTAAATAAACCATACCTGATGCCATGCTCATGGAATGTTACTCATTTTAAAAGGTATTATCAGTAAATTTTTCTTTAAAGATGTTATCAATCAAGTTTTCTTTAAAGGTGTTATCAATAAAATTTCCTTTAAAGAATTTTCTTTCAATTCTTAGAATAACCTCATAAGACTAGATGCGGTCTATACCATTGCACTTTCAAAAGACCCGTACTGCACCTACACCGTGGGCACTTTCGAAGACCAGATGTGGGCCCATAACTTGTCGGGCTATTTCAAGACCATATATGGCTCATACCGCTAGGCACTTTCAAAAGACCGTACATGATCTTACCATTGGCACATGCCTGGGCTACCGAAATGACATTCGTCGTCAGTGAACTCATCGGTTTAAATTTTAAAAACTTAACATTGATATCCTAGTCAAGATTCATGGAAGGGAGTTGTGATAAAAAAAGGAATCAATAGTATAAGTAAACTAAAAATCAGATTATAAATACGCGCTCTAATACAATAAAATACATATAAGTTACGCGCCAAACTAGGGCCAATTACAAAAAAAGGGAGAGGGGAGAACTTAAGATGTTCCAGCACAGTCCTCAATAGGAGATCTCCTCTATAGTTCCTTTTCCTTCTCTACCGTTTTGCTCTGCTCCGCCTTAGTTGTTGTGGCCTCAGTGGGTGCTCGAGTCGGGGGGCACCTAGGGTTCATGAAGAACCTCGGGAGGAGCAAGCTCCGAGGAGCTCGCATACAATCTGAACCTCGCTTAGTCTCCAAATGTTGTGTTTGAACGTACAACATTCGTAGCCGTATGCAAAGATCAACTCCAGGGCCTTCTAGTAGTCCCCCTCCATGGCCTCTTTATCCTTGCCCGCCTGGGAGTGGAGAGAAGACACCTCATCCTTAGCCGCCCCAATCTCCAAATGGAGTGAAGTTCACACTTAACTCCTAGCGGCATCCTCACTCACACTTCGCCCTAACTCACCTAGCCTCCTTTGCAACTCGCTGCAGACTGATCCTAGCTAGTTTGTCCTCCGCTAGCACCTCAGATCACTGTCAGAATCGCAATTGACCTAAGTTAGCTACGCCTTCTCGCTTCATTCCCCTCCCCTTCACATCTCCCAGCCTTCCTCGCACCAAATTTTAAATTCTCCCGTCCTAATGCTTGTAATTTTAGCTTTCGCCTTGACTGAGCGCGTTGAAGGCCTGGTGCTAGGAAACGGTTGACTAAGAATATAGCCGTAGCTTCTCGGCATCCCCTAGCCTATGGTTAAGCTCCTTATACTGATGCGTCATGTTCCGAATAGTAGTGATAACCTACAAAAGGAGAGGTGTTAGGAGGGAATCACAACATAAAACCCAGGCTCAAATGTTAGAAGTCTAGTCATACTAGCTCACCGTTCCATTAAAGTCGGAGTCAAGGAATAAACATCCTCCTCGCCCACACGTTGGTGATTTCCTCTATCCATGTAGCTGGGGAAGGAATGGAATATTTCTTCAAAGATGAGCCACCACTCCGTATTCTGGAGAGATCGTAGAGTTCAAGCGTATGTGTGAACGAAGAGTCCTCTTATTAAAGGTTCCAACCGCCAATAATTGACCGCCCATTTCGACCAGAGCTCCGCCGTGTCCACCGGCTGACGGGCCCCAATTCATCGAATTTAACGCACGAGCTCAACACAACTGCTAGGTACCGCTTCATGGGACGGGACCAGGACCGGACTGCCTAGCCCGCCAACCCGCAGACCAATGGATGTCTCAGAAAGGTGGCCTGTTTACAAAATTTCTCGATCGCTAGGAGGTCCCTCCCACTGTGAGCCCCATCCCAACGACAACAAGCCTCCTTAGAAGCGTCCTGGGCGGCCCCTCCAACGCCGGTAGGGCATCAAAAGCTCGTTCCGGAGAGTCCATAATAATAACTGTCGGGCTCTTCTGAGCCTCTTCATCTAGACCAGACCATTTTGGGGGCTTTTTGCTTGATACTTCCAAGCTGGGGGTAGTTTTCCCGCGTCAGCCTCACTCACAAGATCCCACGAAAAACTTAATGAAGAAGGCTAGACATATCGCCCTCCCTCTCCCCGCCTGGGGGAGGAGATGCGGTGCTTCGAACTAACCAGTATTCTTTAGTTGTCTCACTGAGGCACTTAATCGTCTCAATTATGAAGAGCTACCCGGATCGACTAAAGGTCAATGAGAACTAAATGTTTCCCCAACAAGTCACACACCAAATGCATGTTGTCAATGGCCGCCGTCATGTCAGGATGGACGGGGATTATGTAAGGGAAAACTCACCCTAATTCTCACAAGTTCTTCATAGATAAGGAGAGTCAGGGTTGTGCTCCCCTACGCGATCTCTGTAGGGCCGCCTAACGCGCTCTGCACTAGCATCTCCACCTAGATAACCAAACAAGATCACTCTCAGGCCAACCCATAAAATCTAAGAAGGGCATGTCAAAACACGCAAGAATTTCAGAAAATTGGGGCATGTCAAAACGTTGCACGACCTAGGGAGGCGGTCCCACCAAGCTAAAACAAACCTAAACGACTGATTCGTGATCAAAGCGGAAGCCCCGAGAGCTCGACGCCTCACCACGCACCTTTAACCAAACCACCCCTTTCGTCGCCTTTAGGAGTCCAAGAGCTCTATATAAACAGTACTGGTCAGGGCTAACATAGATCGCGTACCTCAATCCTAAGCTTCAAAGTGTAAATAAAACAAATATCTACCAGCAAAATATAAAACTGATAAACAAAGTTTAGCACACTGTAACTCGTTAGAATTCGTAAGACATTCGGATGTACAAGTGTAGGAGGCGCCATGGTAAAGTGTAGAAACTGCTTCACCAAAGAAGGGATGGGGAGGCAAAGTCCAGTAACAAACTGCTCCCATGTAAAATAAATGGCATTATATGTCGCTCTCACTGTCGAGGTAGTCGTGCCGCCTGACACCTCCAATTTGAAGGCAACAGGAACTTGTCTGAAGGACCTCAAATCCTCTATAGACATAGCAGCGACTAGGCTGCTTACGTGGGCATTTCCCGAGGGGTCCCCCTCTTACGCCTAGCCTGACTGGTGGAAGCCTTTTCGAGACCTCTTTCCATTTTACAGGCAAAAAAAAGGGGACCGACTTAAAACCCTCAAAAGAAAAAATAAACCCCACCCCTCTTTGGAGATTTGACAATCTCCTAGCGACAAGACCTAAGAACCTCGAACCAGGAACCTTCGTAAAACCTAATGGGATGACTCTAAACCTGGGAACATCCTATACCCAGCCTGCAACATCATCATTAGAACCCCACCGATGAACGATGTTCACAATCTTAGAAAGAAGCAAAAGCTTTCTAACCCAAGAATACCTAGCAAACAAAGCCAAAAAAAAAAAAAAAACACAAAGAATGAGATATAATCTAGTTTCAAAAAAAAAAAAACTCATCTAAAAATTGAAAGTTGTGATGGGACCTCTGATAATTCATTTCAAAGAACAATTCACATAAACACAAGAGAACGGAATTTGCAGCAGGTAAAGAGCTTTGCAAAATCGTAAAAAGGCAAAGCCTTAGAGCCTAACCCCTATATATAGGGGCAAAACATCAATCGACACATTGAATGTGCCGTCAAGACATCATGTGCCGCAGACATGCAGGGAAACATGCGCTGCCCACCCACTTTATATCCAAACACACTCCACCTTACTGTGTTCTAATGAACGTACACTCACAAATTTTTCAACTTTCCAACACTCGTGCTTAGTTAATCAGATTTTCCCGACTCAAGAAGCATAAACCTTTAGCTAGGAAAGGTTGTTAGTAATACAGGCTGTTAAATCTAGACTCCTAAGACTGATAATGTATCATTGGCCCGCATCAGCGAAACAACCCAAGTCCACTTATCAGATAAAAACCAAGGTGAATTAACTGTATTTGAGAGAGTCTTAAAGCCCATATGAGAAAGACAGAGAACCTGTTTAAGACTTCACTTCATGGTGTTCTTTAGTGGTTTTCAAGTCCCCTAGCCCCGCTTACTCCTACCGCATACATGGGAAGTCTATTATGATGGGTTAATACGAAAGAAAAATACGCAAAAGAGATATTTATCAGCTGATTTTCCAGTTTCCAAATCCCTTATTTCTAGGAAGGTTAATCCTTAATAGGAAGGAAGATATTTTATCCCTAAAATTTAGAGATTTTATTCCTAAAATTAAGGGAAGATTAACGAACCATGCCCTATAAATTCGGAAGATCTCCCACGAGGTAAGGGCATTCGAAACTGTGCAAAAACTCTGCTTTTTCTTCTCCATCTTTTGCTTACTTAATCGTCGGAGAGGTGGCCGACACACCGTCGTCGGATCACCTTTTTGCAAGTTCACGTTGCATTGTTGATGCCCAAAGGATCCAATGATCAAGGTCCCAACAATAAATATTCCTCCAAGAGATGAACTTTTAAATAAATATTCTTTAGGAGGTAAAATCCTCCAGCCAACATTTTTTTGTTGTATTTTTACTCCAAAATATTATCTTGCTTTTCCTTGGGAACTCCTCTAGGATTTTGCAATAGACTTTTCCTTGAAGAAATAAGGTCCTTTATGTCCCGGATAGTTGAAATAGCGACAAACAAGATATGACAAATTAGAGACTCACAAAAATTCTTACTAATAGTGGGTTGCGGTTCTTGAGCCTTAAATTCTTTCATGAAAATTGTCTTGGATGTTGAACATTTCCCTTCATACTCGAGTCCTTGATGATTTCCATAAGGCCTTCACATAGATAAAATCTTATCTAACTTAGTTGTACAAGAATTCTACATTTTTAAATTTCTATGAGTCTGTTCAAGTTCCATTCTAGCCTCCATTTTTCCCTGCACTTCTGCTGCCGGGGCTCCACAGTCACTAACTATCTTTCTCAAAACATCTCTCTTAATAACTGTAGATTCTCTTGAGAAGTTGTCTCATAATCACTACCAAGATTCAAATTCAAGTGATTAATGAGAATTACATCCTGTAGATTCTTTTGACACGGTACCTTTCCATGTTACAACTCAGCAATCATCACCAGGTGTAACACAACTAGTAGCTATCTCCTTACAGACATTAAAGGCAACTTAGTTGTTTGAATGTTCTTCTTGAGGCTATTAGCACACTTCGTCTGAATATGCCTAAATCCCTCGTACTCTCTACTATAAATCCCCTTTCTCTTCACTATTGAATTTGACTTGACAAGACCTGCGTTACCCTTCTGAAAATTATTGTTCATATTGTATTTTGGATTGAAACTAGATCTCTTTGCCTTCTTGAGAAACCGTACAAAATTCTTTATCAATGAAGCAAATGACTCAGCAAGTTCATGACCTGACTCCATATCATCATCAATCTCTTCAGTTAACATCTCGGCTTGGAAGGCTAGTTTTTTTCCTCTTTTGTTAGCCTCAAAATTGATCCCTAACGCCTTTTAGTGAACCCATCAATTCTTCAAGCTCCATAGGATCTAGATTCTTGGCTTCCTCGATTTCCATGACTTGTAAGAAAGATCTCCAACAGGCGCTTATCTAAAATAAATATCAAAATATATTAAAATATCAGATATCTATTTTAACTAACCACTTTTTCAAAGCTTACTCCAACAACGCTATCTATTTTAGCTATCCAATTTCCAACCAACTTTAACTAACTTCAATAATAAAATCTAAAATACTAAAATCACATGACATATCAAAGGTAAAACAAAAAGGGAATCGTGTTTTCATGATTGATTTCAGGGCTTCGGAGAATTGTGTTCTGGAGAGAAAAATCAGAAATGGAACGGAGGAGACGAGAAAGGTGGGGAGGTTTAAAACATAGAAGCAAAATAAGGGAAAATGTTTTTATTTTCTCTAAACCAAAGAGCATATGAACTCTACTCGCCTCTAACATCCTTTCCAGAATCATAAGCCCTAATGAGAGGAAATAGAATGCCATAAACCGACAAATTCGATGAAACATATCCAGATTAATAAGATTTATATAATAAATTGGTATAAAGTTTATAAATTTGATAATATAATTACTAAAATATTTATGACTCTCTTCAATATGTCGATGTCATTTATCTGATATCTTTGACTCATCAAATCCGACATATGATAAGACAATAAAAAACAATAAATCATAACAAGTCGATGATAAATCAAACCTGTAATAAATGATAATAACATGAAAAATAAAATAATACCTAAATTTTTATTAAACAACCGCCTATCGATAAAAATAAAATAAAAGAAGAATCGATTTAAGAAAGACTTCACCCGCTAAATAAATCTTATCCTCTCCTCTCTTCCTTTTTCCACAAGTAGAGACGAGAGGGTGAGAAAACAAGAGGGTGATTCATTATTTGGTGGGCAGACTGTTGCTCTCTAGCCTGTCTTCCTCCAACTTCACCCGCTTCTCTCTTTCCTTTCTCTTCACATTTCCCACTTCTTTTTCTTCTCTTCTCCGTTCTCTTCAATTTTCCCGTCTCGTTTTCTCTCTTCTGGCATCTGATTTTGATTCTGATTTTCCCGAGAAAATGACAGACAGAGTACCCATCTTCCGAACCCACCTCCACCGGCGCTGCACCAGGTGGATCTGCAGTTCCAGCCGCTGCTCCGACGAAACCCCGCCTCTATAACCCCACTCATCCAACTTATCGCGCTCTGACCGACAGCCGGTTGATAGGTTCTCGCTCCATGGATTGTGGCGAGGGAGATGGGCTCGCCACATGTGGCGAGTGAAATCCAGGTTATGCTAAATAGCTAGGGAAATAGCTAGCTTGTTGGAGGGGGTTTTTAGAAAGAAACTCTTTAAAATAGCTAAAAGGATGGGTTTATTGAGCCTCTTGGAGATGCTCTAAGCAAATCTCTTTCGAAGAGGCCTCAGAACCTTGCTAACCAACTTCCCCTTAGGTTTTTTCTCATCACCAGCAAGTGATTCATTCACAATATCATAAATTCAAAAATGAAATTTGTAGTAGTTTCAAAATAAAACAGATGCAAATTCTCATATTTGGTTCTAAGCATGTTCAGCTTTGAATGTCTCACCGAGGCTGTTCCTTCATGAGAGCCATCCTAGAATATCTCAAGCTTCCATAGCAGTAACACATGTCAAAATTATTTAAACTGGTTGATATTTACAGCACTAAAAACAGCATTCAACGCACATGCGACCTTTGAAATTATACAAAAAGAATATTCTAAAGGAAAGAAATTTGTTTGACGAATAGTATTTTGTTTAATTAAATATAAATAATAATAAATTGTAAAACTCTCGGCAACTTCTTCCTTCTATCTTGACTCGAGTATTTCTGTATTTGAAAGGTATAATTTCTTCCCTTCAATTTCTTATTCAAAGCCGTGTTATCAAGGCCCATGCAATTTAATTCTTTGCTTGACTTTTGATTTCTTTTGCTTGGCCAGTAAGTTCTAGATTTTACAGAACTGGCAGGTAAACGTGCGATTTCGCATATATGAGTTATCAGACCACAACTTGATATGGCCAATTTATGATTCCTCCATTAAAGTCATCAAAAGCGGTCAAAACTGGAGTTGGTGGACGGAGAATTCTTCTTTCGAGCTTGTCCAATTTCTCCATCAAGAATAATAAAGACGTGCTATTTGGGTTAACTTCCTGATACCTCTTCATCTATATGAACATAAGAACAAGTATAACGACATAGCAAAAGTGAGTGCTAATGGATGCTCTTCACTTGCTTTTACTTATATTAATTCATGGTGTGGTGTTACAGACTAGTCACATAGACAAGAGCTGTGTGGCAATGGCTCGTACCTTGGAAGCTACTTCTGATACGGATTTTGTGGCTGCTGCTTCAAAAAGATTGTTGGAGCAAACGAAGGTATACCCAGCAAGACATGGAAGCCCCATATGGAACCCTAGTCCTCAGGCTGGGCTCCCGCATGACCCTTATACCCCTCCAGCACTACCTTATGCTGATAAGCTTCAGCATTTGTCTCCGTCTATATCATCTCCACCACCACCAAGTCTGCCTAGCACCCCATGAGTTTTATGCATCCATTAGCATATATATGTCTGCCTAATTTTTTTTTTTTCTTCTCTAGCATATTTCGTCAGTTTGACAACAATACATTGTGCTAAGTTTTTCAGTTCATACATTTCGTCCTGTAAGACTCAAAGAAAAAGAAGAAGAAGTTTGCTTGCTGTCAGCATATATGCAACATGTCATTTGTATATCAGGTTCCGGTTACTTAAATAAAGAAATGGTATGGTTAGATTAATTACCCTCACATTTGTGCATAGGTATATGTTGGGGAGATGAGAGAGAGTAGAATATGGGTGCATTCTGAAACTCATAAGGCCATGTTTGGTTCCGGCAAAATTTAAGGGAAAATGCAAGACAAAAGAAAATAAGTAGGAAACGTTGAAGAAAAATAAAAATAGAGTTAAATCTGATATATTATTTTTATTTAATCGCTGCTTCAAATCAATTTTATTTATCTTAACTCATCAATATAAAAATTAAACATTATAAAATTTATAAGTTTTTCAAGTATTATATTTTAATTATATTTGAATTTCTTTAAAACTTTTCATTACAGAACCAGTCATAAGAAAATCATTTTCCTTAATTTCTCTTTCCTTAGTGGTTTCCAGGAACCAATTGCTAAATTATTTTGTATAAACCAAAAGTACTTATTGATCCTAAAACAAATGATCAAAAAATCAAAAGATCTAATAAATACATTACAAAATAATAACTTTATTTAATAAAAAAGATATCAATTGAGATCACAGTAAACATACCGACATTTCGATCTAATCATACGCTATAAGTCCCCAAATCTACAAGAGACTTAAATCAAAGAAAGACTAGGTCAAGATAATTCTTCCTTCTCCCCAAAGTATGTTATGCCAAAACCCTTATAAAATTTTGCGCCTATTTACTCATATACTGAAAGCACAAGGAACACCTAAGCCACTAAATGGGCTTACCAAAGCAAGGGAGAAGATATAACCATGAGCCCATAGCTAGTTAATATTAAACTATCCCATAATGACTCCATAATTAATATGCACAAATTACAATTGGAAATTGTAATATAATTTATGCTTAGTCCATAGATTAATAAATTAATCTAACATTCTCCCACTTTGACGATATAATCATAACTTAAATGCTTTCACAATAAATTTACATAGCCATAACCAATCATATACAATTAACACACCGAGAGGATGCATAAATCATACATAATCAGGCGCTACTAATCAAAATCATAACTCAAATGTTTCAACAAGAGATTTACATAGTCATAACCAATCATACACAATTAATACACCGAGAGGATGCATAAATTGTACAAAATCAGGTGCTACTGATCTAGAAGCATTTTAATGACAAGAGTATTGATTCAATAGAAAGAGAAAACATAATTCTGTCATTCATCCGTCAAATGACACAAAATATGTAAGATAATGACAAAGGTCAAAATGCATGTAATAACAAAACATGAGCTTTCCTCACAAAATACATGAAAAGGAAAACTTCCACTAAAACAAATATTCTAGTTCCTAACAATCCCATGGTGACGTGTTCTGAAACACAATAAATAGTAAGCTCGTTGCTGGGTTTGGCAACATGCTAGTCGTAGGCTTATGCTCAACTGAAATGAGGGACTCTACAACTTTCTCTTTCACAAAAAAGAACTTCACATCAATATGTTTGGAGCGAGAAGTGCTTCTAGTGTTCCTAGAGAAAGATACAGTTACATAATTATCATAGAACAATTTCAGCGGTGTAGAAATGGAGTGAACAACCTCCAAAGCTGAAATGAAGTTTAGCAACCATATTGCATGACAAGTAGCCTCATAACACGCCACATACTCTGCCTCCATAGTAGAAGAAGCTGTAAGTGTCTACTTGACACTTTTCCACGAAACAGCTCTTTAGCCATCATAAAGATATAACCAGAAGTGGACTTTCTATCATCCACGCAGCCTGCATAATTAGAATCACTAAAACCAACCACCTCAATAGTGTCGGTACGCCAATATGTCAACATGAGATCCTTGGTACCCTAAAGATACCTCAAAACTTTCTTAACCGCTTTCCAGTGGCTTTGACTAGGATAACTCAAGTACTTGCCCAACACGCCGACAACAAAAGCAATATCAGGACGTGTGCATACTTGAGCATACATTAGGCTACCCACAACTGAAGAATAAGGGATTGCTTTCATTTGATCTCTCAATATCATTCTATGGACATTAGCCTTTGGAAAATCTTTCACCCTTTACAATTGGTGCCTTACCAGAAGAACACGATTGCATATTAAACCTTTTTAGAATGCGTTCAATATACGTTTGCTGAGACAATCTTAGAATGCCACTAGGTTTATCGTGAAGTATCTGTATGCCCAAGACATAAGATGCTTCCCCAACATCCTTCATATCAAAATGACTAAATAATACCGCTTGGTTCTCAATCAATGTGTTAGTATCATCAAGCTGCGGTTAAAATATCATCAATATATAAAACTAAGAATATGAACTTGTTCCACCGATTTTCTCATATATATGCATCGACGACGATGTTCCTCCTTAAACCATGAGCAAGACAACTTCATCAAACTTGAGATACCATTGCCTAGAATCTTTCTTTAAACCTTAAATGGATTTCTGGAGTTTACAAACCATGTGGTCCTTACCAACTTCCTCAAAACCAATAGGTTGAGACATGTAAACATCCTCAACTAAGTCTCCATTCAAGAAAGTTGTCCTCACATCCATCTGATGCAACTCTAAATCAAAATGAGCAATTATAGCCATCATAATGCTTAAAGAGTCTTTAGTGGACACGGGAGAGAAGGTTTCCTTAAAACCAATACCTTCCTGTTTACTGTAACCCTTAGCCACTAATCTTGCTCTATATCTCTCTACCTATCCCTTAGCATCGCACTTGGTCTTGAATACCCATTTTCACCCAATAGGTATGCAGTCATCTGACAAATCTACTAAGCTCCACAGTTTATTTTATGACATGGAAGTCATCACATATTTCATTGCAATAGATCCAGAAGTTGGTTTGAGGACCAATAATGGCTTTCAGAGGTGTTGATCCGATACAACACCCACATCATACCCATGCCCGCTAAGCACAAAATAGTCATTTAAAATCGCGGGCCTAGGCACCCTCTCTGAGCTCAAGGGTATATCCATGGCTACATCTAGGGCTACTGGATCCACATTTGGGGCTACTGGATCTACATCCTCAATTGGTTCATCATCGATATGGTTACCGGACGCCGGGTCACATGGCTGTAGAGCTGAGCGAAAGAAATAGAAGTACAGGAATAAAACTCGGTGGTGTTCCTTTAACACAATTTTCGCCCTCGCTCAGACTCAAAGATCATCCTCAAAAATAGATAAATTTTAATCCGACTCAATCACTCCGTGGTGTATGACGTGCACAAAACTGAACCTCGATCCCACACACAACCAACAAAGTACCTACTCAATGGCTTGATCAAGTTTTCTTGGTTTGCGAAAGAGGTACTGGCCTCACTTCCACCTCAGAACCCCGTATTATTTGGGCGACGAAGACTAGGCTTCTTCAGACCATAACTCATAAGGAGTCTTAGAAACGCACTTCCCATTTCAGCACTTGATTCAAAATATAAGTCAGAAGTCAGGCTTCACCCCATAAGAACACAAGTAGTGAGGAACTAACAAGCATACATCGTACCATATCAAGAAGTGTGCGATTTATCCTCTCTGTAATCCCATTTTGTTGAGGAGTACCAGGCATTATAGACTGAGCATCAATGCCACATTCTTGAAGGTACCTCGCAAATGGTCCAAGGTTGCATCTCGTCTCATCATATCTACCATAATACTCACCCACTTTGTCAAAATGAACCACTTTGATCATTTTCCTCGCTTGAGTCTCTCAACTTCGCCTTTGAAAGCTTGAAAGCCCCAAGATCTCACTTCTACTAAAATACCCGACAAACCATAAAGGGACAATCATCAATGAATGTGATGAAATATTCAGAAGCCACCCATAGCAAAAGGAGGAATGGCCCACAACATTCAGATGAATAACCTCAAACAACTCTATACATCTATCAATCTTGGCACTCCTAATCGTCGCAGTCAACTTACCTTTGATGTAGTCTACACAGGTATCAAAATATGAGAAATCAAGATATGGAAGAATCTAATATTTAATTAGCATTCCATTCTCGTTTTCCAGAAATACGCCCAAAAACAAATAGGTCAAAGAGTAGAAGACTTTCATCCAATCTCAGACTTTGAGTCGATGAAGTGATAATAAGTGGCAATAAAACATAAAGCAGAGCAAACAACCTAATCAGAAAGAATTCCACAGTGACTCAAAGGCTAATCAATAGTGAATCTTGATACGCTAACTTTTCTAGTTTAAAAAAGAAGGGTCCATATCGCTTGCATAGAATTGCAAGCGTGAATGTAGGGCACCACTATCTAACTACCAAGTATCGATCACATCAATGATATTGTATTCAAAACAAAACATTCACCAAATGATTATCGATAGCCCAAATTTCCCATTCTCAGAATTAGTCCCATCGAGTTTTGTAATGGCGTAGAACCGAAGAAAGCTCAAAGTCAAAAACAAACAAAAGAACAATGTAAAAATACACAAAACAAGCGACACGTAAATCGCTTCCATTCTTCTGGCTTTTACCAAATAACCCACAAAAGTGGTCACCAAATGCTAGAGTCTATAAAATTCAAAAAGACTCATACATAAGGAAGAGCAATTCACTAGTCGTCACAACCAAATGAGTCAATTTCCCACTGATAGGGTAGTAAAATTATGCGATTCATGACATTTAACACTTTTATCAAACTAAGATCTCACCAAATAATCAAGTCATCGATGCGACAACTTTACTCCGCATGGATCCAGCAAAATTGATGCGCAAGATCGAGAAACTACAATTGCAACACCAATTCAAAAATATCCGACACGCTTCGCATCTTCACGAGCAAGCAAGTTCTATGCTGATTTAATATTTCTCAATTTACCCAAGTACAAGAAAAAATTATTCACAATATTATGCTATAATAATCTCAACAATATAAACATAAATTGCTAAAGCAATATTGTGAAAAGGGAACCAAAAAAATTACAAAATTTGGTAAAATTCACTTGTCCTAAGATCAAATTTAATATTTAATGAGGTAAAATACCTCATGAAATAACCCATAAAAATATGAAACAGATAACAAACCAGAATTAGAGGAAGTTCAAATCTCACATGTTGTTTGTTTATTGGGGAATTGTCTCAAAACAAAGAAAACCAATGTTTCACCAAACACAATCTGAATGTTTATTGATTGAGAAGTTTGGATCATTAAGAACAATGAAGTAAGAAAACAGAAAAAAGTGTTGAAAAGTGGATGATTAACTATTATATACATTGATAATGATACATAGTCATATTTAGATAGATGTTCATTGATAATACGATACAACCAATCCAGGGAATACTGCAATCCCTACAAAATTATAATGCGCTGATTAACTTTAAAACAAACAAATGATTTTTATTTTTTTTGGTTATTATTGGGCCAGGTTTGTAAATAAGCACACTTAAAAGAAACACTTTGATTATGGCACTAGAGAATTGAAACTTTCTGTTCATAGAATTGTTGGTTCTTGGATAAGGGATTGAAGCCAAACCATTTTATTGCTGCATTAGATCCGCTTCTATGTCAGATTACAATGGGGTGGGTTTTTTCAGGTTTCTGCCCTGCCCTGCCCTGCCCTGTTCCTAATAAGACGGGTATGGTTAAAGTGCAGTCGGGTTTTTTTATTGGGTTTGAGTTTTTTTCCAAACCCAAGACGGTAGACAAACTGCTAATTAGATGAAACTATTATACAAATTATGTGAAAACTATCATTGTTTTGATAATTTGAACCAATAAATTAATCCCATATTTTCACAATCTGAAACCTTGGACATTCAATATAAGGAGTATAAAAAACAATAGAAATTTTATTTGATGAATAGATTTTCCGATAATTAGGAATTAATAATTATGATTGATTGTATACGCTAGGCAAATTAATCTTCCCTATCTTTCAACATATGACTATATGAATTGAAAAGGAGTGTAATTTCCATGCCTTTAATTTCTTCTTGGAAAAAGTAACATCCAAGCCTACGCAATTTAATTCTTTGCTTGACTTTGAATTTTTGAGCACTATCTCTTTCGTGGTTTGTTAAAAGAACTATCCCATGAAATATCAGGCCACACCATTGGATATGACTAATTAATGATTTCCACTTCAAACAATATGTTTTTTTTTTCAAATTTCTACACTGAAGTCGTCGGAAAGTGGCCAAATTATTATGTTTATAGGAAAATTATTTTTCGCGTGTGGTCCCATTTTTTATGAAGTAATTGTATGAATAAAAAGACGCACTTTTTTTATCAAAAAAGAAGAAAAAAAGACAAGGATTTGGGTTGCAGCCTCTCCATCTATAAGGCTGTTTGTTTTTTTGCTAGCAATTTGCTTTCGGTTTTTTTTTTCTTTATTTATTTTTATTTTCCATAAGTTATTTATGAATTTTTAAATTTTCTTGTGGAAAGAAAAACTACATTTTAGAATCTACACAAAATATTTAAGAGGAAATATTAATGTTTACATTATTAATTTTATATATTTATTTTAGCTATATAAAAATCAAATATAATAAATATTTTTTATATAAAAATGATAATAATAAATTATTTATAATAATAATTTTATCATTTTAATTTTTTGTAAATGTATTAATATGTTATACATATAATATACAAATATTTTTTTTTTATCATAATAATGAAGTTATATTATCATTACATAAACAAGTAGGGTTGACTTAAATTATTTTTCTTAATATATTTAAGATGTTAATTTTAGGCATATAAAAAAACAAACAACTTAGGGCCTATTTGGTTCCTATTTTTCAAAATCGTTTAAAACACCATTTTCGCTGACAAAACTCGTTTGCTCTCTGATTTAAGGTTTTTGTATTCTTTGTATTCATTTTTCATGACAAAAGAAAATTGGAATCAACGATTCTCCCTTTTCCTATTCTCTTGCTTTCGAGAACATGAAACAATTTTTAAAAACAGAAACCAAACAAGTCCTTAATACTTAATAGAAATGCAATATTAAAAAAATCGGATACTTAATACTATTAAACCTTATTCAACACATTTAGCTAAATAAAAGTTCTACACTGAAGTCGTCGGCCAAATTATTCCGTTACTAGGTAAAATATTTTTCTAACGTGGTCCTATTTTTTTATCAAGTTGTAAAGGAATAAAGATGTAAAACCCGTGAAAATTTTAAATTTAAATTTTTCAGAAAAAAAAGGGGAACTGGGTAAATCCAGAATTTATCGGAATAGTCCGTGAGAAAAGTTGAGATTTTCTAGATCTGATGATGAAACAAATTCGCATCATTGAATCGCCCTCGCGAAATCTAGCTACCTAGTCGACTTCGCTGATTCGAGATAGTCTAATTTCACGTATTTCGAGGCAACTAAGAAATGGACAACACATATGAAACATGGATGACACATGGAGAACTGATGTGGAGGACACATGGCAAGCCATGTGTCATTAATGCACGTGGTAGTCTATGCATGTGGGACACATGGCAAGGCATGTGTCAACATGCATGGCACTCTTGAAGGCTATATATATGGGGTTCCAATTCGGCCAGAAGGGCAAGAAGAAAAAGTGAGGGAAAGGAGAAAGGAAGGAAGGGAAAAGAGAAAGGGAGAAAAAAGAGAAAGTTGAGGAAAGAAGAAAAAGAAGAAAATGTATAAGAAAGAAAAGAGTAGGGAAAGGAAATAAGGAAAAGTATACAAAGTCACAGACTTAACCAAAGAACCCATAACCGCGCTACAAGAAAGAGTTTTCCACTCTGCTATCTTACGCCTGCGTCGCGGTAATGGTCGTTTCGTGGTTTCTTCCGCTGCAGCGAATTTGTATGTCAGTGGTGGTTTGTTTGTGGATCGTGATGGTCAAAGACCGCTTACGGGTTTCTGGATCGGTCTCAAACCGAACATTGTGTTCCGTGACGCTGAAAACTCAGCAGAATGGAAAACTGGTGTGCCCAAATTTCCGCACACACCTCGCGGGAACTCCACAGATCAACTTCGACAACCATAATCCTTCCCATTCGAACTCCGATTTGCATGTTCTCGACTCACTGAGAGCTCATTAGTCTAGAATTTAATAGAATAAAGTGCTCACCAAAACATGGTCTAAACATCGTCCGGCCGCGGATGAGGAATGGCCCGTTCGCTTCCTAACTTCGCTGGAATCAGTTGTAACCGTAAATGCTCAGTTGCGTATGGCCCGAGTAAAATTCAGCGCTGGATGTTTTGTATGGTATTTACAAAACTGACTTTCTCGAATAAGTCTAGATTATTTCCGAGGCTAAGTATGGCCGAATTCTTATGGTCGAATGGTTAATGTGTGTTATCGCTTACAACTGAATAAATATAATAAATATGAGAAATTATGTGATATATGTGTGATACCATGTCTCAAATTAGAATAGAATTATGGCATTACTTGCTCAAGTAATTAGTCGAATTATGTTACTACATGCTCGAATGATGTGTCACATGAATGAACCGAATGATGTAAAAGACGTAAAGGCATGCTTATGTGACGATCGACTAATGTGTGGAATATTAACATGACTCCATGTATGTTGATGCTGAACTAAAAATATGAAATGTTGTGTATTAGACATGAGTGTTCATAGCACACACATAAGAAAAGGGTGTGTGGAATGTCCATGTAGAGGTCTTCATACATCGTCATGTCTGAGCCATAGTAAGTACAAATCAGACAGATTGTAAAGCAGAACACCGCATTACATGGGTGTGTGTACATGGTATTGATTTGAGACCGCGCTTGGTGCTGAATCGCGGTGGGTTTGGGAATGGGACGAAGTCCAATCGAGTTTCACAATGTTAAATGAAAATAAAACGAATAAGGTTTACTTAGGAAAGTGGGGATGTGACACCCTCCTTAGTGTGAAAAGCCCGAAACCCGGTTAGACAACATATTCATCTGCAAAAGCCCGAAAAATGTGCTCTGAGAGGGTGTGGTGAGACCCGCGTGGAGACCCCTAAAGTTTTGTCGCCCAAAAAGACACGAAACGACAAATAAATATCACATAAAACTACGGTCAGGATGGAATAGAAACTAACCGGCGTTGATTTCCATTTGGCACTTGCATTGGGTGGTGGGTCGAGGTTGACCGGTACATGGGGCGAGTAGAGTGTCATCACGTGCATGTAGTTTTTTCCATGATAAAACTGACATGTGCGAGTTGTTTGTTGGTTTATTTGTGAAATGATCATTTGCATGTGCACTAGGTGGGAGTAGCCTTTATAGGATTTATCTACGTGGGCGTTAGCTCACCCGGTCGTGGGACCCCACCAGGTACATAGCGGTGCAATTGACGCTCCTTAGGCGGGATTATGGCGACGAGGCTAACGGCCTTGATTACATGTTTGTGTATATATTAGAATGAACTAGTTTTAATATATGTTTTGTATTAAGAGTGATGTAATAACTCTTGGATATATAAAAATGTATGGTTTGCTTGTATGGGCCAGGTATGGATGATGGGCCTATTAGGTCATTTTACTCGTGTGGTCTCATGATATGAGGCATCTTGGAGTCTCACTCGAGGTTGACGGTTGTCAGGACCCAGGGTTCTGGGCGCCGACTTGGTATTGGGGCTTAGGGTATACGAGATACACTAGAATTCGGTGGGACATGTCTAGGACATCTTGTTAATGTGTAAAACATCCTGACTTGGTATAGCTTGGTGTTGGAGCTTGAGTTAGAGTTACCTAGTGCTCGAAAAATGATATCCAGATCATAGTTTGATATCAAGGTCTAGGTAGGAGGTTACCTAGGAGTCCACGGGACAGGATTAGATCACAGCATGCATTGTGTGTTTTTTTGTGTATTCTTTGATTGTATGTGCGTGATTGTGTGTTACAAATTGCGTGAATTATATACGTAGTAGAATGTATATAGGAAATGCGAACACTAGGGTTAAGAAACGTAACCTTAGGAGTTCGGAAGCGACGGATGGTTCGGGATATTAGGTATTGGTTGGCTTGCTTGCGGTATGGTAGGACACGAAAATAATTCTAAACTTCTTTGTTTTGACTAGTGTAGATGGCAAGTAAAGGGCGAGGGGCGTAAAAGGTCGTCCATGGGGTGATGGTCGACCGCCACTATTCCACATCAGTAGGCCTTCATAGGAGCTATGGGTCTTTGCGATAACCCATGCTGCACCTTGTTTAATGTAGCTAGAGGTCGGGGAGGTGCCGGTAACCTCAGAAGGTTGAGCACATCATCCTCAAACGTTCATGGGAGGGACCGATGTTAGTGGAGCCATTGGTTCCGTCAGATTGAGAGGATTCTACAGGCTATGGAGATCACCTCGGATACCTACTCGGATTCTGTGCTTCATTCTAGCTTGAGGTGGAGTCCATTATCACGGTGGAGTGGTCGTGAATTCAGGGGACTTAGAGACTATTACATGGGATGATTTTCGTAGACTATTCATGGGGAACTACTTTCCAGCTTCTGCTAAACATG
The DNA here is from genome assembly GCA_016808115.1 of Tetrastigma voinierianum. NCBI lineage: Eukaryota > Viridiplantae > Streptophyta > Magnoliopsida > Vitales > Vitaceae > Tetrastigma > Tetrastigma voinierianum. Next base: position 305,057 of record JAEQBH010000879.1, on the reverse strand, counting down.
CGAAGGCCCGAGAGTTCCTTGAGTTGAGACAGAGGACGATGACTGTACTCGAGTATGTAGCCATATTCGCAGAGTTGGCACGTTTCGGGGATGATTATGTGGCCACGTCGTGAAGTTCGAGGATGGGCTGAAGTGTAACACCCCAAAATATACCCTAACAGTTTTATAACATGTTTAGGGTATAAAATAAGTTAAATTGTATTAAATTCGAAAAAATGACATTTTAATGAAAAGAGGCAAAAGCAGTGAATTTTGCCACTTTGAAAAAGCCTAGAAATGCTACAGATCTTGGATATTGAGATTTGCGCGTTAAATTCGTCTCGCGAAATCTAGTGACCCAGGATAGTTTCGTTGAATTCCGAGAAGTCGAAATATTTTACGAATTTCTAGGCGACAGGTGTAGAGTGAAAACTGAAAACGGGATTTTAGAAAAATCTCGAAAAATGACAAATATTTAAAGAATATTCAATTAGGATAAATGAAATTGAAACCGGGACGAGAAATAATTTGTTTCAGAGCTAAAACGGACCAAGAAGTGAAAAAAAAAAGGACTTGTGGGTCCCACTTTAAATTAAAAAAATATAATAAATAAAGGATATAAATAAAAATAAAAAGAAATTTGTCTCAGACAGAGACGTGAGGGCGGAGCGTTAAATTTTTTAATTTTTTTTTTCTCTCTCACTTCTCTGCCCCGATATGTAAATCGGGCCGGAGTCGGATTTCGTCGAGACGAACGAAAGTGCTCTGTCGGCGAAGGCTACATCTCTGACTACGGCCCGGTCGAGAATTGGTCGGAGTAGAGAGGCAAAGTTGATCCACGCATGTGACTACGCGTGGTCTCAAAATCTTGGAGTTTAGTCAAACTCCACGAGGTATGGAATTTTCCCTACTTGGAATATTTTTAGGATAAAAGTTATGTAATGGCATAGGTGGTTTGAGTAGAATAAGTGGGTGTAATTTTAGTCTAAGATTTTGGGATGAATGTTAAAATTTTAGAATATTTGGATTAGACCAGTCATTGTCAATCAGAAGGATATAATTTGGAATAAAAAAATAAGAATATATATGAATATATGATACGATATGAATAGATGAATAATATAATGAACATAAGATATGAAATGAATATATGATAGAAATACATGAAATTAAATGAGTACACGATTAGACAACACATGCTAGAAATGTACAAATGATGGGAAAATAGTTATATGTATGATAAGAAATGCGAATAATTAAATTGTGAGAGTTAAAGACATATGAGAAAAATGCAAAAGATACGATAGTACGTAGAGTACACATGAAGATACAAGTTAGCAGATATAAGATGTTACAAGTAGATGATAGAGATGTATTCAGATAGGTTATATGCAAATGTTATATGCTAATATATGAGATGAATATATGATAGAACATGATATGAATACAAGAGTAACTAGATGGAATATGAATAACTAAAACATGAACGAAATGCGATATAGCATAGACATATATGAAATGATATACATGTATCGTAAAGAAAGAAAAATGAGAATAGTGATATGAAGCTACAAATATGAGAACGAATTCAGATTAAAGTAATCATAGTAATATCGCATATGATTACCGAATAACAATAATTATTCGGGAATATGAGATATGTATTGAACATAAAATACATGACTATCGCTTAGGAACCTAGTAGAGGAATGTATAGCATGCCTAGGGACACAAATATTGCGTTGATATACAGAGCATCGAGGTCTCATTCGGTCATGAAGATGATCCCGCTTTGATCATTATAGCTGCCCCGCTTGGGTCATATAGATGTAGATCATTGTCTCAAAAGTATGTTGATGATACCTTCGGGCATGATACGCCCGCCTGGGTTCATATAGCACATAGCATAGGTCACTGTCTCTGCATGTTGACATGATGTACCTTTCCTGTGTATATATTGCATAAGAGATCACCGTCTTGGCAGCTGATAGTACTTACATGGGCTATTTCGTATCCGTCATATTTGCACATGAAACCTAAAAGAAATGACAAGTATGCAAATGAAATGTATAGAATATGACATGATATGAGAAGTACAAGACTACTATGCGATGATAGTATACGTGGGGCCATAAAGGAATAAAGGAAATATAATATGACAGTATATGAAATATGATAGTATATGAAATATGACAAAGATATGAAAAGTACATAAGGCTACGAAAGTCTACATGAAAAGGACAAAGAATTGTATGGCGACTAAGATATGGAAAATACAAAGTACAAGACATGAAAAGTATATGAACAAGTACAAGATATGAAAGAGAAAGATATGACCAAGATACAAGTGACAGAATAAAGGTTAATATTAATTAAAATGATATATGATATATTATATGAATGTGCAAGATATGAAAAGCACAAAGATATGAAAACTGGTAGGAAAGTATAGTATATGAAAAGTATAAGATGAAAATATATGAATGACAAACATGACGAGATTCTCTGGTCTGTCATGAATGGCAATTCTATAATGAAAGAAATCCAAATGTGCTATATATTAATATAAGATCAGAGAATAAAAATATATGATATAAAACAATATGTAAGAAATGGAATAGTATTAGAATGGTGTGTAGCCACTGCATGAAAAGGAGACAGGATATAGGTATAGACAAGAAACATATATGTAATAAGACATGGTAATGTAATAAGTCATAGAACCGGAAGATGAAAAAGACTAGAAACAGTAAAAGACAGATGAAAAGTACAAAGTACCGTATATGAAAAGTAAAGAATGTAGATAAAAGTACGGACAATATGGGCGATAGGTTATACTTAAAAGATAATGAGATATGAAAGTATATGATACATGGCTGGGGCATACGAACATGAAAGTATAGGAAACCTGTAAAGAATACGGGATACAAGAAATAATATGAAATAACCAAGTATAATGATATACAAATGACAAGAAATAGGCAAAGTATATGTGATAGATAAGGAATGATATAATATATGCAGTCATGTTTCTTTAACCACATGAAAGGCATTAGACAAGACGATGAGTTAGAAGCCATAAGATATGATCCTGATAAGAGTGAATGTCTGATTATTTCGCATTTATCAATGTTGATTGGTCATTCATTATATGTTTCCCAATTAAGCGCAGTTTAATGGAATAGTCTATAGTGTCGATTTTTGTATCTCGAATAATGAAATGAATTGCACCATTAGATTTTTATTTTTATTTTTATATATTCACTTTGTATGAGAACGTAGTAGTATTTTGTTCTGCTTGTCCAAGTAATATCGGCCAAGTCCATGCATGCCTTTGAATTTTTTGGCACTATGTCTTTCTATTCATCGAAAAACTATGTGCTGGATTATCAGACGAGTCTACTTCAAACAATGTGATGTCATACTAAAGTTAAGTGAAAAATGGCCAAATATTGGAGTTATGGCGGGAGAATTCTTCCCTAGTTTGACCAATTTATTTATCAAACAATAAAATAAAGACTTTCGATATAGCCTTGGCAACCTATTTGCCGTTTTATTATGAACGAATTAATCAGGCTGAAACCATTACCATCTATATATTAAAATATGAGACTTCACATAATGCTGTATATAGAAAAATGACTTTAAATGATGCTTTTAACTTTTGCTTTATTTATATTAAAACTATTTAAGTTAAAAGACTTCAAATAATACAAAATTTGTAAATCCAACATTCTCCATATTTTTTCTTGATAAATGATTTTTTATGGATAAAAATATCTTTTATCATTTTGGGTGATTAGTATATTTAAAAAGAAAGAGCTTATTAAGTATTAGAAAATAATGGAATCATTTTTATTAAAATAATGTCAAAAATTGATGGAGGATTAGACTTTCAGTTTTCAAGAGGTTATTTAATCAAATCACCTTTCTATTAGTGTGGTGTTACTCTATATTTTGATAATTTGAACCAATTAGTTTTTATTTTTTTATTTTTTGAAAGGCTAATTTGAACCAATTAGTTAAACACATTATTAACATGAAACCTTCCAAATTGTATATAAAGAGTATTAAAATAGAAAAAAAATTGTTTGATGAATAGATATTTGTATAATTAAACAAAAATAATTATAAATTAACCGTATAATATCTTCTTCAAACAGTACACTGACATCAAAGCCTAAGTGTAATTTTGCTTGACTTTGAATTCTTACACACCCACATCTCTTTCCTGGCTGCACCATGCACAAAAGTCGTCAGTGGGTTGTTGGTGGCAATAGTTATGTTGCGTGATTTAGGTTAATTTTGTAAATGTAAATTGATATTTCGAGGAATGAGTCAACTAATTGTTTTTTTTGGCCATAGATGTCCTCAGTGTGGCCCATACAATAATACCTTGTGAGCCTTTATAAGTCATACTACATCCAGACTAATCCTCATCTTCGAGCCGCATTGCACTGCCACAAGAAATCCGGCAGCCTCTACCACATAACACAACAACATTTTGGGCGCCTCAACCGAGACCGACAAGCTAGAGAGACCCTGGGGAATCCATTCCACTCACGTGTTATAAGAGAATTGCTGGGACTTTGACTGCCGGGTCCCTTAAGCCAAGCCAGGTGGTCCCAAGCATCAAGTTGTAGGGGCGTTGATCGTTAGATTCTCGAGCATCAGCAAATTCTTAATGAACCTTGATAACCTAACTTCCTGGGCATTGGTGGAGCGATATGAACCCGTAAAAATGGGATATCTGGATATATTTGGCGCCTCCAATGATTAAGTAAGAAAAGTATGAAGCATGGAAAGAGAATGGACATTAGTCGAATTGCTTTTAATCTCTCCTGTGGGGATCTTTCCGACTTATAGGGTTGGGTTAACGAAATCTCTTTCTTCCTTCTTGGGGTAGGATTTTATCTCCTCCTAGTTTAAGGGAGGAAATATTATTTTCCTTATCAATGACTAGTTTTTCCTTATCAGGGATTAATTTTCCCTTATCCAGGATTATCTCTCAGATGAGTAAGGGATTATGAGGCTGGAAAATTCACTGATAATATCGCTTTTGAGGATTTTCCGCTCTTGTGGGTTTATTCAGAACAAACTTCCCATAATAGAGTGGAATTCTATAAGGGGTAGAATGACCTACGGCGGGGTTTGGAAACCAAGACTGACCGCCTCAAGCAAGCCTTAGAAGAGCTCGACCTTTGCTTTCCCAAGCGCCCCATTAGTTTCTCCCATACGGGTGCTTGGCCCATTCGGTCTCGTGAGGCGAGGGAATCAAAGCCATTTCATAACCCGGTGCCAAATAGCTCCCCGTGACCACTGAAAATGGATCTTGAAAGATCATGGCAGTAAAACATGGCCTGGGCCCATATCCACTAATTAATGTTCAAGTTGGGCGTGAGTCTATCGTCCTCGCCCGCCATGGGAGGGCCTAAGGCTCCACTATATTAAACCACATGAAACCCTAGAGGGCACAAATTAAGAACTGCACTGGGGTCCCAAGTCCCCCAACTACCATCCCATCGCACATGGAGGCTCATTAAAAATCACTATGTTAAGGAGAAAAACCTGGTGCATGGAATATTATCCACGATTCCACATCCAATTATAATTATTTTACTTATTGCTTAAATATGGGCAATTGATCTGGTTTAAAATAATAGCGCGCGAGTCTAACACAAGCCCAAATGTAAGGCTTAAGAGGAGATTTCAAGAAGGTGCCCGCACTAATGCTCGACCTCGATGATATCAGTCCAACCACGTGCCTAGAACTAGGCTCACCCACCCTTCAAAAGATCGGGTAATATTATCACCTGAAGATTTGTGATAAATAAATATCCGCACTTCCACCAATTAGGAAAGTAGGATATTTCCTAATCATTGCTCCTCAATTATCCATTGTTAATCGGTTAACGATAAGGAAAGAAAATCCCTCGCCCAATGGAAGAAATATTGTATCATCCTCCAACAAGGAAAGATATCGCTCAGTATCATCATTTAACTAGGAAAGTTATCATGATCATCCATTATAAATACCAGGCCACTCCCATCGGTGTGTTATAGCGTAAAAACATCATTCCCAAGCAGCTGGATATTTTCCATTAGAAAGAATCGACTTAGCACTTAGAGGAATGGGCGATCCCCGCTAATCCCTTTTGTTTCTTATTTTTGCAGAGGAACTGACATCCGAAGGTGCCAGACTGGCCACATTCTAAAGACGCCTGCTCAGCTTTGGTTGAAAAAGCTTTACCGGGCCATGGCCAGCCTGTGGGAACAATAATCTTTACAATGTGCCTGATTCTCACTCGACTAATGGTATCAACTCTAACACAAGCAAGGTTCCACACAAACTCCACATATTAAGACCAAACATGAGACATAGATAGTCAATTCTCCCGGAGGCACACTAGGAAACTCCTCGCACGCCATCATCGATGAGATGGAGGTGCCCGTCCCCACCAACTAACTGTTCTATTGAGAGCCTGCTAACTCACCAGGGAATGCAACGCCCTGGGACTGGGACAGCCCGAGAAGGCCAGTAAAACCTCATTACCCAAGAAGAATGCGCTGAACACCTGCTCCGAGAAGCGATGGAGAAGGAGAAACTAGCCAAGCCAGGAGCATGATCCTACAAACCCCAGCGAGAATCGCAATGCGGAAAAGGCAACAAAGGATTATAAGCGATGGACCTATCCTTATCGGGCAGAAATGTGGAGCGGTCATGGAGGCAGGTTCAAGGACATCCAACAAGAGCTCACCATATGAAGGAAGTGAAGGGCCGAGCCCAATTTCGGCATGGACGCCGGTATAACAAATTGAACTTCGTCACGCCCAACAAAGGCACTTCTTCCGCAGTAAAATCGTAACGTACCATCAGTGTCACCAACCAAAGACCATTGATCATCTTTTACTGGATATGGCGAACCAGAGCGGTCATGATACCGGCATCCTGGCGCGGTAAAGCCTTCAATTATCAAGCTAAAGGGGCCCAGCTATTACCGTTTAACAGACGCCTGCCTTCCATCTCATCATTCACAGAGCTTTCCATCACATTCGTCTCCCACTTTATCGAAGAAAGGACGTACAGGAAGACAAGTTATCACCTTCTGACCATAAAGTAAAGCTCGCAGGAGAGCCTGAGGTCATATGTCCAGAGATTCAATGCAGAGTCGTTAAAGGTGGATATTCTAGACCTAAAAGTCTGGCCATTACCGCTTTACTCGCAGGTTGTGGGTGCAAATGGGTAAGACCTGTAATGTCTCTATCTCAAAGAACCCTCAGGAGAGCATGGCCGAGGTGCTCGCTAAAATAGAGAAGTATATTAACGACGAAGAAGCCCTTTATCCAAGAAAAGGAGCTCTTCTACTCAAAAGGAAAAGAGCAGGGGTGACAAGAAGCGCTAATGAAGCCCCCAGGAGGCAGGCAAACAGGGACAGATCGCCAAGGAGGAACAAAGAAAACAGAGAGCGGTCCCCAAGAAGACGAGGAACGCAGAGGATCGCCTGAGATCACCCCACTTGTTGTAGCACCTGGGATTCACCACAATACACCCCTCTAATGTACCAAGATCACTGTGTTCTAAAGCGGTTTCGCAACATGAAATTTATAAGGTAATATCCTAGATAGTGCCGACCTTTAAAGAAAAAGAGACAATACTAAACACCGTGAGTTCCATAGGGACTATGGACACCAACCGATGACTACATCCAACCGAGGAGCAGACAGAATACTTGATCCCGACGCGACACCTTCAGCCAAGAGCATGCGGGCCTCAAATGGCAAGAACAAGTCCAACCACCAACACCGTCAAATTAACCTAGCCTTCTAACATCAAACATTGAGAATCCACGTGATTCCCGAGAACCAGCAGAGGCGCAGATCCAACTCGTTCGTAAAGGCCCACCTGCCAAGATCATATGGGAAACAAGAGAGGTGCCGTCAGATTCAAACTTCCTACCGATACTACCAACCTTTCAACTCCGACATGAGGGTCGCCAACATCCTACAGGACGATCCACTTGTGATAAAGGCCGTAGTAGCCAATAAAACGATCCACAGGTTCCTTGTTGACAATGGAAGTCATCTTCGCATCAGGTTTCTATAAAATGGGCATTGGAAAGGAGAAGCTAGAGCCCGTCAACGCTTGCCTTCATGGGTTCTCTAGAGAAAGAGTGCTGCCCCTGGGATTGATACAGCTAGTGCTCACTTTGGGAGACCCCCCCATGCCAAGCTACAACAACAGTAAGATTTCTCATAGTAGATGCCCCATTGGCCTACAACATGTTATCAAGTGTAATTCCTCTCAATACCATATGGGCCATCCCCTCCGCCATCACATGGAGCACAACTTCCAAATCGCAAATGAAGTAGAATGGTCCGAGGGAAACCAAATAAGATAGCCAGGAGGTTTCATCTTCAATGAAGCAAAAAACGGTCGACAACATCAATATAGACGAGCTCAACATGCGAGACGAAAGCAACACCCGACCGCACTTCAAGAACTAGAGCTTGCGGGCCAAATTTTAGTGACCAAGAACACCTCGTCTACATAGGATCTGAAGCTTAGTCAAGACATCAAAAGCCCTCTCATATGTTTTCTAAAGCAGAATATGGAGGTATTCACCGAAACAGAAGACAATGGGGAATCAATCTGACATGATCACCCACAAACTAAACGTCACCCATCCCGTAGTTTGTCACAAAAGAGAAGGAGTTTTGCCCTAGAAAGACAGAAGGCGATTAATGAAGAGGTTGACAAGCTCCTCCAAGAAAATGCAATCAGAGAGGTAGAATATCCTAAGTGGTTAGCCAACGTTGTTCTCATCAAAAAAGCAAACGGCAAGTGGCGGCTTTGCATCGATTTCATAGACATTAACAGGGCCTGCCCAAAAGATAGCTTCCTCCTACCCTCGCATTGACTTCATAGTGGACGCCACGCCATCATGAACTCCTGGCCGCGGACGCCTTCTCTCGGCAATCATATCAGTATGGATCCCAACGACCAAGAGAAGACCTTATTCTTCATTAGGCAATGAACCTACTGTTATCGAGTGATGCCTTACGAACTGAAGAATGCAGGAGCCACCCACCAAAGGTTGGTGAACAAGATGTTCCAAAAGAAAATTGGAGCATCTATGGAGGTATATATAGATGACACGTTGGTAAAATCCGTAAAGGCCGAGCTCCACATAACCCACCTAGCCTAGGCATTCGAGGTCCCGGGGTGCCATGGGGTTAAACCCAGCCAAATGCGCCTCTCGAGTCTCCTGGGAAGTTCTAAGTTTTCAGAATAATGTTCGAGGAAATAGAGGCAAACCCGCATAAGATAAAGGTCTGCCTGATATTCCCGCCTTTCCAAACATTAAGGACATTCAACGCCATAGGAGAATATCATACTGAGTCGCCTCACATGTCTAAGGCCAAATAAAAATGTTAGCCTCTTCTTTCAGTTCGAAAAGGCCTTATAGGGATGTGTTCACCTTTTCTATATAGACTAAACCCCCTCAAAATAACACAAATACTGTGAGCCTTACACTTTATAACCATGTCACTTTTGATAATTCGTTTGCTAAAATAATTTTCTCTTAAATGTCTGTGATTAAAAATAAGTGTCTGGCCTATGACACCGCAAGTGCATAGGTCATACAAGAGTAACCAACAAGTCCAGTATCATTCCTACGTAGATCGGAGTAGCGACTGGCTGTGTCAACTACCCTAACTACTAAAATTTCATAATATTCGACTCAAAACTCATAGTGAAAATTTTATCAACGACAAAAAAATTAAAATCTATACTATTGAATATGCTCAAATTAAACTAAACAAAAGTGAATGACTAAAATAAATTGTACATAAAAGAATGATTGAATCGCCATCAGGAGAAACGAAAAACCATCACGAAATACAATGAACAAATTAATTCCAAAGACGTGTCCATTACCTCGTTTCATGTATGGATCTCGATTTTTGTCCAAGATTTTCTAATTATCGAATCGATCTTCCGCTTTCACTATTTCATCCTCAGTTTCCCAAGACAAGATCAAACCAAATACCAGATTCCACATTTTCGCAAGATCTAGGTATTTTTTCTTTCTCAATACTTCACACCCATTTCCTCGTTGATGCGCAGAACTAACTTTTCACCTTCAAGATTTTAGCTAAGTTTCTATTACTTAATTAGTGGCTCATTCTTCGTATCTATAAAGCTTATCCCTTTCCCTTGATTGCATCTAAGCTAACACGGGATCGAACCTCATCCTTAGATTAAGGTGAACTCTCGATGATTTATATTATTGTTAAATACACCCATCCAACTTCAATTATGAGCGAATGGGATTTATCAAATGAACTCGTATTCAACAGTCACACACAACAATACACCCGTAAAAGAATGCCTTCAACTCTCAAGAATTTCCATCTCCGTGTCACGTAGAGGGCATCCCGATAATGTATAAGATACATTCCCTTTAATCGGTACTAGGTACTACTATTTGGAACTTATCCATTAAAACGACACCGACATGGGAAAACTAAAACCCAAATTAATTTCATAAATGTGCGTGAAAGGATCAGAATCGAATGTAAATCAACTAACTGAATGGGCTTAATACCCACGCAACAAACAGATGCCATCGCCATGTTCCACTGTGAATCTTAATAAATCCATTAAATGAAATGAATCTTAAATTTTGTTCTAGATTTCATAAATTTCCAAAAGCAAGAATAATCAAGAAAACATAACAGAATCCAATAATCCATCTCTAATCGTTCCTCTCGCACAATCATAGATTCAAATCTAGAAAATAAAACTAAAAATAAAACTAAATAAATCTACTCTATAATATATACACCGAGTTCCTCTTCTTTCCCTCACAAATCAAGAAGGAGAAAACTACTTTACTATTCAAATCTATTTATACTGTCAAAAGAAAAGAAACTGGGTTTAATCCTCAAAAAATACTCCAGGTGGAAATCCAGATAAAAGCCCAAACACTCGTTCTCATGTTATGATCTTCAAGTTGATGTCGCACATAGAATTCTATGGTTCAGATCGCACGCGACCTCTTCCTTTTCTGTCTGCAACTGCTATTTTCAAATGCTTTGATTAGCGGTCGCGACGCTGCCAGGGTCGCGAATTTCAATTACATGTTGCGACATCAACAAATTCCTTCAATAGCTTTTCGTGTCACACTGAATGATTGGTCGTGGATATCATCGCCATTGACTTTTAAAGGTTGCAAGCCTAGCTTCCTATAAGCGCCTATTTACTACAGGTTAAGCACTCTTTTGACATCGCCGGTTGCACTAATATTGTTATTTATGTCGCGACTCAAGTTGATGTCATGATATATGAAATGGAACTTAGTATGTAAAACTAGTTGCAACCTCTTTCTTTTGCAAAGACTTCAGGCTTCATAGATCTAATTCCCCGTCGCGACCTCAAGTTGATGTCAGCGACATCACTTCTTCTTTGATTGTTTCCTTTAGTCTCAATCACGTTTTTCTTTGTCGCAACTTCCTTTTCAAGTCATGACTTCACACTTGTTCACGCTTTCATTTCTTCAAAGACAAATTTGTTGGTCGCCGGATTCTGAATCGCTCGGAATCGGTTTCCTCGTCATGGACTTAAATTCCTCGTTGTGACTTCACCGCCGCAGTCATTTCTTCCAATTTTTTGCTTAAAATTTTTGATTTATGCTGTATTTTCCTCCAAATTGAAATTTGAGTCAATTATCACTTTTTTGCAAACACCAACATTATTCTCATAAATAAAAACTCGTAAAATGAATTAAAATCTAATGAGCTTCGACTCCACAATTCTAAACTTAAAATTTTGTTTATCCCTGCCAAAGAAGAGAAAGGATTGTTTGTCCTCAAATAAATGTTTAGAAAATTTTAAGATATTTTTCCTCGATTCAGATCACAAAGCCTTCCCATTCCACCTTTTTTGAACCTGGAATTAAGAGATACCAATATTATTTTAAATTTAGCTGATGCAAGAACAAGACATGGTATACTTCTAACACAAAAATTTCTGATAGTCCAATGTATTTAAACAGCTTTTATTTTACAAGTCTTGTTCTTGTGTGTGCAGTGCCATCAATTCTTTTCATCTTCATGTTAAAATTTGGGCTAATCTTCTCCGGGAGTTTCGACTGTTTCACAAAGTCCAGGCTTGTTTTTCATATTGATCTCCACTCACGTAGCTTGTAATGTCGGGCTTAGGTAATTGCAGATAATGAAAATTTAGGTTGTAAATTCACCCAGCCTCTATCTTTCTACACTTCATTAGCCTCCAACTTTCACCCTTCTTGCTCAGCGATTCTCCTCATCTTAAATTCGATTCATCTTTTGAATTTTCTTATGAATTTCACTTCCATATATAATTGATTCAGAAGTATTCCCTTTTGTTCTTTCACCCTTTGCTTTTTATTCTTCTAAGATTTGGAATATGCAAATGTTTCATTTTCAGTTTCTATTACTCTTAGAGAACTTTGGGCTAGCAACTCCCATACCAGTTGGCATTAGGGTGCTAGGTGTTAAAACACCCCTACGAGCTTAATTGTTCAAGGGAAATAGGCCACAAGACAAAACTTATTCCTTATTTCACTAATTTCTGCTTCTTTACCTCTTCAACTCCTTCATTGTCAAAATTTGTACATGCCCTCAAACTAGTTTCTATATAATAAACTTTTTCTGAACTGAACCCTGATAAATCGGGTCTACTTGTGTTTATTAAAAGGAAGAGAATTTCGGTTTTCGCTGTCGCTTCATTGAAGAAATAAGGCTTATTTGGCTCAAATCAAGGAACTAGAGAATATGCTTGCCATATTTTGAGGGTAGGCTTAGAAAAGCTCAAGCTGCCAAGGATGGCCTCTATCATTCTTGTCATCGCTTTCACCCAGGATTTCGCCCAATCGATAATCAAACAAGTTCTGTGACTATGGACTCTAAACTCAACTCTTAAGATGTCTTAATTCCCACAAAGTTTCATAAGTTTTGTTAATTCATGTATTTATTTCTTCAAGACTTGTATTTATTTACCGCTTACTTACATTATTTTAACCTTGTTATTTGTTCCATCAAGAATAACCAATTTTCCACTTTTTTGCAAACTAAATAATTTTGTTAAAACAGTAATACTCCTATTTTCCAGCTTTAATTATTCGTGCCCCGATTTTTTTTCTAAATTTGTTCTCTTGAGAAGAACATAATTATTTATTTGATTCCTAAACATAAAAGAAAATGACACAGAAACAAAATTTAGATATCATGAACGATCAATCAAATAACATCTATTTATCCACAAATAAATTTTAATTCAACAAGTGAGAAACTATCTATCAAGCAAAAAGAACACTTATAAAACGAAGTCAATCAAACATGGAGTGCATGAACCAAATCGCTTCTATTAAAATTTTGAATGTATATATTTATAACATGCTAAACCTTCGCTTTCCTTTCTTCTTGTATTCCCTTTAGGTATTATGTTCGAGGGTCTACATCAAACCGCTTCACTGATAAACTGGGGAATTTTATTTCAGCTTTTTTGGGCTTAAAGTGTGAGATTCCTTCTATTTCTTTGCATGTTTCATTACCGATTTGCAATCGCACGAATAAGCGTGATCTTGCCTCTCCCTACTTGATTGATCGTTCCTTCACTAAAGATACATTCAAGCAGCTGATAAATTCTCGTTGATTAGTCCATACTTTCCAACCATATGTTTTCCTTCTATACTCCTGCATCAATCATCACGATCTCTTTCTTTCATTATCTTCTAAAACTTTGAATAGCCTTAAGTATATGTGTTTGAACTCATCTATCTTTCTTAGCATGCTATTTTCCATTTCTTTCTCCTTCTTTCATGATGTTCACAAGAATTCAAAGATCTCTTTGAACCGATTATTGTAGAAAGCTGTACTTACGTCCCATTCTCGCCCATCATCTTCTTCTTGTCTTTCAACTCTTCTTTGTGCCTTCTTATTCTCCAATTTTCTAACGAGTATATCGTCTCTTCCTTCCTCGTCAGAACCTCCACGAATCTTCTCCGATCCTTTCGTTGTCTCTATTTTAGCTTCTCTTTCCTCCATTTCTTTCTTCATTGTTTTCAGCATTTCCATTATCTCAGCATTTCCTGCTATGCTCCTGGAGGTTTCTGCTTGAACTGCACTGCCTCGTATTTTCCGGGAGACAAAGGATGTTCGCTTATCCTGTGAGGTTCTTCTTCTCGCTTCCGAAGTTAAGGCCGTCTGCATCTCCTCCACTTCTCTCTCTACTTGTTTCCTCGTATCTATCTCCTACTCTTTTCTTCTACACCATCACTCCTTTCTCGCTTTCCTCAGCCCCCTTTGCCTTGTAAGGGTTAGAGGAGGGACCCGAGGACATCTTACTTCTTCCTCCCAGATTCCCTTCACCCCCGTCTCAAACAGTCTAGTAATAAGAAGGCGAGAATCACCCTTTATTGCTATGATGGTACCCTTTGATTGATTCTTCAATTAGCATTCTTCATGTTTATTTTGTATCCTTTCTGTAAAGGCACAATGGGGATAGCTTCCTCGTTCTCCGACTGTAGTAAAGGCTCCTGCAGTACTATCACGTAACATATAAAATAAAACCAAACTCTTTGCCTATTCTCGTGAGAGCTCCCCTTTTATGGTAGGCATGATTGGGGATTCTTCTGTACTTCTCTCACTCTTTCCTCCTTCCCTCTGAAATTTCAACAGGTTCAATGCATTATAATTGTGGGCTTCCAACAATTTCAGATTTCAATCTACGTCAGAATCTCTCAATTCTAAACGCTTCATTTATGCTTCTTATCATCGATACACCCAAACACCTCTCACGTAAAAATAGAATCATACTTCATTCCTACCATGTTCAGACAGAATTCCCCTAAGAGTCGCAAACCTGTTTTGTGTTCTAAAGAACTCCCAACCTTCTTTTGTTATTACTCGAAAATGGGGAAATTACTTTTGCCAAACCTCTTTTCACAAACAAAGTCTTTATCATACATCACCTTGTTCCACAATTCTTTGGCTTCTTGTGAAATGAAGTCTTTTTCTTCTTCTGTTTCTGCTCTCTCAGGTTGCTCCTCCTCCTCTGGCTGGTTTCCTTTTTCAGCATTTACTTCTTCTTCAGTCGAGTCTTCACCAGTTTTCATCGCTTCGAAGACATCGCGCATGATTTGGCCGAGATCATTTTGTTTAGATTGTTGACTTCATCTTGATTTGCTGCCATGATTGAAGGTTTCTGGGGGAATTACTGAACTTCCTGGTTCTAGGGTTTCAAGATTCTAAAAGATGGATATGAATCGAAGGGTTGGGAAGAACTCGGTAGTTAATAATTGAATTGGAATACGCCGCCGGTTTTAATGTCATGACAGCATTTTCGGGAGTCAATACATTAACTATCGGGCTACTAAATTAATGTTTTGCAATGACTTTCTACTATTAACAGAATTTTGTCACGACTTAAAATCGATAAACAGGACATAAAAATTTGTGGTTGTACGACAGAAATTGTTTTTCAACCTAAAAGTCGTTTCTTCCTTATTTGTACTTGTGACCTCTTAATTTCATTATTATGACTTTCTTTTCCACTTCTTGCCTTCTTCACATCCAGCACTCTTGGTTGCCACTTTGAATTAATGTTGCTACCCAAAACAAAACACTCAAATTTCAAGAATTGCAATTTATTCAATTCACCAAAACAACTACAACTCAATTCATCTTCATTATGCAAAAATTCAACAAATTACTATGCATCATATTCAAAATTTAAGCACCCAAAACAAGATAAAACAAACTTAACGGGCGTTATATATCAAAGACAATTTTAAAATTCAAATCAAGAAGAAAAGAAAACTCGCCTCTTTTTGGTCTTTATGCTGATTGAAGTTTGATTAAATTCTTCCTTGCACAATCTTCATTGTCCCGCAAAACTAAAAAAAATTAAAATATTTTACTCTACTCTTCAATAAAAATTAGTAAAATCACAATAAGCATGGAATTAAACACGTATAAATTAAATCGTAACAAGAAAAATTAAATCAAACCGATGTGGATCGCTTTCCACAAAGTCGCTAATTTTAGTCTTTAGTCAGACTCTCTCCGCCTTTGTTCTGCTTTCTTCAATTTTCTTCATTCAGAACTATGTCATCTTCCACCCTTTTTCCCAAGATAATGCTTTAATCTCTCCGACCATTAACTTTGAACTCCTCATGATCGGGTCGGGTTCTGCCGCCACGCCCAAATCAGCTATACTGGATCAGAAATGGTCCACCGCATTCGATCTCCACTTTCGAAAGAGTCTTAATCTGGAGTTGAATAACAAGACCTGATCTCCTGCCTGAATTCCCTCCTCAAAATTCGCTGATCATGCCATTTTTTTGTTTTATCCTTGTAGATTCTGGCACTATCATAGGCTTAATTCCTCAACTCTTCCAATTCCATTTAACCTGAGTAGCTCTATCTTCTTTAGCAAATTTTTAAATCAAAATTTAGCTTCTGATGGCCTACATAGCTTTTATATTCTACTCAAAAGGTAGGTGACAAGGTTTTCTAAAGACAAGTCTCTATAGACATTCCACGGAGTTTTAAGCAAATTCTTTATGCCCATACATCACTGCTTCAAAGACCAGCTTCCCTCCTACTGAGCTTACAGCCTTTTCCGCACTTTCTTTTATTTCCTCGTTGGAAATTTCACATTTCCATTTGTTTGAGGATGATAAGCCAAGTTCATAAATGTGTTTGATACTACATCCGCTCATGAGTTTGTCAAACACCTTATTTTCAAAATGGCTTCCTCCATCACTAATTATAGTTCCGTGTCCCAAATCACGAGAATATTTCTTGTAAAAACCCACAACCTGTATTGGCATCATTCTTCGACATGCCGCTTCTACCTATTTTGATACATAACCACAAATAGGAGTATGTATATATTTCCAAATGAAACCGAAAGTGTCCCATAAAATCCATTCTATACATCAAACAACTCGCACCACTGTGATACTACAGGCATCTCATGCCTTTGTCGATATTTCCCATTCTTGGCATTGATCACACAATCTCACTGGCTCAAAATGCAGCACTTTATGCACCGAGGGCTGTGAGAGGGACCCTGACTGTGATAGACCTTATGGGCTTGTTTATTCTCCCCATAGGAAGTTCCCCATAAGGTGATACACATTCTTTAAAATCTTGTTTTCGTTTCAAATTTTCTAGTACATCTCTTTATTAATGTAAATCGCTTCTTTAAATGTCAATGGATCATCCTGCATGCAGTACTTGGCCACAACTTTTAGCTTTTTCTCTGCAGCTGAATTCGGGGTATACAATCTCCACAAGCTACAGTTCACAATATCGCATACCAGTAGCGATTGAGGACAATCAAATAATCGCTTTCATTCCGAAAATTTTCTTCGCTTATTTTCCTTTCTTGTACAAAGGGTTTCTACTTTACAAAGTGATCGCCTATCACATTGTCACTTTTGTCTTTTATTTCTAATCAAATTCTCGTGAATAATAAGACCCACTGATCAATCTCTGGGCCTCATTCTTCTTCGCTTAATAGATATTTAATCGCGCATGATCATGTGTATAACAACATGACCCAAAATGTATGGCCTGAACTTTTTACATGCAAATACTATTGCCGCATCTACTTTTCAAAAGAGTAGAGTAATTTTCAGGTTTCATTGAAGGTTTCACATAGCATGTTAGATGGCCTGAACACTTTTTCATCTTTTCTCTGTCCTTACCATAGCCTCCCATTGCAAAATCAATCGGGCATCACACATGATTTCAAATTTTCGCCCAATCTGGTTTTTCCATGATGGGAGCTTCAACTAGTCTGGATTTGATTTTCTGTAAATGCTTTTAAAGTGTGATTCATCAAAATAGAACTCTAGTATCTTTTCCCAAAGAATTCGCATACTGTCTACAGCAATTTTTGAGAAGTCTCTGATAAATCTTCTATAAAATCCAACATGTCCTAAGAAACTTCTGATTCCCTTGACTATAGTGGGTGGCATTAGGTTTCTTATAATTGAAACTTTTGCCTGGTCTACCTCAAGCCCTGCTGCATAAATCATGTGCCCCAAGACAATTCCTTCCTCAGTTCATAAAATGGCATTTTTCCCAATTCCGTAGCCAGATTCTCGTTTGCAGACCTTTGAAGTAATGTCCTGTGTTATGTGCATTGTTCAAACTGGATCCATACACTGTGTAAATCATCCATGAAGACTTCCATAACTTCCTTCGCTTAGATCGTAAAATATAGATATCATGCATCTTCGAAGGTACAAAGAGCATTACACAAAACCAAAATGGCATTCTCCTAAAAGCAAAGTACCAAATGGGCATGTAAAAGTGGTTTTCTCCCGATCTTCAGTAATAGCAATTTGGTTATATCCGAGGATTCATCAAGAAACAAAAACAGGTGTTCTAACCTATCCAAACATCCGATCAATGAAAGGCTGGGAAATGATCCTTTCTTGCCATAGTGATTCAATTTTCAGGAATACTACACACCTCCATCCCGTCACAGCTCTTGTAGGAATCATTCATTCTTTCATTTCCTGATCACATGAATCCACCTTCTTGGGAAATACATGTACTGGCTACCCAAGAACTATAAGGATATAGCATATAAACCTCGCATTTAACCATTTTAACTTATTTTCGACAACTTCTTTCATCACTGGTTCAACCTCCTTTGATTGCTTAATAGAAGTTTTGCATTATCTTCCAAAGAATATTTTGTGCATACAAACAGAGGACTGAGTACCCTTCAGATCTTCAATGGACCAAGTAATTGCTACCTTATATTTCCTCTAATTACCAAAGAACTGCTTTTCTGCCTTCAAGAACAATGATATGATAATTGCTTTCCTTTTCCCGGGTTCTGAAAACTCATTTTAAATGACTAGGCAATTTTTCTTCAATGTTAGATCTTTCTCGCACTAGTTTCGCTCTATGAGTTTGTTTGCTTCACGCTTAATTTATCTTAATCGTTTTCATTTATACTAGAGATCGTTTCTCATAAATCACACCAAGGCAATACTTGTTAAATCAAAGCCTCAATCAACATCGAATTACTGATATGTTGAATGATACACCAAATTCAATCTATCACGAGAAGGCTATTGTTTCATGCCCATACAATCGTCTCGCTCTAATAGATGTCTCAAATTCATTAATATTAAAAACCATAATCGCCCATCCCCAACCTGTCACCACCTTTCAGACGCTCATCAAGGCGTACCCCGCTATAAGAAAGGCCTTCCAACAACCACAACTCGGGTATCTTCCATCCGCATGATAACAAAATCCACCGGGAAAATGAATTTTAACCTCGACAAGTACATCTTCTAGAATGCCTTCCGGGTCGCGCTACCATCCATCGCCCATCCGTAATGTAATTGCCGTCAGTAAGTTTTCCAAACTAAGTCTCTCAAAGATCACACTATAGAGGCATCAAATTTATACTGCTACTTAATCATAAAGCTTTCAATTCGTATTTCCTACGGAGTGTGGAATGGGTGAAACCGCTGTGGTCTTTCATCTTCGCTGAGTCATTGATAATGGCACTGTAAGTAAGAAATAAGTTAACTATACCCTCCTAGCTATCTTTCTTTCTTACTTCTAAGATCTCCTTTCAGAATTTGCACAAAGAGGTATCATCGATCACCTCGCAAATGGGATATTTATTTCATTTTTCTCAGTATCCATGAACTTTGAGAAAATCGTTTCTTCGACTTTCTCTTGGTTCCTTATGGAAACGGTAATCTGTGTATATCGCATTCTTCCTTCTTTTTCCGTCATTACCTTCTGCTAACTGGGTCAGTTTTTTCTTCCTTTTCTGGGCTTCTTTCCATTCATTCTCTTCTTTCCCTTCGTTTTATTGGCGCCTCAAATCCTTCCCACTTCTTAAATCACTCACTACGCAATTGTTCTTCTCGAGTGTCACTAGGAATGTACCCTTGCTCTGATTATATATTCAGGCGCTGGGTTCTACTTTCTAGGTTCTAAATTTTTCAAAGGAGGCACTAGCATTCTCTCAAACATTCGAGTATCATATTTGAAAGATCTCCAAGTCAGGATAGCTTGCTCATGGATTTGTAATAGCCTCTCTGGTTATCCCCTCGCGAACTACAAAGATTCGTTTCAAATGGTTGGGTTCTCCTCCGACCTCGATATTCATTCGCCTTCAACTCCTTTGGTGTCTGAACTCGTGGCCGCCATCCTTTGTTTCGAGGT
Organism: Tetrastigma voinierianum; assembly: GCA_016808115.1. Classification (NCBI taxonomy): domain Eukaryota; kingdom Viridiplantae; phylum Streptophyta; class Magnoliopsida; order Vitales; family Vitaceae; genus Tetrastigma; species Tetrastigma voinierianum. The sequence continues at coordinate 284,816 of JAEQBH010000879.1, read as the reverse complement.
CACGCCCCGCCTTTGGTCGTAATGCCCCTCCACCATAAGAGAAATTCCTCGCGGTCCTCGCATCGGATCAGAGTGTGGGCAAATAGGATTTGGCTTGAAATGATAACTTTGCTCGCTCACGACTTAACCTCCTCAAGACCATAAGAATCTTCTTCTGCACGTCAAGACTTCTTCTCATTAGTTCCTTCCTCCAAGCCTTATTTCATGAGCAAAGGTGCATCTTTCTTGTTCGTCTATCCTATGCATTATGGCATCTAACTTGCTTCCATGGCTGTCATCTTGCTCACCATGACCCCTTTCCTCGCCGTTTCCTCTGGAAAACTCATATATGGAGCTTTATATTGCATTTCATGGTTAAATCTTCATCAAATCTCTCGCTCTTCAAGATTCTTTTGTTTGAATGCTCCACAAAGATGAAGCATTGATAATGCCCTTAGATGTATCATTTTAAAGCATGGATACACTATTATGTCCATTCGGGGTCTTCACCCATTCCATGGATCGGCACCTCTTCAAAGAACCTCTTGAATCTTTCCTAAGCTACATATAGGCTCTCATCTTCCCTTGTTGGAATACTATTATCTCTCTTCGCCTCTCAAGTGAGAGATGGGGCAAGAATGTACTCGGCAAGCTTCTACCAACTCTTCCCAAGCATCAACAATCCATATGGTAATGATTCATACCATGTACGCTTATGTCTCTCAAAGAAAATGGGAAGAGATGCGCTTATCACCTCCGTCTCACAATCAGGCTTAGCTTCATTGTATTCGCTGCATCCCGAATCTTCCAGTGTTCATTCGGGTCTTCGTGGATGTGACCAAGAACCGATGTTGTCAACCATCAGAATTAAAGCCGGGCTTTTTTAGTTCAAAATTATCAGATCCATAGAGGTCGCTCGATTGCGCATCATTCTTCCCGGGAATAATAGGCCTAAATCCTCCATCAGGTCGTAACGGGCCTCGTCGTCCTCCGTTTCACTATGTCTCTCTTCCTATAACTGCTGCCGCTCTTTTGTCTTTCTTAAGCTCCTGAAGTGTTCTTCTAATTCGTTGTCCGCCGGAATCGTAGTCGAACACTCGCTTCTATGCATTGTTAGTTTTTTAACCAAAGCATACTACAGATTAATGTGATTAGTCAAACTAAACAAATATTTCCACATGGTTTGTTAAAAATTAGTGACTGATGGAAGCACGCTTGGAAAAGCTATTTTTGTTCTTTCTTAAATTGTCCAAATTATATTTCCTTCTTTCGGCCTAGATATTGATCTAGTTAATTTCTTTCATCCCGATAATGGCGCCATAAAAACTTGTTCTTTTCTATATGTGACTAAAACCCTCAAAATAATACAATACAGAGCCTTACACCCTTCTTATACCTGGCGTTAATGGATAATTTGGCTTGCTAAAATAATTTTCTCGATGTTCGTGATTAAAAATAAGGGTTCGGGCCTATAGACACCCAAGTAATGTGTCATACAAGCAGGTAACTGAATGTGTCCTATCATTCCCACAGAGATTGATAGCACTGACAGGTCAACTTCCCAACTACTAAAATTTCATAATTATTTGGACTCAAAACTGATAGTGAAAATTTTATCAAAACGCATAAAAATTAAAATCTACTATATTGAATATGTCAAATTAAACTAAACAAAAGAAGACTAAAATAAATTGTACATAAAAGAATGGATTGGAACGCATTTATCGTGAGAAACAAAACCATCAATGAAATACAATGGAATACCAATTCCAAATAATTCATGTCCATTATTCTGTTTCTATGTAGCGGATACATTTTTTAATCAAGATTTTCTAATTTGTTGGAATTGATCTTCCCGCTTTCACTGATTTAATATCCTGCTTTTTAAGATAGATCAACCAAATACCCTGTATTCCACATTTTCTCGCATGATCCGGTATTTTCTTCAATACTTTACACCTATTTCTCGCTGACGCTATAACTTTAACTTCACCTTCTCGGGATTTTAAATAAGTTTCTACTACTTAATTAGTGGCTCATCCTTCAAAGATCTATAGGCTTATCCTTTCCTTGATTGCATCTTAAGCTAACATCGGGATTGAACTTATCCTTAGATTAAGTGAACTTAATGATTTATATTGTTAACACAATTCCTCCAACTTCAATTATGAGCCATCGGGATTTACTGCAAATGAACTTTGAGCCTTGTTAGCCATTAACAATAGCCTAACACACCAAAAGAATGCTCTCAACTCGTAGAATCTCGCCTTCCTGTGGTCACGCAGAGTAAAGTATCCTGACACTGTGAGTAAGATTACATTCTCAAACGGTACTTTAGCCACTATTTGGAACTTATCCATTAAAAACGATAATCAAAATAGTAATATTAAGTAAAACTAAACCCAAATTAATTTTCCATAAATGTGCAAGAAAGATCAGAACTAAATGTAATCAACCAATGAAGCCGTGTTTTTCGATTACTTATCATGAATCAAGAAATGGAGCGCCATCACAGCACAACCACTGTAGAATCGTAATAAATCTAAAAGAAATGAATTCCAGAAATTTGTCTAGATTTCATAAATTGTGCAGTACCCAAGAAAATATAATAACTAACAATCCAGCCTCTAATCGTCTCACGCTCGCAGATTCAAACTTAAAATAAAACTAAAAATAAACCAAAATAAAATATACTCTATAATACACTGAAAGTTCCTCTTCTTCTTTCCCTCGTCGGGTAGTCAAGAAGGAGAAAACTACTTTACTATTCGAAATCTCTATTTATATCGTCAAAGAAAAGCGCTTAAAAAACGGGCCGAATCTCAAAAGTACGATTTGTGGCGGAATCACAAAAGCTTCCACTTATCGCTCTATGTCGCGACTTCGCCGATGTCGCATACAATTTTCGATGGCTCATGATTAGTCACGCGAATTCCTCTTCCTTTCAAGTTGCAACCTCGCTTCGTCTTTAATGGGCCTTGGATTAGTGGTCATGACGTTAGTTGTGGTCACACCAATCATATATGGTCACATCAATTTCTTTCTCGTCAGTTTTTCTTCAAACGCGACCAATGATCGGTCGTGACATCATTTCATTCATTGACTTTTAAAAAGGTTGCAAGCCCGCCTCCTTGCAATTTCTTCTATCCTGACTGTGTTGCGACTTTCGACACTGCTTGGCCAGACTAATATCAAGATTTTTATGTCGCGACCTCGTTGATGTCACACACTAAATGGAACCAGTAGAAAACCAGCTGCAACCTCTTTCTTCGCAAAGACTTCTCAGGTTTTATAGATGTACCTGCCCACTTAAGATGTCACGCGGACATCAATTCTTCTCGATTGCTCTCTCAGCCTAACCATGCTTTTCGTCAGAATTCCTTTTCAGTCACTACTTCACTTGTTCATTTTTCGTTTCTTCTTCAAAGCCAATTCAAGGTCAGTTGACTGGAATCATTGAAACTGAGCTTCCCGTCAAGATTTAAATTCCTCGCTGTGACTTCAATTCTCGTCGGCAGTCACTTCTTTTCCATTTTTCTAAAATTTGATTTATGTCATGATTTTCTCGCAAATTGAATTGAGCCACTATCACTTTTCTACAAACAATTCAACATTATTCTCATAATAAACCTTAAAATGAATTAAAAATCTAATGAGCTTTGACTCATCAAAGATGCAATAACGCCAGAGGCATTCCTCCACTATGACTCGTAACCCACCCGAGCCTCCTGGGCTCTAGCAAGCCCTTCCAGGAGAACTTCATTCCCTCTACCCGGGTCGTTTCAGACTTCAAACTAAAGCTCAGTAAGAGAGAACAGACAGGTGCAACAACCACTTACTATTGGGTACCTAAGCTCCGGTGTATAGACAGAGATATCGCAAGATGGGAGAAGGCTGATCCTTAGCTGGTAACTACATCTAGAAAACTCCGACCTTACTCCAAGCTCATACCGTCAAGTCCCAATCAATATCCCACGGGCGGTACCACAGATAAACCAAACCTTTGATAAGGTCGAATATGCTGGCCATAGAAACAGTGAGTTCGACATCGTGCACAACCAAGTATCACAGAAAAGGAAGACTGGCAGATTAATATGGAATTAACTCACAGAGTCTATGGCTTTCACCCAATCCGACGGCTCCACGCTTGTGCCAAGAGGTGTCTGATCCACCCTCCAAACGGGATAGATACGGAATACGCCCTCAGATTCGGCTTCCAAGCCTCCAATAATGAGGCCGAATATGAGGCTGGCTATAGTCGATTCTAACCTCGCCCACTTCCATGGAAGCGTATCACCGAAGGAGCAGCAACCCCAATTGCGTGTGCCAAATAGAAGACTCACGAGGCCAAAGTGAGAAGATGATCTTATATCTCAAGAAGGTGGGAGAGTTGCTTAAGAAGTTCATAATGCAGTTCAGTCAAACACGTACAAGAGTAGAGAATTCCCGAGTCGATGCCTAAAGAAATCGGGCAACACTTCGCCAAGAAGACTGGGTAGACTGATGAATTAACACCTCCCGTAACCTCGGGCACGACGTTCCGAGAAGTCTCCCCTGTGATGTCTGAACCGAGCTGGATGGACCCCATATGGGATTACTTGGTGGAAGGTACGTTGCCAAGCAGCCCAAAGGAGGCATCCAAACTCAGAGCTAAGTCGGTAAGATCTACCTGCCCATCGAGGGGACCCTTATAAACTGAGCTTTTTACGCCCATTCTTATGCGTAGGGAGTCGAAGACGCCAATCTACACCATGGAGGTACACGAAGGCATCTTTGGCAACCACATTGAGCTCTGACCTAGCGCAGAAAACCTGAGAGGCGAGGCACACTGCCTACAATGCTCAAAGACGCCGATGTAACTAATTAGAAAATGCAAAACCTTGTCGTAGATATGCCAAGTGATCTCTATCTCCTATATGAGCCGACGCTACCACAAGCCCCGGGCTTTTTCAACAATGGGGGGGTCGGACATATTGGGACTTTACCCAATGGAGGGGGCCAATGTAAATTTAATACCAGGGTCGTGGACTATTTTAATTAAATGGGCCGAGGTCGAACCCTTAGAACAATCACGCACGGGTTGTACGCAACTTCGGTCCCTGCTCTATAACATGTGCAAAAGTTCGAGATCCCGAGGTCCCCGTGTCCGATAATCCAGGAACAGCTTCAACAATCCTAAGTCTGGGGATTTCGCTAAGTTAGGAATCAAGAACTACTACTCGCCCCACCTCATCCGTTAGCCTAACGGGTGGCAGAGGTCACAGGTGACTCTCAAGGCATCTAAAGACCAAAATTAAAGATCAAAAGAAAATGTATAGATTTAGGCCCAAAAAGTGCTATTTTGAGCCCTATTTAAGATAGGTTTGAGTGCTTTTGCGCATTACATAATGAGTTTGAGCCAATTGGATATGTGCATGTCCACTTAGTGCTACTGATTTGGTTTCGAGGTTGTTTTTGGTAATTTTGCGGTGTTCGGGGAGCCTCAACCACACAATTTCAAGTTTGATGTCGAGTTGGTGCTAAATGTCGAATTCACTGGTGATTTCATCAACAAAAAACAAGAAATGTCAAGTGAGTCGATGAAAAGGAGACAGAGGCAAAGCAGAAGAGAGAGGCAGTCCAGATTTTCATGCATTGCGAAAATTTCATGATTGCGGTACTACAGAATCATAGCTTAAAATTTTCACATCCTAGCGAAATTTCGCTTATGCACAAATTTTCACTGTTAGCGAAATTCTGCAATACAGCTTAAAGTTACTGTGCATAACGAAAATTTGAATTTCGCTATGCCTTGCATTTTTTGCTATGATAGCGAAATTTCGCTATCATAGTGAAATTTTCGCTATGATAGCGAAATTCACTGCATAGCGAAAATCATGCCCCTGTGTTTTTGATGTTTTTGATTCCAAACGACCTCGTTTTGTTTAATTACCATTTTGTCCCTATTGTAATCATATATTTTAGGCATTTTTGGTATTTCACACAATTGAGTTGGCTATATAAGCCACCTTATAACTTTTGTAACCCTAACTTTAAATTTATTCAAGCTTTCCCGCAGCTTTGGTTTTAGGTTACATTTTGCTCTCTTCTCTCTCTTCTTTCTCTCGTTTTCTTGGCTGCCAAACACACCCCTTGAGGATGACAACTCATGGATGCCTGCTAAGCCTCTCAAAGCCCTTTGAAGAGTGAGGGTTACTAGCCACGTGTGGCTTCATAAAGCTGTCCTCATGTCTTAATGATACTGCACGCATTTATGGTTCCAAATTTTCCAAACTAGGGTTTAATGCTATTTAATGTCTTTCCTTTGGTCAATACTACATGCTTTAGGTTCAAGGTATTCTTAATGGTAAACGCAGACTGACATTCTTAGATGTCATTTATTTGAGCCATTGAAATGAGGTTAAATGCTAGATTTTCAAACTAATTGGAATTTCATTGAATGCTCAAGATTTGATTGTACCCAATAGGAGTGTTTTTAGGGTTGGGTTTAATACTAAACAAAGATCCTGCTTGGCTTCTCGACTCATATGTCATTTGCCCTAGAACAGAAATAACCAGGACAATCTTTAATAACCCTCATTTTATCAAGTTAGTGACCCAAGCCTTCAAGGTTACTATATTTCACACTTCATTTTAAGCCATTTCACATCAGTTGAACAACCAAACTCCCCCGTTTTTAACCAACCAAAATCCAAATAAAAGTCTCACCATTTTCAAACATGATTAATCATTCGTGGATGAAAACCCATCCCCGTGTTCGACCTAGATCGCATATCACAGTGAGTTTGACACGTAGGAGGGTTGGCAGTGAGCCAATTGGCTGGATTCAGATCACCGTCGTGGTGTCAACAGCCTGCTTCGCGCCGGATAGCAATCAATGAAGGAGAGTTGATACGTCGCATCCGTTATCATAAAGAAACATTAACTTTTAATCCTTTTAATTCAGATCGGTCTAACCAAAGCTTTTACTTATGTTATCAGATCAAAGTTGTTTCCGTCGCAGTATTATCATGCAATCTTTGTAAATTTGAACAGTTCTTCAGTCAACAACAAAAGAGTTCATAATTATCGGAGGAGAGGTTCAGGATCATAAAAGAATCAAAATACCAGCCTGGAAGGCGTCGAAATTAGGCGATCAATGATCCATCTGGAAGAATAATAAAGTCATAATCAGCAATCCGTCACATACAGATCAATGAGGATCATATCTCTAGAGTTAACGCCCTTCCTGGAATGGCACTCCCGCCAGAGCGGTAATGAGATCCTGGCCCCAAAGTTTCTCGGCTTCCTGTTATTTCTCACGCGGAAGGTCGATAACCAGCACCATATGGTGATTTTGATGAAGTACGCTGAAATCTTTAAGAAGCGCACGAGCGGATTTGGTCGTTGGCAATATCTCATCAATCTCAAAGACAAAGTCAAGATATTTATCCAACTATAATCATAACCATCAAGTCTGATATTTGAAGCACTTTTAAAACTTCAAAACAATAATTCAATGAATTCAAAGAGAATCAGGTACTTGGTTGTTTCGATAACTATGAGGTTCAACAATGGAGAGGTTCACTTTATGATCATCATATTTGCCCACATCAGCATTTGACAATTTGAGATGTTTCAAACCACTATATAAACTCCATAGAACATAAACAACTGGAACAAAAGTGAGTAATTCTATGCCATCCAGAATATCGGTTGATCTTGGTTCATATCAACTCGCGATGAAGATTTCAAACCCGCAGTCGAGTTAAATGAGGTCCTCGCCCAATTGGGGTGAACTGTACTCGGGGTGATGCGAAATGAAGAGTTAATGGTCAGTCCTGAAAATACAAAGAAGAGCTCAGAGCTAAAACGAAGATCCAAAGATCCATATTTCAACTCATAATGACTGTCGCCTAACTGCCCAATCCAAGATAACACTGAACACAGTCCCACATGAAGATCGATTCCAATATTAATCAAACAGTCATATGCCAAAGAACTAATTTCCATGACATGATAATCTAACTGATGAACATCTGATCTCTCTAGAAACTAATCCTCAACTGAGCGCACTCTGAAGCCAAAACACATTGAGTCTTCTCTCTGTCCATACCATTCATCATCTCTTCCGCTGAACGTCATCTTAAACTACTATATAGTAATTTCGTGGAGTTAACAATGGATCAACCTGAATAACAGTAAAGAAATTAGATACCGAAGGCTAACAAAGAAGGATGGCTGAGAGCAACCTTAATTGGAAAATGATGTCTCATAAAGATTCATAATCACGTGATTATTTAATCGTTTGAAAAAGGTATAGGATGTTATTCCCTCCAAACACCGCCTCAACCCAAAAGAGCCCACAGTAGGTCTAACCAAACAACTTGTGGATGGACGGTGAAAGCTATCATCACTTGAGGAGGAAAAGAAATCAGCAACCAATACCCATTATCGTCGAAGAAACATGCATGAAAAGGAAGCTTCGAGCCTCGAGCGGTAATAATCAAGAAGATCCAAATGAAGAAAACACGCCCCTCCATTTCCCCAAGCACTAAGAGGCAAGAAAAATCCCAAACCAAGTCGAATTGAGGTGCAGCGCGGTTGTAAATATTCCACCGCTTTTGACATGATTAAGTGTCCCAAACCTATGCAAAGTTCTCTAAAGGGACCTGTGCACATTCAAGAAAGGGTTAGGCATTGAAAGAGTTTCCTTAACTGAAAGTGTCATATAATCCGCAGCAAGACCCTGAATAAAAGTGATCTGTGATCCCCACAATTTCAATCAATAGTGGGACTGTACAGACAAAGCAATCGTTAGATTTGGTTGGTGTAAACCCATCATATTCGCAAAGGCAGCTAGGTTTAGGAGAGCTTAAGCCTACCAACATCATTTCTTTATCATCGCTTCATCGACGGAAGATTCCTAAGGGAATAGCTTGAGGATGTTGGTAAGGTGAACAAATCTTACCACCACAGATTTTGTAGTGTTTCGACACGAAATAATAGCAAGCTGGCCTAATCATGTGCTACTGGGAAGACCATTTTTGGCCACCGCCAATGCGAGACCAATTGTCGTAAATGGAGTCATGCAAACACATTTGCAACATAGACATTGAGCTCAATATTTTTCACTGAAAGTAACAAGCACAAGCCAGTGGAAGATGGCGCAGCGAGCCATGAAGTCCGTCACTATCAAAATGCAGTGGAACCAGCCCTAAATCGCGTTCCACCCAGTGTGGGCAGGTAAGGGTAAAAAAAAAAAAGGTGGGTGTGTGTGTAAGGTGAAAACTACAAGGAGAAGACGTGAGTCATTCTGATCGCCACTCCTCGCAGAGCCATTAGTCACCCCAAATCACCCAAAGGAGAAGAAAAGTCACGTTAAGGAACCAAGCATGAAGGCCGCAAAGACAAACCATCACGGTCGCTGCTTCCTCCTCCTTAACCTCCATGAGTAATCAGTGAAAATTGAGCTGCCTATCTCCACTCAAACTAAACTGGCAGCCAAAATTTTTTGATTTTGCTTAAAATTGTCAATTTTCATATTATGCTATTTTTAGTAACTTCCCGCTTTTAGTAATCTTTTCTTTTATTAATCTTATCTTAATTTTATTTTTATTTATTCTTAGGGTTTATTTTTAAATCTTTATTTTTGTTTTTGTTTTTTTATTATTGAAGTTAATTTACCTAAATAAAATTTTTATTTTTTTTTTAGTCAGCAGATGGAATCCAAGCCTCCAAGAATTTCGCTTAAAGTAGCGAAACTGGGATTCTGGCTCTTGGGCTGGGTCCTTCATTTGTCCAATCCGTTTTTATAAAGAGGAGGGGGAACTGATTCCATCTTCATTCCAATTCACTAACCCCCCCCCCTCCGAGCCCCTCACGTGCGCCCACCGGGCAGCCTGAGCCCAGTCCCCACCAGCCCCCTCATTGCAAGCCCCGTCGCCCGAGCCTGCCAGGCCCGTCGCAGCCCTTGCTCACCACCGAGATGCCGGCCCCGGGCCACACGCGCGCCGGCCCTCGCCCGGAGTCATCCATCAGCTCGACCCCCATCGCGCCGCTCCACCACCGCTGTGCCGCCCCGATCCCATCGCCGCCCTCCAGCCGTGCTCGCCCACACCTGAGCTCCCGCTTCCCGCCCCGCAGCATTCTAGACCACGTGACATGGTCCGCACCCCATGGTTCTCGTTAGCAGCTCCGTACGATTTAAGACTGGGAGATGGAGGACCCGGCTACTCGGGCGACGGCGCCCATTCTCTCGGATTCTGCTCAAGAAGTATTAACTTACATCGCCCCAAAGTACCATACTCGAGGAGCCCCGTGGATTCCTGAGATACTGCACGAGATGACCCTGCCCCTTCCCCCAGGCCTTGACACCCAGAGGGCCCAATCCCGGCTTTTGCCCTGACATCACCCTGAGTCCTCGAGATCCTACCCCGAGCCGTCATCTCCCCAAATTGACGAGGGCTCATCACCCCCAAATTTTCACCAAATTTCGAGGATCAGCGCCCATGTTCACTCCAAGGATCCGATTCTGCAACGATTTGCTTTTGTGACTCACTGGGAGCTACCACATGTACCAACTTTGACCACCGACCCTGGCTCGCAGACTCCATGAGGCTGATCACTGCCAGCATTCCCCTCGCCCAACCATGACACCGCGGCAGTCTCATTATCCCAGCTGCGGTTTCCGCCACTCACTCGGCGACTTCCCCAAAATGAGTCCGCCGGAGCTCGATTCAAGATTGACGGTCATTGTGGAGCAGCACCTTGAAATGCATGTCGCCACTGACATTTCCCAACAAGCCAGCTCCTACTAGCCAGAGTCACAATTCGGAGGATACAAAGATCACCCCACCATCGCGCAGGGAGCATGGTCCGCTGTCTCGCTAGAGATACTCAAGTGACCCGCACTCTTCCGCAAGTAGCCCGCCGCATGCTTGTGGACTCGCTCCGACCAAATTCTTCTTCTCGTCGCAAAGATTAGTGTTCAACAAGTAGGAGCCACTGAAGGCTCTCAGATCGATCTCGTGAGGGATTCCGGGTTCAGTCCTCCTCCGAGCTTAGCTATGACTTCCCCGCCACTCGAGGATAAGGTCCACCGCAAGGGCATGGCTCGAGTTGAGAGCTTACCATTATTGATGCCGAGGTTGCTGAGTCAAGTCCCGGGAGCATCCGTCCCGAGGAGCCGCAGATCGAGCGAGGTCGGGCCAGACTCGCATCCTGGTCCATGGAGCCGCATCTCAAGGTCAATTCCCGCCATTCTCCGGGCAGCAGGATCGCGAGGGGAGGCAAAGCAGATGATATACCGAGGAAACTACGCAGAGGGAGGATCCTGCCTCGAGGTAGAGGTAGAGGTGGAGAGGAGCCTACTCCGCATTCATCTCCACCCCCACCTCCTTCGCCTCTAGCCCCGCTGACACTCACAAATTCTTCTTACACAAAGACAAAGTTAGCCTCCTGAGCATACGAGACGCTATAGGGAGCTGTCGTTATGATACTGCTTTGCGCTCACACACACAGTGCGACTGACCAACGGATGGCCCGAGTCGAGGCCACTATAGAGCACGCCATGCCATGCTTCTTCGGGATCACGAGCCACCCTTGCCTCCGCTCGAGCCTACGCACTACTAGTGGACCAACACCACGCAGCTAGCCTCGACATACAAACAGCAGCTAGCCTTCTTGATCCACCAGCACACCACCCGCCACTGAGAGTGAGGTCACTCTCTCTGAACTCTTCCCTTATCCCCACCAAACAGGCATGTTTATACTCTCAGCCGGGAGGAGTTAGAGCGGGAGGTCTTCTATCATGTTTTGTACTGTTTTTAGCTTTGTCAACTACCTACTCATTTTGTATAGGATTGTATAGGATTCATGTATTAGCCAATAGTAGGCAGTGATACTTTTGTTATGATTAGCTATATTAAGCATGTATTATCCATTTTGGTTATATCAAAAGCTTTATAGCATTATTTATAGTTTATTACATCTTTTGCAAATCATTTGTGATCTACATTTTCAGGTTTCTACTCTTGCCTTAGTTGAAAATTAGCCCTCGTATGTTACTTAATGATAGAACAATTCATGCATGATTTAGTTTTTGAAGTCGATTAGTTCAGACATTCAACCTTGAACATCCTTAGCTAATTCACACACCATACCGGGATTGTAATTAATCAGGTCGGATAGCTTTGATGATGCACTCTTTCCACTTTGGTAAAGCCGGGGCCTTAGGATTGTTGACGACTCGATAATGAGGTCGAAAATATTTCTGGTGAATGAAGACCAAATGGGGTCTTCCAAATGAAAAGAAAAAGAAAAGCAAAAAGAAAAAGAAAAAAGAAAAAGAAGAATAAAAGCCGTGACGCTGGCTTGAAACCAACATACTGGCCCCTGAGGGGTATAATAAGAAGCCTTTAAAGCCCGCCCTAAACCTTAATTGGTTGGGAGTCATCGACTTTAGTGTTCGCTATACGGGTGGATGGGTGGTTGCTTAGCCAGGTGCTTGATTCTCGGGTCATTCAAGTCCGAGGCTAAGTCAGTAGCTCAGGGTCGGGCTTGATCCTTTACTGATGCTCCTAAACCTAATTGGTCGGGAGTCATCTGGACCTCGCTACACGGACTTTATTGAAGCTCGAAGCCAGTATTTCACCCTACAATGTAATCAAAGAAACAAATAAAAGTGGGTTGGTCCATTTAGGTTGGTCACCGCTTAAGGCCATGGCGAGCTAAGTCGTGTGGTGAATAGCTTTGCAAACTTATCGGCCAAACTGGCCACCTGGTGAACAATTAGATTTTGTGGAAGTTCAGCTTTGACTTCCTTTGGAACCGACATTTTTCCCTGAAACTTGTTCTATATGGCATTTGTTCTCGTATGATGCTGTTTCCGGGTCTAAATTGTTCATACAAAGGAAAAGCTTATCTCTGCATACACACTTTTGTTAATATACACTTTTTTGTAAAAGCACATGCATACCTTTATTGTTTTTAGCATTATATGACTAGCAAAAGTGTCGGGTGGGGGGTGTGATTAGTGCCCAAAAGTGCTATTTTGAGCCCTATTTAAGATAGGTTTTGAGTGCTTTTTGCGCACTAATCATATGAGTTGAGCCAATTGACATGTGCATGTCCACTTAGTGCTACTGATTTGGTTTCGAGGTTGTTTTTGGTAATTTGAGGTGTTTTTGCGAAATTTCAACCAATACCCCAAGTTTGATGTCTGAGTTGGTGCTAAATGTCGAGAATTGCAGATTTCTGCATCAACAAAATGAAGAAATGTCATGGACATGAAAAGGAGATGTGAGGCAAAGCAGGGTGCAGAGGCAAAACTGATTTTCTATGTATTGCGAAAATTTCGCAGATTGTGAAAATTTCGCAAGAACCATAGCAAAATTTCGCGAACTCAGCGAAATTCACATGCACACCCGCAAGCTAGCTAAATTTCACATCATAGCGCACAAACATCGTATATAGCTAAAATTCTGAATTTATGTTCTTGCATTTTTCGCTACGATACGGGGGTTCTTTCGCTTAATTTTGCTATCATAATGAAATTTTCGCCAAGATAGCGAAATTCACTCAAGATAGAGAAACATGCCTGTGTTTTGATGTTTTTGATTCCAAACGCACTCGTTTTGTTTTAGAATCATTTTGTCCCTATTGTAATCATATATTTTGTGCATTTTTGGTATTTCACACAATTAGGTTGGTTGGGTATAAGCCACCTTATAACTCTTTTGTAACCCTAACTTTAAATTTATTCAAGCTTTCCTGCAGCTTTAGTTTTAGGTTACATTTTGTTTCTTCTCTCTTCTTCGTTGTCACAAATACAATTCTCAGGATGATAACTCGTGGATAAGCCAAGGTTTCTCAAAGTTCAGTTAAGAGGTTACTAGCTTGTTGGTGGTGGTTTGCAAAGGTTCCATGTCATTAATGATAGCAGTACTGCATTTATGGTTCCAAACTTTCCAAACTAGGTTTAATGCTATTTAATGCCTTTCCTTGGTCAATACTTACGCTAAGTTTTGTGGTTCAAAGGCATTCTTACGGTGTGATGCACCGATATCTCTTTGTGATGTCATTTAACAGCCATTGAAATGAGGTTAAAATGCTAAAGTTTCAAAACTAATCGAACATTGAATGCCTCAAGATTTGATTGGACTCAAATAGGAGTGTTTTTAGGTTAGCTTTAATAGCTAAACAAAGATCCCAGGCTTTGGCCTCACGCGTCATCAATTTAATGCGAGGAAATGAACTCCGAGGACACCTTAATAACCCCATTTTAATAAGCCAGTGACCCCAAGCCTCAAGGTTACCATTCACACACTTCATTTTAAGCCATTTCCGCTACTCAGTTGAACAACCAAACTCCCCGTTTTTTAACCAAACCAAAACTAAATTAAAGTCTCACCATTTTCAAACATGATGCGACCATTCAAGTGGATGAAACCCATCCCCGTGTTCTAATCTTGCACTCGCTTATAACGTGAAGAGTCGACTCACGTAGCAGGAGGAATATAGGAAACAAATTTTGTTGATTCCGGATCACCCTACCGTGGCACGAATCAATGGGTAGAATACCTCTCCGAGGTGTTATGGGCAATACGTAACTATGCGAAGTTAGCAAATCAAAGAACCCATCTACTCAAGCTTGGGCACCTGAGGGCAAAGAGTTCGTCGAGGCCTGGATTAAAGCTCACAAAGGATTGAATTGTAAGACCGAACACAAACGGCATGTTCTTCGCTCAATCAGACTACTGTAAGAAAGAGCAGCCCTAAAGCATGTTGAGGACTCATCACGTAAAGACAACATACTTATGACCGGTAAATAACCTAAGAGTTACAAGCTTGGCGAATCTGGTTCTAAAAAGCCACAAAGAAGAAAAGACCCCACACATGGGAAGTCAGGGACCTAATTGGAAGGGCCCTACATCAGATCCTATTAACTCAATTCCGCAACTATGAACTCTAGATATAAGAAGGAAAGACCCTGCCCAACTCATGGAACGTTGAACACCTCAAACGGTTCTACCAATAAGACCTTAGAATGTAGTCTTTAGTAAAAGAATCACATTCCGACAATGTACTCTGAGTGCTTATTTTTAGGTCATTAAAATTGCATGGATCAAAAAGTGCAGATTATAACGATAAAGCAAGGAGCTCGATCGAAGGGTTCCGCGTAAAAGCGATAGTTTTACTAAAGATCGTTTTATGTCAAAGGAGTTGGCAAGAATAAAGTGAATTACATTCAACTGGCTTCGATCCTAGTACTCCAGGAGACAAGCGTACAAAACAGTTCTCTACTCCTTAGAAAGAAAATAAACCCATAGGGAAAAAGAAGAGAAAAGAGAGAGCAAGGAGCTTGGTTGACAAAGCTCTGAAAAAGTCACATAACACAAATACAAAATTTCATTGTAGGGAGGTTACAATCACCTCAGAGGATTACAAATCTCGTGATCTCAAAAATTACAATTATCAAAACCGTTCTTCACATCGACCAACACCAGGTCAAGGCAAAAACCACAAGAAAGGGAAAGAGAAAGAGAAGGAGAGAGAGAGAGAGATAGAAAGATAAGGAGAAAGAGAAAGAGAAAGAAAGGAGAAAGAGGAGGCTGAAAAATCCAGGTTGGACTTAAAAGTTTTTCTTTTCAAGACACCATCCCTCCAAATACGTTCTCAGAATGGGCTCCATCAATTGCCATAGCTAGGAATAATACAAATCGCATAAGGGAGGAACTAGGGAAACACAACTCCTACAAGTGTAGACCATCGACACCAAACGCCTACCGATAACCGGAGAACCCAACAGTTGACGACCAAACTTAATCGCTTCACTCACAAGTCTCCACTCTATAAAAAAGAGGAAGAAGTATGGAAGCAAAGTATGACCTAGAGAGGCCGTTATTTATAAGGAAACCAAGACACTTAGGAAACTGCGCAGTCCGTCCCAATTCTCCATAGATCCGGATTAAAACCGCGCACGCTTTTCCAAGGGAAGGAAGACGAAAGGCCAAGTACCCACGGAGCCATGTAGCTCAGGAGCCAAGTAGCTCAAATTACAGAGCATAATTGCTATATGAAGGCTGGCAGCCATGAGCCATGTAGCTTAGGGCCATGAAGCCTGGGACATGTGAGCATAATCAAGTAAAGGAAGACCAAGCAGCCACTGAGCCGTGAACTGGGACATGTGAGCCTTAACCGTCAAGGAAGGCCAAGAGCTACGAGCCATGTAGCTCAGAGCCAAGTAGCCTGGGGGATGGCACATAATTACCTGCTGAAGGCTGGCAGCCACTGAGCCGCGTAGTCATATTATGCAGCATAACTACTCAAGGAAGGCAAGTATTAATGAGCCATGTAGCCCTGGAGCCAGTAGCTTAGATTACGTGAGCATAACCGCCAAGAGCTGGCAGCCACGAGCCATGTAGCCAGGAGCTAAGTAGTCGATTATAGAGCATAACCACTAAGGAAGGCTGGGCAGACACAGCCATGTAGCTCCGGGAGCTGCGAGTCGGGGATACAGAGCACAACCGGTTAACTACTCAAGGAAGGCTAAGAGCTATAGAGCCATGTAGTTCTGAGCCAAGTAGCTCGGACATGCAGACAACTGCGAGACCCGCCTGATGAGGCTGGTAGCTTACAAGCCATAGCTCAGAGCCAAGTAGCCTGGGACATGAGCATGGAACTCGCTAACTACTCAAGGAAGGCCAAGTAGCCATAGAGCCATGTAGCTCAAGAGCCAAGTAGCTCATATTACAGAGCATAACTACTCAAAAAGGCCTCGTGGCCCAAGAGCCCTGGTAGTTCAGTTTGAAGAGCTTCGCCGAGGCAGGCCTAAAAGGGCATAACAACCTGTGGAGCGCATACCGGGCCATGTTTAGGCAAATTAAAAAACAATAAGCAACTCAAATTTGCAAAACAATAAAAGAGCGATAAAATTATCTCATGAATTAGATATCAATGAAAAGTCAATCTAAGCATTACAAAATGTTATTAAAAAGCCATGCCCTGATATAGCTTGATTCGGTACATGCAGGAACTAATCAACAAATTATATCCCAAGTTCCTCCTGTACCGTCAGCTCGCCATCGTAGTATAGCGGCTCTGTGGTCGCAACATGGACGGGTTTTCTTTCGCATACTGATTTTAAGTGAAATCAAAAATGGTGAATTTTGTTTGACTTTAAGGTGGTGATAAAAACAAGGAATTGGTTGTGTGCGTGATTGAAAATAAAATAAGGAAAAAATGTAAAATGAACCCCTCGGGGCGTTAGGGTCATCGTTTGTGGTTTTAAGGTAATCAACATGTCCCTGTGTATTTTTTCCTCGCTACGGAGGATGACATATAGTTATTTCGAACCGGACTTCATTTAGCTTTTAAAATCAAACCCTATGATTTTCCTTTGAAAACAGCATTTATTGAGCACAATGCTCCCAGAAAATGAAAACGTGGCCTCTCCTCGATCTACCCCACACCGACAACAGAAAGCAACTACTGAATCTCAGCGGACTCAGCAATAAGCATCCACGAACCCTAAAGATTGCTAAATACCGATCAATGAAGATATCAAATGAGTTCTAACTCAGAGTAGAAGAACATAAATGCCAATAAAACTTATGAAAAACAGGAACCGTTAGTTACCCAAACTCCAAGAACCCTTCATGAAAACGACCTAGCCAACCATCCTCTGAGTTGTCATCCTCAGAGGTGTGTTTGGCAGCCGGGAAAAGGAAAGAGAATGAAAGAAAATGGAAAACTGGGGAAAAACGGGAAAACGGGCTGAAAGCTTTGCCCTAAAATTTTATTCATTTTATCAAGCATGGCTTCGGGATTGTAAATAACCCTTTGTATCATATTACAAAAATAACCTCCCAAATATTCTACAAACTAAGGTATGAAGAAACAAAAGAGACCAAAAAGAAAACACACTGGCAAACAGGAATCTTCAAAAAGAACAGCAGTGTAGGAGGAAATTTCCTGTGTGCTTCCAATTTCTCATAGAGCTCCAATTTTCTTGCATTTTCGCTTCTTCTTTCCTTCTAGTATCCGGACCAGAGCCGAGTTTGACTCGAATTCTTCGTGGCTCGATAGAGCTCCAACAATTTTGGTAACAATTAGTTTGCAAAAACTGCAAAATTTGCCACAAATGCTAATATAGTAGGGACCTAAATGTGCAAATCAAGACTAGAATGATTGGGCACACAAAAAGCACTGAAAACATAGCCAAATATGGTTCAAAATAGCACTTTAGGCACTAATCACACTTCAACCTACACATAGTTAGTCCCTTAGCAATGAAAAGAAAGAAAGAAAGAAAGAGCATACAAAATGATAACAAAATAATGTTCACAAAAATTATATTTCAAAAAGGTTGTGAATGAATAATGCCTAACCATAAGTAAAAATCATCAAAGCCGTGTCCAATGACTCATCATCATGAGAGAAATGAATGCCATATACAAATGAGGGCTATTAAAGAGCCTGGTGAATCAACAAGAAACTTCCACCAAAATCTAAGTGTTTTGTTTGATCACCAACAATAAACCGTCAAACCGCACTCTCCCAACCTAGCTACAACCACTACCCCAGCAACCACCCTGGGGTCAGATTGTGACCCATCTCTTATTCCACAATTCTTTTGCGCTGAGGTGTACGCCGAGAATCACCCCACCAAAGTCCATGTAATGTGTGATCTATCGATGACTTAACCAACAAGGCCAAACTGTCATAAGGATCTTGCACTCACAAACTTCAGTCACCCTACTCGAATGATTTCTAGACTCCAAGATCTACAATCCTGCTAAACTCCACCCCATCCCACCCATGTAACGAACACTAAGTCAGTGGACTCAACCAGTGAAGGCTTAGTGGCACCGCACCTGCTTTAAAGGTTACGATATAAATTTCTGAATTGTTTCCTGCTTCAAGGCAAAGCATTGCAATATTTATTTTTTTTCTTTTCTTTTTATTTTCTTTTCCTCTTTTTTTTTCCGAAGACGCATTGGCCTTCTTTCCACATGGGTCCTTAACCTATTAAAGGCGGTCAATGAAACTAGGGTAGGTTATGCAGTAAAGGGACTGCGCAGCTTGCGTACCCCATCATCAAACCCAATGTGCCTCGGTGTGTGGTTAGCTAAAGGTAAAGAAAATGTCGAAATCAATAAGCAATTCAACTAATCATTCACTCAACCAAGCATGGAACCAATCTAGCATCAATAGAATTGACAAAGTTTAAATTTTCCAACTCATGTGCAAGCTAGACAAAAACCACAAAAATTTTGATCGTTAAAATGGGTCCAAATTTGGAAAAAGTTGTTTAGTATAACAACTCTATAAAGAACCCAACAAGCCACCAACATCACAAAATGGGCTTGGACAAAATAGTACAAAAGAATAACATAAAGCCACTTCTTTCAGCTATCCTCCCCCAACCCAAACATCTCTGTCGAAATGGGGCTCGATTGGAAAATTAGAGAAGGAAGTAAGTTACCCCTTGATGAGTTGTGATCATTGCTGGATAGGAGACTTCGCAAGCTTTCCATCGACACCTTTATTCAATTCAAGTCAGCTTCAAATAAACAAGTTAGGAGAAGAAAAGAGAGAAAAAAAGTGACCAGTTGGAGCATTTTTAAAATTACACTTTCATAATAATCTCAAAAATGTTATTTATGGCCATATTTGGATTCTACACTCTCTAAGGTTTCCAATCTGGCATTTCAAGAACGCCTAAAACTAGCCCACGAAAACATGAAATGAAACAAAATCGAGGTCAAAAGTGGGGCCCATAGCGTGGCTGCGCTAAGCTGGGGCAAAATTTCGCTTAGCCTAATCATCTAAATTTGCATTTAACGAAAGTTACTGCAAGGCCGAATATATTTTTTTTAAAATATCAAATAAAATTATATATATATATATATATATATATATATATATATATATATATATATATATATATATATATATATATAGTAAAAATAAAAAAAAATTTTTTGAAATAAAATAGTATATATATATATATATATATATATATATATATATATATATATATATATATATATATATATATAGTAAAAATAAAAAAAAAAAATTTTTTTGAAATAAAAATAGTATATATAAAAATTAAACTTTTTTTTTTATAAAATATAAAAATAATAAAATAAAATAAAAATAAAATAAAAATGGAGACACTGCGGTAATCGCTTTTTACGTTAGTAAAATGGCTATAGGATTTTTGTTAGTTACGAAATTTTTGCCAAGGCCTTATATAGCGAAATTCCTCATTTGAGATTATAAATTCGCTTGCCATAAAACTCGTCGTCTCCGTATTGCCCCGATCTTAAATCCAAGCTCAAAATTTCAATGAAAAACCCAGAAAATTAATGCAAGAAAATTAGAAAATTGCATAAAGTAAAAATTAATTTAAAAACAGAATTAATCCAAAATTAGAGAAAATCTAATAAGAAAAATGGATGAAACTAAAAATAAAATAATGATAAAATAAAATAAGACAAGAAAAATTAAAACAAAAGTGGGTTTGTTTCCCCCAAACCACTTCCTCGTGCCTGAGGGTGGGCCGAACCACTGCTCGAAAATGCCGGTTCAAAAATTAAACCGAACCAAGACCCGAACCAACCATCAGGCATGCGATGTGAGCAACCGCTATCTTCTCGAGGTAGTGGCAAAAATCTAAACAAAGGACTAATTAGCTTCTTGAAGCTTCAAAGACAGGCAAGGATGGGTGGCCTTTATAGTGGGTGCTTTGGGTGGGAATTGTGCTGCAGGGGAAGGCAGTATGTGCACTGGCAGGGTATACACTGGGTCAGTGGAGGGGGCTACTGGCAGTGGGCTATTTTGGGGTTGGGCAGTGACATTAGGATCCAAATCTATGGGGTTTGGTTGAATGATAGGCTCTTGGGGTTCCTCCCCTTCTTCCTTTCCACTCCACATCCTCAACAATGGGGAGGTTGCTTTCTTCTTCTCCCCAGCATAAAGAACACCAACCTGAGGATTCAAAATTTTCTACTGTGCCTTCATTGGCCGGCTTCAGAGCACCCGCCTCCGCCATGGTGTCACTTTGACACCCTCCTCCGTGATTGTCGCTTAATCCACCAGTCTTCAATGGAATCTTGCAGGTCATTCCATTCATGCTCAAAATCATTGTTCAGCCCATCTAATCTTGGTCTAGGGAATTCTCCTCGCATGGATTTTTTCACTCAATCGGGCATTGAATTTCTTTGTTCTTCCACGCTGATCACCCACCGCTTGGGTATGAAGGTCCGTGAATGGCCCGCTTCAACCGGAGAAATTAATTGTGGTTGAGGTGGCTGAGATAAAGCACAATATGAGGTTCAGATAGAATATCAGGAGGTCTCGTTCCCATGAGGAATTTGTGATTCTTTTAACTATGTTGTGCCACTACCATGGTGAACTCATCCATTGGTTTCTATAGTCTCATGGACAATGTAAGGCCTAGGTTTCTCTCCACGTGGTACTCACTATACTGTTCCTCCTCAGTGTTCCATTTGATTCTAGTTCAAGCCCAATTTTAAACATGGATTCCCCAACAAAAACAACAACTCAAAAACAACAATGTGAACTTATCCTCGCAAAGATCAGAGTTTTTTTTTTTTTTTCAAAACAAAAAAATAAAAACCTGGCCAATGAAATATAAAATAAATCACCAAAACTTGCATGAGATCGCAAGTGTCTCAGATACAACACAAATGCACTTAGGCACCATCCCTAAGACCGCGCCATTTGATTCGTACAAAGAGGGTGATCCTAATCACCAAAATTTATATCCTGTTCCTCCTACTACCAGAATCGCCATCAGCAGATAAAGGGTTCGTGTGGTCGTAACATGTGAAGGGCTCTCTTTCTTCAGACAAATGATTTAAGAAATAAAAATGGTGATTTTTTTGATTTTTAAGGTGGTGATAAAAATGTGGAATTATTAAAAGTAAGATTGAAAATAAAATAAGGAAAATGTAAACAGAATCTCAAGTGTTAAAGCGTCACCGCTAGTGGTTTTAAGGTAATCAACACGTCTCCCCTGTATTTTTTCTCTCACGCTGGGAGGATGACATATAGTCATTTCGAACCGGATCTTCATTTTGCTTTTAAAAACTAAACCCTATAATTTTCCTTTGAAAATGTTAGATTACGAGCATTAATGCTCCTGCAGCATGAAAACGTGCCTCCCGATCTACCTCACACCGACAACAGAAAGCAACCAATTGAATCTCAGTGACCCAGCAGCCAAGCATCCACAACTCCCAAAAGATTGCTAATACTGATCAATGAAGGCATATCAAAATGAGTTCTAACCTAGAGGAGAAATAGGAAACATAAATGCCAATAAAAACTTGCGTTAAAAAATGTGGAACCGTTAGTTACCTCCCAAAACCCTAGCTAAAGAACCCTCCTCCCTTTCAAGGAGCAGGGAACGACCTGCAGCCAACCATCCTCCAGCCATCCTCAGAGGTGTGTTTGGCAGCCGGAAAAAGGAAAGAGAATGAAAGAAAATGGAAAACTGGGGAAAAACGGGAAAACGGGCTGAAAGCTTTGCCCTAAAATTTTATTCATTTTTAATAAGGTTTGCCCTGGATTTGCAAACAAACTCCTTGCCTTCATAATACAAAAATAATCTCCAAATATTCTTAAAAACGGAAAAGGGAAATGAACAAAAGTGACCAAAAAGCAAAGATTGACGGCAAATAGAACTGTGGCGTAAATGAATACAGCAAGAGGAAATTTCCCGTGTGCTCCAATTTCCTTTGGTGTACCCACTTTTCGATTTCTTCGCTTCTTCTTCCTTCCTCGTAGTCTCGACCGCAGTCGTCAGTTTGACTCCACCTCCTTCGTGTTCTCGACTCCACCTCTAAAATACTTAAGCACGATTAGTCAGAAAACCGCAAAATTTGCCACAAAATGCGATCGTAAGAGAATAGTAGGACTTTAATGTGCAAAATCGGGTTAATAGAATGATTAGTACACAAAAGCACTAAAGCCTATAATAAATGTGGTTCAAAAACAGTACTTTTTGGGCACTCAATCAATAGCAAGTTTAAAAATAAAAAAGCCTAGGCACCTGGAGGTCGCCTCTGATTTCACTAAGTAGAGGGTCGAAGGCGGCTGGGGTCCTGAACCGCAAGGTGGAAGGAGCCAGGACTCCCAGGAACCCGAAATCATCCGCGTACGAACACGAACAAATCTCTAAAGCACCTCCTACGGCCTCGTATCAACCTCAACCTCGGCGAAATTCTTCTACCTCCTTATCAGAAAAGCTGAATGCTTGAACCCCTAGGTCCGGAAAGCTCGAGAAGCCCGACGCTGGAAGGCAAGCCACCCGGGTCTATCAGGCAGTCTTCGCCTCTAAGCTCAAAGAATCACTTCGCCCTCCGCGGCCAAAGCCTCCGCTTCTCGCGTCCATCCGGTTTGCCGTGCTCCTCCACAAGCTGCCCACAAAGCCAAATTTCTCTAAAGCTTTCTTTGGTGAACCCAAATCAACGTTGTCACTTTGGCGCACAAGTCACCCTTGACACCAGAACTCCTCACCAACCATACTGGCCGACGACCTTCACGCCTCAGCGCCTCTCTTTCTTTATCCCGCCTCGCGCCTCATCAAGCCGTGGCGGCGCTTCGTCGTACCGTGCTTCGCCAAGCTCCTCGCCGTCCGTTATATGGGCTCAAAGGCCGGCCCTGAGGTCGGAAGCAACCTAGCCTTATAAGATTTGCTTCCTCGTAGCCCTCAGGAGTACTAACCCTTCGCCAGTTTTTCTTGTGCAAGTAGCCACCTACCAAAGAACAAGAAATAGTAAATAACAAAACCGGAAACAACGAAGAAAAGACCCACGAGGCCCTTGGACGCATTTGCGGTCCCCCGGCGAAGAGCCGAGCTTCCTTACTGACAGAGCACCACCTTCTGGGCCCGAATCGCGAAGGATGGAGGAAACAGCCCCAACGGCGAGCTCCGCATGAGAAAGTAGAGAGTCCTCACTCCCTATAACACCAAAGTGATCCCTTCTCACTTTGTCCAACATTACAGAGAGGCACGCGCTACCTACCTACATGGGACCCCAAACCGAAATAGGGCTGAACCCTATAGACTTAGCGCCTCCGAAGAGCCCTCCACCCCACAGCCGAACGAGGCTGGGCAAAGGAGGCCCCCGTCTTTAAAGCCTTACCCCGAGCAGGGGGGCAACCCTCAAGGGAAGCCCGGGGTTTCTGCTTTCACGTCTTTCTTTTCGGCCAACACCTCCAAATGTCTCGGCTTCGGTGGCTTTGTGGTAAAAGGCTCCAAACAGAGATGAAGAGACTCCTGAGACAGTAGGCAAAAGAGTGCTTCATGACTAAAGGATAAGGTCTCGCAGCTGAAGCCGGGCATGTTTTGCACCACTCTGCCTAGGAATATCCGACCCAATGAGCTTGGAATAGCACGCTGCTACTCTGGACCAGCCTTCCTCGTGCCTCCTGTTCGGATCAGATCTGCCGAAAGACTCAAGGCCATGCGACCAAAGTAATGTTAGAAATATCCTATAACCTTTGAAAACCGTATCAAACCAAAGTAAGATATTTCCATGTAGGTTCTCGAGTAGTCCATACCTGAACTAGTGTCCTCCGCCAAAGGGATTGTACTCCCAGCGGATCGCTTAACAAAAATAACGCTCATTCCGGGGATTTCAGCGAAGACTAAGGTCCGAAATAATCAACTTGGCGCTGAGCGAATGGAGGACATAAAGAAAGCCTTCAATGGCTCCCCTTTACGCGGTAAGAAGTCTAAGAGCAAGGTTGAACACCGCAGTCATTCCTAAACGACTAGCACCTACTGTATCAGCTCCCGTGCCGGGAAAGCCGGAAGGGCAAATGTTAAATGCTCAGAACCTTTATAGCGTGGACAGAAAGGAAAGCCGGAGGCCATTCTCAACGCCACCTTAAAAGCACACCATCTGGCACTTGGACGACGAGGAGGTCAAGACGCTGCAGACCAAACTCCGACCCCAAATAGGGGACCATACCGGGCTGTAAAGACCTCACCATATGAAGGCTCAACTCGACTAGGGCCTATGGCCATAGCATTTTGTATAGTAGCCCTCAAATATTCAGAGCCGCTAGTATCGGATTTCACTTATTTTGTCCTTGCCCTTATCCAAAGGGAAAGCAGGTTCCCCTGGGGCAACCCAGTGGACTACCACGGCCAAATTGTCAGACTCACCACCCGTCCGCCCTGAACTAGATGCCTCAGTGGAATCACTCCCTATACGCAAAACAGAAGAACTACTAGGACCTATGGAGATATGCAGGGCAGCACAATGAAAAAGGAAATCAAATAAATAATGCAGAACCCCAATCAAGCAAGCCTTAAAACCTCACGAAACTTCGAACCCAAAAGTATAAAGAAGTAAAGAACACACTAATCCCAGAACAGACAAGCAGACACCACCCCCATGAGATATCGTGAACCACCAAAGCAAGCTCCGAATAATACTGGACAAATTTCAAGAAAAGAGAGGCCTAAACTTGAGGGAGGCAAAAGTCATGAATGGAACAAATGCAAACTGGCTAGGGAGCCGCTTTAAGGAAGCTGTGGCCACAACCGAAATAAGCTCGAAAGTCGAAAAGCCATCATTATCACAAGACGTGGGACTACGACAAAGCCCTAATCAAACCCTCCCTGAGTAGCCACGTGGGAGTCACACCTGATCCAAGAAGAGGTACGCCCCTCTAAGCTCGCGAAGGCCAAGAAGTCGGGGGCAACCGACGGTTTAAATAATAGCGCATGTGCTCAACACAAGCCCAAATGTCATGCTTAAGAGGAGATTAAGAAGTAGGCCCAGTACCAATGCTCGACCCTTGATGATATCCTCCAACCACAGGCCCAGAACGAGGGCCCAATTCAAAAGACTGGTAATATAATTAGCCCAAAGAATTCGTATTAAAGGAAAATACCCAATCTCCACCAATTAGGAAAGTAGGATATATTCCTAATCATTGCTCCTCAATTATCCCTTGTTAATCGGTTAACGATAAGCAAGAAAATCCCTCGCCCAATGGAAGAAATATTGTATCATCCTCCAACAAGGAAAGATTTCGCTCAGTATCATCATTTAACTAGGAAAGTTATCATGATCATCAATTATAAATACCAGGCCACCCCCATCGGTGAAAGGTACGCACAAAACCTCATTTCCTAAGCAGTTGATATTCTCTTCCACCGGAAATAACTGACTTAGGCATCGGAGAGGCAACGGGCGATCCTCGCCAATCCTTTTTGTTTCTTATTTTTGCAGAGGAACCCGACATCCGGAGTCACAAACCGCCCCAAATGATTCCAACACGCCCAACCCATTCCTGCTGAAAGAATCATCAATAACAATAATAAAATACTTTTAATAAAATTAATTTATAAAATTTATCAGATTTTATTTTTAATAAAACATATTAATTTTAATAGAATAAAATTTTAAAAATTAAATTAAAATAAATAAACTAAATAAAAGCTACACGCCCTTCATTAATCACAACCTCGCTTCCGCCCCTTCTCTTGCTTTTAATTTTTAAAGCAGGATGAGTATGGGAAATATTTCAAATAAACGGGGGAAGGGTGGTTTGATTTTTTAAGGGGATGGGTTTGGGAAATAATTTAAATAAACAAGGCTTCTTCATCATACACAGAGTGTCACTGCTCGAACCCAATTCCTTTGGTCATCCCTAACTCGTTGCTTGATCCCGAGTAGGATTGTTGCCAAAGAAAAATACTATATCTAGATTAGATTTTCTATTTGGAAAAAACTAGATTTTGACTCGCTAATTTAGAAAAGTATGAGAAGAAGGTTACGAAGTTTTATAAACTAATTTTATCTTTATTATTATAAAAGTATGTGAAAGTACGCATAATTCTATCAAAACTCAAATAATTATTTTCTAAAATAATATTTTTTAATTGATAATAATAATTAATAAAATAATCGAAAATTTATTTTCACTCACATAGTAAAGTATGGTGCAACAAATATATTCTGCCTTTATCGTGCATAATATAGAGTTACCAATTATCTTGAAAATTTTGTTGAAGATGCTAAAGTCATAACTAAAGGGGAAAATTGAGTTTTGACTAACTAATTCTAAAATATATAGAAAAAGAACTCAAAATTTTATAATTTAGTTTTATCTTCTTATTCATTTACAAATATTTTAAATATACATGAATTTTTGTTTTCTAATCAGATAATTATTTCTTAAAATGATCATTTTACTTGATGATATTAAATAAAATTATCAAACAAAAATTGTAGTAACTTATCATTTGAAGTCAATAAGAGTATCATATAAATTTCCATGCCTATGTGAAATGAAAAGGAGTATAATTTCCATGCTTTCAATTTCTTCTTGAAAGAAGTAACATCCAAGCCTATGCAATTTAATTCTTTGCTTGACTTTGAATTTTTGAGCACTATCTCTTTCGTGGTTTGTTAAAAGAACTATCCCATGAAATATCAGGCTACACTATTGGATATGACTAATTACCAATATGTTTTCAAATTTCTACACTCAAGTGGCCAAATTATTACGTTGCTGGGAAAAATATTTTTCTAGTGTGGTCCCATTTTTTATTAAATAATTGTACAGGAATAAAGATGTCCGATTTGGATTTGGATTAGGATTAATATTCAAGGAGGAATTAATGATGTCTAGACTATAGGTTAGATGTTCAAGCCCCATAACAGCATGGTCTTTATGGAAGTGGATAAATGGAATGTTTTCTAATGAACATCATTCTCTAGGAACAAAAGTGATTTTCTTTGAAGAAGGTTTGGGTGGAAATGAGATGGCTTTTAATAGGGGTTGGTCGTCTGCTAAGTTGTACAACATAATTGTTTTGGTTCGCTGGGAAGTTCCTCCAGATGGGTGGTGCAAACTAAATGCAGATAGGGTTTCGAGATCGCCTTTTAACCATGCCCATGGAGGTGGTTTACTATATGTCTAGGGGGTTTTGTTTACAATATTGGCAAATGTAGTGCATTGGTTCCAACTCCAGTTTGACTGCCAAGAGATTATCTTCTGTACAGATTCTCTGACCTTTAACATTATCTAAGGCCAACTTATCAGAAACTAAACATAATCTAAATGTTCAATTGAGAAGTTTGGATCATTAAGAAAAACAAAAGAAAGTGTGGAAAAGTGGATTCTTGACTATTATATGTTGGATTTAGTGAATGAAATGAATGACATTCACTGAATAATTCATTGTTCAGAATTCTATGAATTTTAGTTATATGAAATGATTGACATTCAATGAAGAAATTAATGGTATTCAATGAATGACACTCAATGAATGAAATTAGTGACATTCAATGAATAATTAATTTCGGAATTCTAAGGGTTTGGGAAGCCAAAAGGTTTTGCATTCCAAAAGGTCAAGTCTCTCCTTTATATAAAGGTTGTCGGGGTATTTGTCTTAAGGAGGACATCGAGGGTGCCTCAAAAGGTCATCGAGTCTCGAGTTTTCCTTCCTTTCGCCCTTGTCTAAGTGAGGAGCAAACATTATCATCGCTCCACGAGTGGCGTAAAATGCTTTTGTCTACCATTCGACACCCGTTTTATCCTGGGAGACAGACGCTTTGGGAATCTCAAAGCACCAACTAGAAGGCGACTTGTCTTAAGGAAATTGTGAATTTCACAAGACCTCGCTTGAGCTCCAACTTGTTATATTCCCCTCCTTTCTTATTGATTTAATTTATTTTGGTTTTTCTTGAATAACCATTATTTTGCAGCATTATGTGTATTTTGCTTGGAATGTCCAAACAATTGGTTTATGAGTTCCCAGGTTTCTACAACAAGGAGACAATTTCTTCTAACAATCTTAAGACAAATTTGACCAATGTATTGTTGATTGGTTTGGTTGTGGACATGGAAAAAAAAAAAAAAAAAGGAAAACTCTCATCAGGTAAACAAACGATTTGGTTTGTTACTATAGGGAAAAAAAATGTATAAGCGTTCGAGTGGCAAAAGTCCTTCTTAACCGGAATCCTGTACGACCAAGGTTCAAATCCTGGTAGTGGGAATTGAGAGAGTGCAGTGAGGATTGTATGCACTGAATAGTGATGACTGGGTCTCATCACCATCGTCTGATTTTTCGGACGACAATGAACTGTGTTTCGCAAACAAACGTGATTTGGTTTGTTACTCAGGTGAGAAAAAACCGTGAACTGTGTTTTTCAGTTGTGCCAACAAACATATGGTTTGTTGTTTAAGGAAAAAAAAACCCACTTTTTCTTGTGTGAATCTCCAAAAGGAAAATATCAAGTTTTGCTTGGATGGATATAAGGAAAAATATTTCCTTTGTAGACAAACAAACAATTTGGTTTGTTGTCTTTTAAAAATAAAAAATAAAAATTTTGATTGACGTTTTTTAAAAATGAGTTTATTCTCTAAAGGAAGGTATATATATTTTTTTCCTTTTTTAGGAAAAATGGAAAAGATTATTCGGAGAGAAAAAAAAAATCTTTTCCAAGGAAAATAATGGAAAAAGGATGTTGAAAAAAAAAGTGCACATGTTTTCCTTTTAGTTTTCTTTTTTTTTTAAAAAAAAAAGAAAAGCAACTGAAAACATAACATTTCGAAAAATAATGTTTGGAACAAGGATTCACAAAAGGGTTTTTTGAGGTTTTTTTTTTAAGGAAAAAAAATCTCATTTAACTGAAAACTTAAACATTTCTACAACCAAACAAACAAGTGGTTTGTTGGTTTGAAAAATCCTTGTTGGTACATACAAGGAGTCAGCTGATTTGGAAAATCTTTGTTAGAAGTACAAGGAAAGAATGATTTGGCAACCCAGAGTAACAAAGACAAGGACAAGTATCGAACTTGAGACCTTGTGTAAAATATACTAAACTGCTCATCGGGAACCCAAACCTTTGAAGGCTATAATTAAGGATTGTGTTGAATTATTGAATTGACATTTTCTGAATATTTCAAAAAATGATCTTTGAATCCAATCACAGACAGGCTGAATTTACCCAAGTAGCTATGTGTTTGCTACTGGGAATTAAAACAGCCCACAGATTACCTAAACAAATGGTTATTGCTAAATTCACAGTGGAATTTTGAGTTTACAATAAAACTGTGGGGAAAGGTCGAACTGGGTTAAACCAATTCTTAAAATGACATTTCCAGTGGTCAAAGCCTACGCTCCAATACGCATACACCAGTGGATGAGTTGAATCACAATGGTAGAGCAAAATATGTACAATGGTAAGTTTAGACATTCGTCAGACATTAATACCATTAGACAATCATTTCTCAATTGGAGTTATCTCTATAGATTTTGTAAAATCTTAAGGATAATATCATGGATCCTCGGCTAACCAAAAGGTTAAACAGATTTGCGTTGAAAAGTCATTAAAGGGAATGAGACTAAAGCCCATAAAAAGAATAAGTCGATATGGTGGATACCTAACCCAGTTGACTGGAGATCCCAAGATCTAGGTTCAAAAGGGACAACTAAACTATAAAGACTTGGTTATATCACTGTGGGGATCTTCCCTTGTCCATTCCTATGATGAACAAAGGATGCTCATACAAGTGTGTTGCTTATGCTTTTAATGATCTCTATGCATTGGAAAGAGTAACATGTTTACTCTAATTTAAGAGATCAACTATGTAAGAGTGAAGTGGGGCCGTCAAAGGGAATGAATAGGCACAATTCCTGCTTAAACTCTTTACTAAACCGCATTTATGTCCACACAACCCGGAACATAAAAGTGAGAACCGAAATGTGTTCGGGAAGACTTTTGTGAGATATGTCATCGCTTCAATAAAATGGTGAAGAACAAGACATCGCGGTCTACCTGCTTCGCTTAGTAGAGTAAACATATTTTCATAAGGAAGGTTCAAAGGGTAACACCTACCTCTCCTATGCAAGTTTAAAACCCATATTTTATCACCAAGTCAAGTTCCTCGCTTCTTTGGCCATCAATTTCATTCATGGAATCATTGGATTATAATAAATGAATGACATTCATCTGGTCAATTCATTGTTCGTAATTCTATGAATTTCGCCATATGAAATGATTGGATATTCAATGAAGAATTAATGTATTCAATGAATGACACTCAATGAATGAAATGAGTGACATTCAATAAATAACACTTAATTCTAAGGTTTGGGAAGCCAAAAGGCTCGCATTTCAAAGGTCAAGTCTCTCCTTTATATAAAGGTTGTCGGGGTATTTGTCTTAAGGAGGACATCGAGGGTGCCTCAAAAGGTCATCGAGTCTCAAGTTTTCCTTCCTTTCGTCCTTTTGTCGGTGATAGAGCAAACACATCATCAGTTCGCCGAGTGGCGCAGCGGCTTTTTCAACAATTACTCGACACTGCTTTATCCTCGGGAGCACAGATGCCTGGGGAATCTCAAAGGTTCAACTTGAGAAGGCTAATTCATCAAGGAAAATTGTGAATGCCAAGATCAATATTTTCCAACTTGTTATATATTCCCTCCTTTCTTATTGATTTAATTTTATTTGCTTTTTCTTAACAACCATTATTTTTTAGCATACATGTTTGAAATGTCCAAACAATTGGTTTATGAGTCTCGTGTTTCACAACAAGGGACACTCTTCTTAACATTATACAATGATACCATTATATAGTCATATTTAGATGTTCATTTATAATATATTACAAATCAACAGCAGAAATATTGTAATCCCTACCAAATTATAATGCACTGATTAGGCTTAGAATAGAAAACTATTGATGTTTTTTGGGGAAAAGGTGTATAAATACCCATGATTTAATAACGTAAGTCTAATTTTCCCTTGAGTTTTTTTTTTTTTTTTGGGTCTAGTACTCATGCCCCGATGTTTATGTCCATAACTCCATCCAGTTCCCTATCATCACCGCCATTACAGACAAAAGTCGTTAAAACCACACATGATGTCGTGGTTATCCACATAATTCACCTTTTAACCCAAAATTGAAATCAAATTTTGCCTTAATTTCTTCCCCAAATTGAGATCAAAACAAAAAAGGGTTCTTCTCAACCCTAGTTTCATCATGACATCGATTCTCTTCCCACCCCACATCGATTTCAAATCAAATGCAGGATTTTCGTTCTTGCTTTAATCTCCCTAATTTGCTCAGCAATTTTTGCAATCGAAATCAAACCCTAGAATTTGTTCTTGCCCTAATTTCAACCCTCAAATTGCTCTAGGTTTTTTTTTTGTATGTTCATGGCGCATAGTTCCTTTTCATCATCATTTTGCACAAGAAGAAATTATCAATATGCACAATATGAACCATATATGTGTTAAGGCGCTACAACCAAGATGTGGACCTCTTGGAAGGAAACCAACCCTTGCATGTGGTTCTTCGCATGTCCTAATTCTAGAGTAAGCGTTTCTCATTTGTATTTTTGTTCATTTATTAGTGTAATGCAATGTTACATAGACTGTGATGTATTCTCAAGGTGAACCATGGTCGGGTTCATTCTATGGCGTGATCCTAAATTGTGTTAGAGGGTAGATCAACAACTTGACCAGGGAGAACAAGTAGTTGCAAGAGGAAATCAAGGATATGAATCAATTTCGTCATTGTGAAAGAATTGATGAGTTGAATGAATTTTGGTATGAATTGAAGGGTGGACATGATCAATTCAGTTTGCTTAAAATTATTTGTATCGTTGTATTTTTTGTAGGAATTTGTTTCTTTACTATTGTTGTAGTTAAAAAGGTGAAAAGCTATTTCCAGTTGAGTGTCGCCGATTGTTAGTATACTTTTTAGGTTATATAATATGTCTATAATGGTAATGCAACTTCAATGTAAATTTTGAGCCAAGACAAGTTCAATGTAATTGTTGTCAAGTTCAAATCCAATGTATGCTTGATTACATTTTGAATGTATGCTACTTCATTTATTAGTATGAGATTGATTACAATATCCTAGACAAGTTCACTGTCAATTTTGAGTCAAGTTCAATATAGTTGTTACAAAATATCCCAAGAATGAAAATATAATTGTTATTACCTAAATATTGTTTGCCATATACATGACCCAAGGTCATGTCTTTATTAACTAAAATGACCATAAAACAAAAATGCATTCCCAACAATGAACTATAAGCTTAAATATATATTACTTAAGGTTATGTCTTTACCAATTAAACATGGTCAGAATGAAGCCTGTCATATCGCTACAAAATGATACACAAAAGCAAGTACCAAATTATTCTTTTCCAAAGATGTTAATTTAAAGAATCTATAAACAACAAGATCATAAAGTCTCTTTACAAAATGACCAAAACAAAAAAAAAAAAGTTTCCAAAGTATCCTTCCAAAGAATCCAAATAGCCAAAGTACCCTTCCAAAGAATCCAAACAACAAAAACAACATGTGTATGACTGATGTGCACATTTTTAGCACAAAAAAAAAATTAAATAAATAAATAAATAAAAATAAAAATCTTCCTAAAGTAGTCTACCTTCTCAAATGTTGTGTTTACAACCAAAACAACTTACAAAAAGTATAACTTATCAACAGCGAAGTTGTAGTTCTAAATCTTCTGATTTGTAGTGAATCAATTACGAGTTCCTTCAAAATTGGTTCCCTTTCCAAGAAGTTGGCTTCTTCCCAAGCATGGTCTGCCCCTCCATGGCCTTTGGAGTAGTTTCAATGGCATGTTAGCTTATGTTATTAGCACCTCACCATCATTTAGCCATAATCCTTCTATTGGGCTTGATGAAGTAGAAGTTTGTGACCCATTTCCAGAATCAACTTTGATGTCAGGCCACTCGACTTAAAAGAATAATCAAGTGAAACACTTATAGAAGTTAAAACATGTATGAGATCCAAGCCGAAACATAAGTTCTTTTCGAAGACACACATATGGTCACTAACGCCTTGTTTCATTGCACAAGATTCCAATCAAAGACTAATGTGAAGCATACAAGCTGTCGATGATCTAATTTTTAATTTGCTCAATTCGCTACATCTTAAAGATGAGAGATGTTGATCTATATTGCATACTTAGTTGAATAGTTGTCGAGGCATTAAAGGTGATCAGGCTGGCATTGAACTGGTCATGGCTAGCCTGGAAGCTAGTCATGATGGCTGATGAGCCAGTCGTGGTGGTCGAGAGCCAACTAGGGTTGTCAGAGTCAAGTTTGATGGCATTTATGAGTTGGAATGGCTTGTGTCATATTAAGATTTCTAAAATTTGCACAAGGAATATTTGTATACATTAACATAATCCAATACTGCACGCTTCTAAAGAAAAGTACAAAGCATAGAAACTACCTTCTTGCAACTTGTTTTATTGTATGACCTTGCCATTACAAACACTACACATGTAACATAATAACCTTTCTAAATAACACGTTTTTCTTGAAATATGTGGTCTCTGCTCATTTGCCCTCTCCTCTTCTCTTGGCTCAGGGTCTACCTTTCTTCTTTCGTTCCATTATACAAAATGTCAACATTTATTAATACTGTCTTTGTACACATTGTGAATGGATGTAATATCTAGATGACCAATCTCAAAATCCTCCACTATTAGAACCCTTCCTCCCACATAACTTGATATAAGTTCCAGCATCCAATTCCCCCCATGATGTCTATACAAATCTACTATCTTTTGATCCATTATGTTGATATCATAATGCAACACCACTAATTTATGAACAAAAGGCAAGCCTTTGTCTAATATGAAATTAAAAAATCAGATTAGGGACCAAATGTATCCATACAGCACACAATGTGTCTCCACACAGCTGTTGCTTTAATATAAAGCACCAGAATATAAAACAAAGGACTGTCATGGATAATGGGGCAAAGTACATTGATTTTTTAACTACAATTCATAACAAAGACCGGGCCACACATTTCATATAATATAAAAACAACTTTCTAGGACCACATAATACAACCATAATAATTAATCCATGAATTGGACAACAAATTGCCTGTAAAGGCACAAATAATTAACACATATATGCTGAAACACAACATAACAATACCTGTGCGTATGGCTTACATAAATTTTTGGACCACATGTCCCCAAACAAAAAAATAGATTAGGAATTTCACATCCATTTTAACAAAAATTTAGAATTCGCCAAACTAGAGACACCTTTCGAATCTTTGCTGGCCTTTTACGCCTGTGAACCCTTCACTCGCTGATCTCAGACAGGGTTGTATTAAGGGCCAAAATCCCCTTTTATTTAATCGAGGATCGTGTGGTAGATAAAGGCAAGAAAACCGATCTGGCGTTGAAGTTCAGAGAAGAACTTGATTATGATGTAAGATTATGGGGAATTTAGGAAAAGAAAATCGATCTGGAGTGTCAATTTTGATTTAAAAATCGATGTGGGTAGTGCAAAAGATCGATATCAAGATGAAATTAGGGCTGAGAAAAATTCCTTTTTGTTTTGATCTCAATTTGGAGAGGATTAGGGAAAAATTGATTTTTATTTTGGGTTAAAAGAGTGGTCCTAACAGTAGTTAGCCTGGTGGCATCCATGTTAGGGTCGTTCTAACGATTGTTTGTCTAGCAAAGCAAGCTAGTGATAATAGGGGCATGGATGAGTTACAGACATAAATGTTTGGGGCACGAATGGACCAAAAAAACTCAAGGGCAAAATTAGACTTTTGACATAAAGTCGAGGGCATATGCACATTTTCTTGATGTTTTTATTAATATTTAGGTAGCTAATCTTGCATCATCTTTAGGTTATCACTTAAAAGAAATGAACTTGGATTATCCCACCAGAAAATTGAAACTTTTTGTTCATAGAATCTGTAAAACCCGAGAAAATTCTAATTTTCTGAAAAAGGGTAAAATGGTAATTTCGGTCAAAATCCGAAATTTTTCTAGATCTCGGATGACAAAATGGACTTCACCGTTGAAATCGTCTCGCGAAATCTAGCTACCACGCCGAATTTTGTCGACCTCGAGACTCTAATTTCACATTTTTCAAGGCACCGAGTGTCGAGTGCCGTAAAAATCCACTTCGTGAAAGACATGATGTGACAAAGTCACCTACGGCATACCCCATGTGACACATGTCATGATTAGTGAGATGATAGATGAAGGGCTTAGATTGCCATGTGTCAAATAGTAAAATGAAAGCACATAAATGGAATTAATTGAAATGTTTAAGTGAATAAGAAAAAAAGAAGAATAGTTTTCTTCTTCACTAAACACAAACATAAAGGAGTTGTGGTTTCAGATTTTAGAGAGATAGTGCGACTTTTTCTCGAGATTTTTCCGTTTCGAACCGTCTGCCTTCACAGCAATAAGCAAAGCTGTTCTACAAGGCAAGGGCTACGCGTGGGCACCAATTTTGTGGAGTTCCGACAATTCCAATAGGTAGGGATCTTTTCCTACTTGGTTTATTCTTTGGCTAAGAGCCATTTTATGGATGGGGATTATTTGAGGCCTGAATGGCTGTGTTTTCGGTCTCAAAACCTTTGAACCAAGTGAAGAAATCCCTACTGGTGTGGCCGTGAACAGTGCCAACCCGAGGCTTTCACTGTTCACGTGATTGGTTGTGTGATTTTTTTGTTGTTGGGTGATTCAAAATGAATCATTGATTTTATTAGCCACGCTGAGCACTTTTTGTTATCGACATAATCAATAAATACGAATTGCGCGTAATTAATTTTTAATATATACATGAAAAATACATTAGCATGAATATTTTGGAAATGGCATAATGCATTCCATATGCACCTGGCACCTTAGATGGTGGTGTGAGTACATGATATGAAGGAAAATAAAAGAAAATTGAAAATCATTGTAAGGAATTTCAAGTGAATATTTTCTCCAAGAATTGCCTTGAGAGTCATTCAACGCTTCATCTGAGGCGACCCATGACTGCTTTTAATTACCCAAAGAATTCACCTCCTGAGGTTGTCCATAAATGTATTTAACAACTGTAGTGTGTTTTCAAGAACAAAGCTTTGTTTGAAACCATGTTTTTCTCTGGTTTAGGTACTGCTACAGGGAGTCTGGTGAGGACTCGAGACATGGGATTGGGGCATGTAGACATTCAAGTAGGATCACAGATTTGTCGAGTGTGATTGTTTGCCATGACATGTGCATTTGTGCTGAGTAACCCATGGGAACATCACTACTGGGCATTGTCCACCCCTGCCGAGGGATCACTATTTCAAAATAGTGGAGGTATGGGGAGGACGACGTCACTAGAGTCGAAGTTTAGAAGAAAGCCGATTGTGTTTGGCATTTTCATTTTATAACATATTAAAAAACTCTAACCCTTAATATATTACAGTTTGAATTATGGACTATTAACTTCAACCATGTAATATAGTTGGTCGATATTTTTGTGAGTATTGATGCTGGGCCCAAGGCCATTTTTAACGATTTATCCCAGATGTGGACCCTGCGGTAGCCTGGTGTAAAATGCTCGGACAGGTTGCGGTGATCTTGGGTAGAGCTCCCGCACAAAGGAGACTCGTCGATTATGAATGGTGTCGGGTCAGGGTTACGGGCATCCATGAATTTTCCCGACGAGTTGATGGGTTGTCAATGGGACCCTCGGAAATGGGGCGTCATAGAATCGTTGATTCTTGGATAAGGGATTGAAGCCAAACCATTTTTAGTGCAGCATTAGATCTTGTTCTATATTAGTCTCATTAGGAAGAATGATAGCGGGCAAGATTTTCTAGTTCTGGGTCTGTCTCGTCCTTAATGTTATGGTTTTAAATCATAATCAAGTTTTTAACGAGTTCAGGTTTTTTTGTAAACTCAAGGCGGGTTTAGAAGTGAAAAGTTTATGTTTGCCACCCTTTGATATATTAAAATGATTTTTATAATTTTTTGACTTTTTAATTATATATTTTAATATAAATAATCATAATAAAAATATTTTTTGATAAAATAATTCATAAATTCAAGTATCAGAGCTGCCTAGGTTCTAGGTGTAGGAAGCAGCAATGGACACCCATAGAAAAACTAATGCTGAATTCCATGAGGAGGTTCATGAAGCATGTCATAGGCATGAATCCAGTGAGAAACGGTCAGCGTAGCCTTCTGATTGGTATTGAGTGAGATTCAATCCTTGAAAGTCTCTCGGATCCACCCAATCACCCCGACAGAGGTCAATTCCTTTGCACATCAAGACTCTTCCCACTCCACTAACACTAAGAGGCCCCACACTACCGTCAGCCACCCTCACCATCTAAAGCTACACTTTCCAAAATTTAATGGGGAGGAGCTAAGCTGTTGGATCTACAAGGTTGAACAGTATTTTGAGTTTTAGAACATGGTGATCACTAGCAGCGTGTGCAAGCGAGCTCCTTTTCATCTAGGGTATTAGCTACAAATGTGGTAGTGTTCAACATTCCTTGAACCACGAAATTGGAATGAATTCACTGGCTTGATCCTCTTTTGTTGTGGACCAACAGATTACGAAGACCCTTATAAAGCTCTCACTCGCCTTCAACAAACTTCTACAGTGGCAGCCTATCAAGAGACCTTCAAAAAAATTTCTCACAAATTGATGGCTTACCTGAGACATTTCTTGTTGGTTGTTTCATTGCAGGACTTTGAGATGATGTTCGTTTAGATGTAAAAATTAAGAAACCTCAAACATTGGCCGATGCTATCGGAGTTGCACGACTAGTTGTTGACCAAAACCAGCTACAGAATTGGCCATCTGATCTGAGTCGCTTTCAACCCCGATAGCGACACGGACACATTTTACAAGCCACCGGTCTTTGGGTCTCACTTATCGATTATTAGTAACTTTAATCGATCAACTTCCAACGACTCACCAATCAGGCTTGAGCGTCGAGAGGAAGGATTATGCTTTGTGTGTGATGAAAGGTTTTCCTAGGCCATCGGGTGTCAGCGTCCTCAATTATTCATGATAGAAGACTTGACTTTCGGGCGTGGACAAGGATAGACTGAATCGAACACGATGGCAATCATGTCAAAGATTTCTTTCCACACCATTTCTGGATCCAATCACCCTCAAACAATTCGTGTGCTAGTCAAACTCAGAAACAAAAGTGTGATTGTTCTCATTGATGGGGGTAGCACTCATAATTTCATTGACCAAGCCATAGTGACCAAATGTAGATTACAATTCTTGAGTAAGGTTTGAGGTTATGATAGCGATCGAGATCAAATAGATTCCATGGGTGCATGCCAAGCACTCACCATCCATCCAAGGTACACCCGTTCTTTGTTGATTTTATGTGCTTCCTATGGCGACATCAATTAGTTTGAGGAATTACATGGCTCGAGACCATTGGGCATAGAGATGGACTACAAGAAGTTAACCATGACATACAAAGTGGAAGGGAAAACCTTACACATTTCAAGGGCTTAAACAGACCTTTCTAGAAGCCTTATCCAATAAGGAGTTCAACTGTCTTCAAAGATAAGTTCCTATTCCAAAATCTCCTCTCTCAATACTTGTGAACCAAGCCTCCACCCACCAGACTTATCTCACGGGGAATTGCAAAATTTTCCGTCTGACAGCTTACCCCCAAAGAGAAGGTCACACGATCAACGTTCCCTAACCAAACATAAACCTATGAGCGTGAGACCATATTGCTACCTATACCAAAAATCCGAGAAATAAATGGTGAGAACTCACTGCGATTAGGACTTATAAGGCCTAGCAACAACCCATTCTCGTCACCATTCCTATTGGTCAAGAAAGCGGATGGCAATAGGCGAGTTTCGTAGCGCCTTCTTGAGCTTTGAACCATATTAAAGTCAAGATAATAATAATCCGCAATTGATGAGCTTCTCGATGAGCTTCATTGAGCAAGATTCTTCTCCAAGTTGGACTTGAAGGCTATGTACCATCATATTCGAGTACACGAGGAAGATATCGCCAAAACCACCTTTAGATGAGGGCACTACGAGTTCTTAGTAATGCTATTTGGCCTCAAAAATGCACTCTCCACCTTCCAAAGCCTCATGAATGACCTCTTCTGCCCTTATCTCCCAAAGTTCATCCTAGTATTCTTTGATGACATTTTGGTGTACTCATGATCATGGGAGGATCATGTCTCACATCTTTGAGTTGTTTCACTTCTTTAGGGACTAACCACTTGTTGCTAATGAAACGAAGTCTGATTTGGCATTCTCCGGATGGATTATTTAGGTCACATCATTTTAGAATAGAGAGTGGATGTGGATTCCCAAAAAATAAAGCTGTATCTTGAATGGCAAACTGACCTCGATATGAGGAGTGCGTGGGTTTTTCTTGGTTGTGAGTAATTATTATCTAGAATTTGTGATCATTTAGTAACTATAGCTACCTTGTTAAATCAACTATTGTCAAAAGGCTTTAAATTAGTGAAACAGTGGCATTAGCTTTTTCATTAGCTAAATAATCATTGACATCAGCCGCTGCTCCTATGCCTTCCAGATTTTTCTCAGCGTTTGAAATGATTGAATATGATGCTAGTGGAATTGCGAGATCGGTAGTCTTTTTCAAAATAACGACCCATAACATACTTTAGTAAGGCTTTGAAAAGGATCGCGCGATCGATCTGTATGAAGAAATGTTGGTTGTTGTCAAGTCAGACTAAGGAAATAGAAGCTATATTTTCTCGTAAGTCATGAGTCCATGAGATCAAAGAGCCTTAAGTATCTAGTGGAGCACGTGAA
This sequence comes from Tetrastigma voinierianum, assembly GCA_016808115.1. Lineage (NCBI taxonomy): Eukaryota > Viridiplantae > Streptophyta > Magnoliopsida > Vitales > Vitaceae > Tetrastigma > Tetrastigma voinierianum. The sequence goes on along the minus strand of JAEQBH010000879.1, from coordinate 244,211 downwards.
TCACCACCCGACATAGACCGATGGCTTCCCAAAATCATGGATAGACTATGAGGTGAATACAAGCGTGGACCTAAAAATCAAGTTGTCGACTCCCTCTCCTGTGTGGTCGAATTTCAGTTTACATCTATTTCGGCGCCACATGCAAATTAGTGGCCAAAATTACAGGCAAGTCTGACATGCCACTTTATACGAGGTTGGAGCTGCATGATTTCCCTCATCAAATTGTGCAACAAGATGGGTTTAGGAGTTCAAAAACAACAAAATGTATACCCCTTTGGCACTTCATCCAGCAGATCATTTGTGGATTGTCATTCTTTTCCTATGGGAGCTTTGTATTTAATAAAACCCTTTTTCAAATCGAAGCTCAATTTTTGGTGGCACAACATAGTGTGAAGGAATTTCTACGACAATGTACTACCTATCAACAATATAAAACTGATTCCATGAAGCGGTGGCCCTCTTTATAACCATTACCATTCTAATAGGATATGGGTAGAGGTATCAATGGTTTTATTGAAGGGATTTTTGTCATCAGCGGTCGTATTATTTATCATGGTAGTGGTTGATCGCCCCGAACCCAATCGTCCATTTTGTGTATGAAACATCCAGCACAGTACAATTACAATTGCGAGGCATTCATGGCCAATGGTTCGCCTCCACGACATCCTATCCATCGCAGTGATCGAGAATAAGGTATTTATAAGCTCTTTCTAGAAAGCACTTTTCAAGTGAGGAACTAAGTTTTGCATGAGTTTAAGTTATCTCCAGGTATTGGCGGGGCAGTAGTGGCGCATGTTGGAACAATACTTAAGATGTTTTGTAGGTGACCAACCCAGGCAGTGGTTCGAATGGATCCCTTGGACTAAATTAAGCTATAATACATCCATCCACTCCTCTATCAAAATGACCCCATTCAAAGTTGTTTATGGAATTTCCTCGCCACATTTATTGACTTACACTCCAAGCACTTCCTGTCTTCAAGCAATTGATGAGTACCTTCGCGACTGTGACACCATTTTGCGAGAGCTGTGTTACAACCTTTCAGTGGCCCGTCAAAGGATGAAATGTCAGGTAGTTTAAAAACGGTGTGAAGTCCACTTTTTGTTGGTGACTATGTGTATCTTAAGCTTTGACCATATCATCAAACTTTCGTGGCTTTCCGTGCTTCTATGAAGTTGGTTCCATGTTTTTTTGGTCCTTACAAGATTATGGAAAAAGTGGGTACTGTGGCATATCGGTTAGCGCTCTCTCCAAATTCTCAAATTCATAATGAATTCCATGTCAGCATGTTGCGCAAGCATTTGGGTCCTATTCTCGCTCCAGCTTCTAGTCAGCTCCCTCTACAGTGTCAGATGATTATGTTATTCTTCCCCAACTTGAAGCCATCCTGGATCGACGAGTCATTCAAAAGGGAAAGCATGGTCCGAAATCTGAAATCTTAGTCAAATGGAAAGGAGCCCCAAAAGTGATGCAACATGGGAAAATGGTGGCGCTTTGAAAAGTCATCGATTTTATCCTTGCGGATAAGGATGTCTTTAAGGGCGAAACTGTTATGTGCAAATAATAAGACTAAGAAGATCAAGTAAGAGACTTGGTAGTCTCCATTGATGGACCAATAGTTTTTCTGTTAAAATTATATTTATAACTTAATTGTGGGTGGAAGGGTTTCTTAGTGGGTTAGTGGGGTAACGGGCAGTTGCCTAACAATAAGACTATTATAAATAGTCATCTCATGAATGAATAAAGGCATGCAAAAAATTTCCATCCCACTACTCTCTCTGATTTTCTTCGTTTCTCATGTGTTCTTATTTCCTCTTCATCACAATCATCTTGAAAATATTGTTAAAGATGCTAAAAGTCATAAATAAAAGGGGAAAGTAAGTTTTGACTAACTAATTCTAAAATATATAGAAAAAGAAGTCAAAATTTGATAAATTAGTTTTATTTTCATTCATTTACAAATATGTTTAATATACATGATTTTTTGTTCTAAGTGTACATAAATATTATTTATTAAAATGATCATTTTACTTGATAACATTTAAATTACCGAGAGCTAAAAATAAGTACTTAGCTTATACGTAGACCCGGGAAAAAGCTAAAAATTTTAAATTTAGCTAGGAAGGGCAAAATGGTAATTTTGCCGAAATGGGACAAGCTAAAACATGTAATTTTTCTAGATCTTGAATGATGAAACGAACTTCACCGTTGAAATCATCTCGCCAAAATCTAGTAACCCAGACGAATTTCATAAGAGTGCAGAGGCAGGTCGGATTTTCTCGAATTTCGAAGGGCGATAGGGTATCAAATGGACCCCCCAGCGAGATTTTTAGAAAAATCATAAAATGTATAAAATATTCAAATAATGTCAATTTAAGATATATAGAATTTAAACTGGGAAGAAATAAATTGTTTCGGGGCGAAAACGGACCAGGGAAGTGTGACACGTGGTGCGATGTGAGCCACATGTCTCATGTATAAATATCTAAAATCAAAAAAATATCTCACAATTTGGTCTAGAACAAAACGTTAGAGAGAGAGAGAGAGAGGAGGGAGAAAAAAAAAGCAAGCTTCTACAACGATTTTACAAGGTTTCTTTGGTCGAACTCGGTAGTAGGGTTAAAATTTGCTACATGACGAGCTACGCATGGTGTCGAAATCACAAGATTTTGCCAGGTCGGAGTTCGGGATTTCACGGCGAAAAGGTGGTGTCTGAAATCACGCTATTTGAGGTAGGGTTTTCTCTACTCGGTTTAATTTATGTCTGAGGGTATGTGTGTGTGTCAAGGGAGTCTTTGTCGATTTTCGCCCGGCCATGGCGTGTTTTGGCCATAACTTGGTCATCACTCATCCGAATTGAGTGATTAAACTTTCTGGGTAAACTAGACTTATAGGATAACATATCTCCTTGAAATAGGTATATCCAAATTCTGACCCCTTGTGCTCAAAAATTCATTTAAAGTGGAGCAACACGCTATGGTGTGCAGCAGGAAATTCCCGGGTGGGACACAATTGTCATTTTTCTTATTGTTGGCCTTCAACTTCGGACGACCATAACTTTTTCATCTGAACTTCATTTCGAGTGTTCTTGGACTCTATGGAAAGCCCATTGAGTCAAAATTCCAGCCATGTGTCTGTGGAAGATAGTGGGTGATCATAACTCTGCTGAAATCTATGTTTTGCACCACGTATGCAGGTTGCTTGGTTGTGTCGATGTGAATAGCCGGGTTTTGACATGACCATTGCATGGCATGTTGTAGGCTATTGTATTAGGTAGGAATTTCCATGAATTAGCTTAAGGAAGGCTGTATGATAGTATTTGTTTAGTCATGGATTGATGGATGCGAATATGTTTGATACGATATCTATATATATATTGACATGAAATATATGGAACTTATATGCTTGTGATATATGTTTGCATGGTAATTTACATGAAGTAAAACTGATGCGAATGGTTCATGTAGTGTGTATCATACATGTAACATGAGAAATTGCAGTGACATTAGCATTGCATATGCATAGGGACATCAGCATATTGGGTGTCTGTGCATGGGTATGGTCATCTATCATCTTTGTTGATGAATGGATAGTGAACTCGTACTTTGGACGACGTACAATAAAGGACTCACGGTTCAAAGCATAAAGTGAAATATAATTAATGTGTGTTAGGCGGAGCAAGAAAGGGGTCGTTAATCCCCTCAGGTGAAAAGCTTGGAACATGGGTGTAAGAGACCCGCGGTGTGATCCGAAAAGTTCTATTGCCCAAAGAAGACACATGGTCATGTTTATCACTGGAACATGGGTGTAAGAGACCCGCGGTGTGATTCGAAAAGTTATGTTTCCCAAATAAGACACACGGTTATCACATAGACTTCGAGTTGTGTGATAGGAGTCGAGATTGACTCGGAATTAGTTGCCCATTGAAACTTGCATTGGGTATTGGTAGGCGATGGGGTTCGACTATGTGTGTCATTAGTGCGCTACCGGTGTGGTTGTACATAGTATAGGCATGTGTGAGGGAGTCGGTGAATGACTCGGGATATGGGCATGAAGACATTCCATGCATGACATACGACATTCATGTAGACATTTTCACTTGGATGTGTATGGGTTGGTTTGATCATTGTATGAACACTTAGGTGGGAAGTAACCCTTGTAGAAGATTATCACTACTAGGCTTTGCTCACCCCGTCGTGGGACCCCCTTCAGTACAAGTCAGTGCGGTAGTGATCGCGTCGGGATCGCACATATGAAGAAAGCCAGATGTGGCTTTGGACCATATTTTGTATATGTATATTAGAACGATTAGTTTTAATATATCATTTTGTATAAGATTTTATAAATGAACTCTTGTAAACATATCACTACATAGTTGCATGTATAGTATTCAGGGTATGGTTGAATGGGGTCGAGTGGTCTCTATGACTCATGAATGACCCAGTGTGGTATATTGAGCCCGAATGGGTCATGTGATGTATTGTTATACAAGTTGTATTTTGGATAAAGCTTCCCATATAGAGGAGACTTTGTCCGATTTTTTGTTAAATTATGGATCCCGATAAATGGGACATGATGGTGTGGCGTCGGGTTATCAGACACCCACCGGTAACGGGTTGTTAACGGGACCCTCGGGATAGGGGTGTCATATTATCATTTGAAGTCGATAAGAGTATCATACAAATAAATATATTAGAAATTTTTATTATATATTATGAGATATGAATATCATTGTAGACAAATTGTCGACCATTTTGAAGTTATACATAAAATCCTTTCTAACAAGTCTTTGAAACCAGCTAAACCGTGTATATGAATTGGATTTGGCTTCTCTCTCCTGTCAAGGTTTTCTCAATCGTGAGACAAAAATGAATGAGATGGAGAAAGTGGGGATACGTTCTCTTCACATACATTGCTGCATTAATGGTAATGTTACAAGGTAGTAATTAAACTAACTCTGAACTTGGAACTCCCTTCCTATGCCCTTTTGTTTGTTTTAACTAAGAGTGCTTTACCACTTAAAATAGACATCATGGACTATAAATAATTGTATTAAATCACTCAAATGGCCCAGTTAGGTTTAAGTTGGATCGGACCCGAAATTGCACTTCTAGTAATATTTAACTTTATTTATGGATATGTTCGTAAAAATTTTATTTTTCAGTTAGCAATCAAAGCCTTCCCTTTCTGCATCTGTAATTAATTAAGGCTCTGTTTGGAATCTCGAAAAAGTATTAGACAAAGGTGTCTTTCGTGTGTGCACGGGCTCATTCAAGACACCTCATGGCCCGACAAAAAAAAAAAGAATAAAATATGAATGAAATTAATTTTCTCATATTTGATTTCATTGGAAAATATATAAAAAAAAATTAAGTATAATAACAAATTCTAAAAATTTTACAATATATTTTAAAATTTCTTGAGTATATGTAACGAAAGAAACAAAAAAATAAAAATAAAAACTGAGAAGTTAAAATAAACATATAAAATTATTAATTTATTATTAAGTTTAAACTTATTTTATTATTCTCCAATTTTTCCTTCACCTGCTTTCATAATACTTAGCAGGTTTCAAACCAAGCCTAAGGTTATTATTAGTCCTTCTCTTTCCCTGAAAATTTGCTTTATATCTGACCAAATATAGGCATGCAAGTCGACTTGGGTGGGATCCTATAGCCCCCCCCTCCTTCACTGCTCTCCCACATCTTGTAGAAAAAGAATTCAATTCAAATTAAAATCAAATTATGAAAAAAAATTTAAAAAAACTAAAACTGTGACAACATCAATTACAAATTATAAATCAAGTACCTCTATATCTCGGAAGAAGATAATCAAGAAGAAGAATTATGACTACATACCATTGATCATTATAAGTAAATAACTTAAATTTTATATGAGCAACTATTGGGCTGGCTTTTCATTCTATGCTAATTCCTTTCCAATTGCCAAATTTTCTTATAATAACAAGTTCCTTTTTCATCAGAAAAAAAATCAAATAATCACCAAGCTTCATTGTGTGATAATAACAATATTCATTAATCAAACTTTGGTTATGTAGATCAACATCCAAGTGAATGGATGCAAATTTATTTTTATTTCCATCTCGCGTCTTAGAAAATTTCTGCTATACTAATTGTGCCAAAACTCTCCTTCCATTGTTTTGATAATTTGAACCAATGAAATTAATCCATATTTTATCAACATGACCTTTTCGATATTTTCTATAGGGAGTATTAAAATCAATGAATAGAATTTTTGATAATTAACAATTAAAAGTATAAATACTTTACTAATTGATTGTACACGGTACACAAATTCATACTTTCCTACTCTTCCGACATATGACTATCTGAAATGGAGAAGAGTATAATTTCCATGACGTTAATTTTATTTTCAAAGAAGTAACATCCAAGCCTATGCAATTCAATTCTTTGCTTGCTTTGATTTTTTGAGCACTACCACTTTCTTGGTTTGTTAAAGAAATATTTGGTTAAAAAAAATTCAAAATTTGCAAATTTAGCATTTCCCATTTTATTTTTGTTTTTTTTTATTTGAAGAAAAAACCCCATTTTTGAAAAAACAAAAAAATTTCATTTCATGTATTTATATCATTATATGTATTGATTAAAAAAAAAAAGCGTTATTTTTACAAAAAAAAAAAAAAAAAGGACGTCGTTCTCATTAAAATAAGGTAAAAAGTGATACAGTGTCAGATTTTTTAAATTACATTTTCAAAAGGTCTCTTAATCAAATCACCCTTAAAATAATAATAACATGAAATATATATCTGGCCACACAATTGGAAATTAGATATGACGTCTGATTAATTATGTCAACTTCAAACAATTTGTTGAAATTCCTACACTATAGTCTTGGAAAGTGGCCAAATGTTCACATTGATGGAAAATTTATTTCTCTACTACTTTGGTCCCATTTCTTTATCAAGTTGGGTTACAGACTCTCTATCTATATAACATATACATAAGAACAAGCATTATTCCATAGCAAATTAAGTGACTGCAATGGATGCTCTTTACTTGCTTTTATTTATTTTAATTCATACTGTGGTATCACAGACCAGTCACACAAGTAAGGGCCATGTGGCGATGGCGCAGCCCTTAGAACCTGCTTCTAACACGGATTTTGCTGCAGCTTCTTCAAATCGATTGTTGAGGGAATGCGGAATGACTATCCAGTGGCCCATATGGCGGCCTCGTCATCCCTCTGGGCGAATTTTGCGTCAGCGAACATCTGCCTCCGGGACTACCTGATGCTAGCCTGCTGTGGCCATCACCGCCCTTACTATTACCTTCACCACCTCCACCTAGCAATTTATGAGTTTCATGCATCTCTTGGCTTTTGTCTACCTAGCTAATACGATTTTGGTATATATCTAGTATACCTAGAATAACCTTGATGTTACTTGACAAATCTTCATATGATGTTTTTCAGTTCAAATATGAATGGAACAAGTACTATCTTTGAACATTTCAGAAAATGAAGTTTGCTTACTTTATAAGCATGATGAAACATTATGTTTATATAAGCTTCGGCCGGCTAATTAATGACAGAAATGATGAAATTGGACTCCTCATAAATTAACTTATGTTTATATATATATATATATATATATATATATATATATATATGTGTGTGTGTGAGAGAGAGAGAGAGAGAGAGAGAGAGAGAGAGAAAATGAATAAACCAAGGGGTCAACTTTAGGAAAATGTTGTTATTTTCAGTTTCAGAAAATAGTTGATAAATGAGAAAGAATGGATTTGGTTATCGTCCAGTAATATTTCGTCAGAGTTTAGGATCATTGAGGAATTATTATTGGCTTTAAAGAATCAGATCAAGAAGATGATTATGACAATAAGGAAGAGAGTGGAGGCTTAGAACCTGTAATGATAAACTTTTTCCAAAATCTTTAATAAAAAGCCATGAGAATCTTGTTTGGTAGCTTGTGAAAATGAAATGATGTTTTGTTCATATTAAACATTAGAAAACATTATGTTATCTCATGGCATTCTTAAAGAATTTCTCTTGTGTTTTCAATTATTTTCAAGAAAAATATTTAAAGGCAATTACATAAATATAGTGAATGAGAAAAATAGAGCACAACATAAGTCGTTGGACATCAAGTCTTTTTTTGTGTTAGAGATCTTGCTCCAAAGTAATTTTAGTTTTTTGAATCTTTTAGATTGTAAATTACTCCCCATTGAAGATCAAAAGTTGTTCTCATCCAAGTTGAATATCATAGGTAAGTCTCAAAGCTATTTTTTATGGTTAATTAAGGCTTTTCGGGTCTTTGTTTTAGAAAAGAATTTGTTACCGCTTCTTTTTTGGCTTTTATTTAACTCTTGTATCGTCGGAGGTTCTTCGAAAATTCTCTCTTGAGAATGAATCAGGACTTCATCTTGAGTTAATATGTAGAAGTTTATGTCGAGAATGGGTCATGTCTTTTATGTTTGTCATTCTAAGAGACCTAATATGTATTGATGAAAATACATGAGGAGCAGAAAAATTGGTTGAGGTTAAAGAACTCCACAGCCTATCATGATTAAGATACTGAAAATCACTTACTCTAAAGCAATATTTTAAGAGGAAACACTTTGAGGTGTTTGTTTTTTTACTTAATGTTCAATACAATTTTTATTTAGGTGAATGCTGAATAAGGTTTAATAGTATTAAATACTAAGTTGTTCATTTTTTTAAATATGTATTTCTATTGTCCACAAGCCTATCTCAGTTGGTTAGAACGTTTAACATTTAAAGGCAAGACATGGGGATGGGAGGGGTTTAAGTTTCAATGAAAACAATTTACTACATTGTGGTAAAAGTGATTACAACCGACTTTACTATTTCGGCTTATGTATTTTTATATGCATTCACTTTGCATGACAACGTAGTAGTATTTTGTTCGCAGAAACTTGTCAAGAAGAAGTAATATCGACGAATCCAGCGCATGACTTTGAATTTTGGCACTATGTGCTGGATTATCGAACATGTCTACTTTAAACAATGTGATTTCAGACCAAAGTTATGGAAAATGGCGAAATATTGGAGTTGGTGGAGGGAGAATTCTTTACCCTAGTTTGACCAATTTATTTATCAACAATAAATAAAGACTTTCGATTTGGGTTTGGCAACCTATTTTCTGTTTATTAAGGAGAGAATTAACTAGCTGAAACCGCACCATCTATATATTCAAATATGAGATCAAGCATAATGCCTGTATATAGCAAAATGACTGCAATGGATGCTCTTAACTTGCTTTTATTTATTATAAAACTATTTGGTTAAAAGACTTCAAATAACACAAAATTTGTAAATCCAACATTCTCCATATTTTTTCTTGATAAATGATTTATTGTGGATAAAAATATCCTTCATCATTTTATGTATTTATAAGTATATTTAAAAAAAAGGGTTATTTCAATTAGAAAATAATGAGGGTATTATCATCAAAATAATGTCAAAAATTGATGGAGGATTAGATTTTCAGTTTTCTAAAGGTTATTTAATCAAATCCCCTTTATATTAGTGTGGTGGTACTCTATATTTTGATAATTTTAACGAATTATTTTTTTTTCTTTTTAAAAAAGAAGAGGCTAATTTGAACCAATTAGTTAAACACATTATTAACACGAAAACTTCCTAATTGTATATAAAGAGTATTAAAATAGAAAAAAATTGTTTGATGAATAGATATTTGTATAATTAAACAAAAATAATTATTAATTAAATGTATACTTCATGGCAAGCCAATTCTTAATATCTTCTTCAAAACAGTAACATCGATCAAAACCTTACACTTTAATTATTTGCTACTTTGATTCTTAGAACCATCTCTTTCCTTGTTATTGTTGAATAGTGGATTAAGCAAATCATTTATATATGACCAACAATATTTATACAGTTTCTAATCCAAACAAAATATTCCCAAGATCTATGTCAAAACATTAAGAATAATAATATTGCAGTAAATACGAAAACATACCTGGATCAATAGGTTGTTGAAGATTGTAGGTTCTGGATCTTCTTGTATAATAAGTATGTCCGAGATTCCTCTTTGGTTTCTCTCTGACGATGGGATGCTTAGAAAGAACATAATAATACGTATATATAGGGGACTATAACCCTGAAAAACCTAATTAGTAATATTCTTATTTTTTTACTTGTCTTAAATAAAGTACTATGCGGTATCTACACATAATATATCATACTTTATTATATGCTTCAACCCATTATTTCAACATTAATTGAATCACTGTTGTGCGGGTAAATTTATACAATAGCATAATAGCATATGTGGGCCCACTATTATTCTTAAATGATACCGCTTGGGCCACATATGTTACACCTTATACATAACATTACGAGTCTTAAACAAATTTGATATCATAACCAAAAGCGTAACCAAACAACCTTGTCCATCAATTATATCAATATAGGATCAAAGTAATTTTCGTTACATTTATATCATAACTAGATTTATTAATGGTCACATATATCAATATAACCAAACGACATCGATCAAGCATGGATGTGTAGCATAGGTAAAGTATTGTAACGTCTGTGTGCTATTCCATCTAGTCCAGCCATATTTTTTTGTGGAATCGACTTATTGTAAGTCGAGTGAGTGGCGATCTTTCATTTTTGCGAAATGTACGTAAACATATAATGTGTCCAAAAAGCAACAAACGCCTAAACACACAAACTCCAGCTCTAAACCGGCATATCGTTTTGACGATATGACACCCATGAGGCGGTGTGTCATCATGAGTATTTATGGAGGTGTAAGTCCATTAGTAAGCGGATCCACAATCATGGAGTATGTGCAAATATGCTCCTAGCTTGACCCTCTGACTGACTGCTAACAACGAGAACTTGATGTTAATATGCTTTGACAGATCTGTTGTTATTGGAATACGCGAAGCTAGCGACTTATTGTCACAATATATCTTTAGTAGTCTTTCAATACTACCAATGCCTGATCCTAGTGACGAAATTGCGGCCTGTTCATGAATTGGACCTCAAAACATCTTATAAACGCTACTGCTTCCATGGTGGAAGAAACTACAAGCTATGCAGCGTGCCTCGATGGCTCCTCTGGCGACATATAGATATACCTTGAAGTGGATCTCACGGATGTGTCTTGACATTCGACGCATAATCGAGAATCAATTTCCTATGATCTCGACTAATCGGAGTCCCGAGATGTGAGCATGTAATCCTTAGTTTTACGTAAATGTGCATAACTTACGGTTGTTTTTGACCAGTCATCCTTGGGTGGCTTAAATATCTACCCGACATTCCACGACAATGTATTCTATATCCATATGCTCCTGAAAACTTGAGGATACATTAGACTTCAGCAACTAACGTATAAGGAGTTCCCTTCATTGCACGAATTGAATCCACCTTTAGCACATTGACGCTAAGACTAATTAAATTTGTAAGCCTTTAGTGGCATGAGTGTCGGTGTTACAACTTGCATCTCAAATATTTTAATTACGCCTTATCGATGATATAACCCTTTTTTGTGATAATCAAGGATACCTCGAGAGCGATCCCGATCTATCTTGGCTCTTTAGTACGAAGTCTCAGGGGTCTACAATCTTAAAATTATTTGATGAAATCTCTTGGTTTCGTGCAATAAGCCTATCATTAATGGAAAGTAATGTCATCAACATACAAAACCGGGGAAGATGTGCTTACTCCCCCTTGTGAACTTGTGTTATACACATTCATCCACCATATTTATCTCAAAAACGAGGCTTGAGGGCATCACTTGATAAGTGCAGTACCTCGATGGGGGGTTGCTTAAGTCTATAGATGGATTTCTTTAGTTTACAGGCATCATTTTTCTTTGGGTCTCAGGACTTTGAAGTTTTACGGGTACCATATAAATTGTTTCGTTAATGTAATTGAAACGTTGTAGTTACATCCATCGTGCCAACAGGAAATCAATATACGCAACAAGTTCCATTACGAGTTACGAAAGAGTCTTTTATTACAGAAGTGGAGGAGAAAGTGCTAAAGTACCTTCCTTTGTTAAAGCCCTTAACAACAAGACATGCCTTATATCTCTCCACATCACCTTTAATCCCTTTGGTTTAAATAAATATCCATTTTACCTGGCCAGCGGGTTTCGCACCTGTCGATAGACAACAAGATCCCGAGATCCTCTTGAGTTTTATTCAATAATAAGAAAGCTAAAGCTAGGTCAATCATGTGCGACCTTTAAAGGATTTGGCATATTTGAAATATAGCCCACAAAATCAAACCAAAAAAAATAAAAAATAAAAAAATATTCTTAATGATTCAACATAGAAGCATAAGCTCTGTACCAATTATTGAATAATCGGATTAAAAACGAAATATAATATATATGACCAACAATATTTATATAGCTTCTAATCCACTCATTCCCCCAAGAGATCTATGTCAAACATTAAGAATAATAATATTCTTAATAATCTCTGAAGGCATACCTTGATCCATAGATTGTTGAAGAGAGATTTATTAAGTTCTAGATCTTCATATTTATGTCCGAGATCTCTCGATTCTCGATGGGATGCCTAGAAAGAACAGAATAATACGTATATGTAGGTGACCATAACCCTGAAAAACCTAATTAGTAATATTCCAATTTCACCCATCAAAATCGCACTTATTATCCGATGAATACATTATTAATATACCATATTTTATTATATGCTTCAACCCATTATTTAACATTAATTAGATCACTGTTATTATGTGAAAATTTATATAATAGCACTTAATAACATATGTGTGCTCACATATATTATCAGGTACAATACGTATGTTTGAGATTCCTCTCTGATTTCTCTATGTATATGTAGGTGACCTTAACCCTGAAAAACCTAATTAGTAATATTCCAATTTCGCCCATCATAAAATCAGGAATTTACTATCTGGTATCTACACATAATGTACCATATTTTATTATATGCTTTAACCCATTATTTAACAATAATTAGATCACTGTTATTATGTGTAAATTTATATAATAGCACTTAATAACATATGTGGGCTCACATATATTATTTTTCCAACAGTTATTACATTCATGCACTAAAGTTGTCAATGGGTTGTTGGTGGTACAATTATGTTATGCGATTTGGATTAATTTTGTAACTTATTTGATATTTCGAGGAATGAGTCAACCACTATTGTTATTATTGTTTGGGCCGCTACGAGGTGTCATGAGTGGGCCTATACACATACTGAAGACGTCTTTAAGTCATACCACACCCAAACTAATCCTCATTCGAGCCAGGATGGATCACAAGGGCGGTAAAGCTCTACCACAGAACACAACTACATTCCCAAGGCTCACACTCGAGACCTCTAATTAAGCAAGGAGATACCCCAACCATCTCACCTACATGGTCGATGGTAATGATTCAACTAACTATCGAAGTCTCTCCATCTATATAAGATATACATAATAACACCCATATAATGTCATAGCCAAGTGAGTGCATTAAGTAATGGATGCTCTTCACTTGCTTACATTGATATTAATTCATGGCGTGGTGTTACAAACTAGTCACACAGACAAGAGCTATGTAGCCATGGCGCGGTTCTTAAAAGCTCCTTCATGAGAAGGCTGCACTAGCCAGTGATAGATTTTCCAAAAGCCAATGCCCTTAGAATGATATTGAGAGAGATCAGATGAAAGCAGTCACTTATTCTTCAGTTGTGGGCAGCCTGATGTATGCTCAAGTATGCACACGCCTTGATATTGCTTTTGTTGTTGGCATGTTGGGTAGGTACTTGAGTGATCTTAGTCAAAGCCATTGGAAAATGGCTAAGAAAGTTTTGAGGTATCTTCAGGGTACCAAGGATCTCATGTTGACATATCGATATGTACCGATAATTTTGGAAGGGTTAATAGGCGGATTTCATTATACATGCTAATGTGGATGATAAAAAGTCCACTTTTGGTTATATTCTTTACACGGCCGAAGGAGCTGCTTTATGGAAAATTTCAAATTTTACAACTTTCTTCTACTATACGCGTAGTATGTGGCATGTTATGAGGCTACTTGTCATGCAATATGGTTACGAACTTCATTTTAGCTTTGGAGGTTAATCACTCAATTTCTAGACTACTGAATTGTTCTATGATAATTCTGTAGCTGTATCTTTCTAGGTCATCTGTATACTTCTCACTCTAAGCACATTGATGTGAAGTTCCTTTTTGTGAAAGAGAAAGTTGCAAAGACCCACTAACCAAAGGCTTACCTATTTATGTGTTTTTAGAACACGTCACCCACATGGGATTTAGGAGCCTAGAATCTTTGTTTTAGTGGGAGTTTTGCTTTTTCATGTATTTTGTAAGGAAAGCTCATGTTTTTCGTTATTACATGCACATTTTGACATTAGTCATTATCTTATTATTTTGTCATTTTGACTAGATGAATGACATCGATGTTTTCTTCTATTGAATCTATACGCTTGTCATTGAAAATGCCTCTAGATCAGTAGCGCATGATTATGTACGATTTATGCATCCTCTCGATGTATTAACTCGTGTGTGATCGTTATGGCTGTTCTTACGTTACCTGAAAGGTGATTTTGACAGAGCGCTCTGACAGTGTATGATTTGCATCATCTCGGTGCGTTAATTGTATATGATTGGTTGCGGCTATGTAAATCTATTGGAGAAAATATTTGAGTTATGATTGTCATCCAAGGAGAATGTTAAGCATTAATTTGTTAACTATGACGCCAAGCATTAATCATATTGCACTAGAATGGTATAATTGCATGTTAATTATGGGCTATTTATGGGATGGTTTTATATTAACTAACTATGGGCCCATGGTTCTATCTTCTCCCTTGCTTTGGTAAGCCCATTGGACCAAAGCCCACTCCGTTCTCATTCCTCTATATATATAAGTAACATAGCCTCGAATTTACAAGGGCTTAGTGAGAACACACTTTCAGAGAATCGAAAGATCCATCTTCAACCCTAACCTTTCTTTGATTTGATCCCTTGTAGATTTGGGAGACTAATGACAGCCAACACCCAGATCCAGCCGCACAGCTACCCAGTGCTGAACATATGTTTCATTATTTCAATGTGCATGATTTGCACATATTATTTACATCATTTTATCGGGTCTTTTGAACACAAACAAACCCAACCCAATGGTCCCATCTCAGGTCTCCTACTTTAGACCTCTTTTACACACACATGCTCATATGGAACCGCTGCCCCGTGATGCTTCTAATGCGCCAACCACCACCTCATCTACACGATTGATTGATATCATTTGAAAGTGCTTTGTTAAATTTTTCTGCATTAACTATAGATTTTTTTTTTTTTTTAAGATTCGTATCAAGAAGCTTCCTTTACTCGTTAACGATGATACATTGCTTCTCTCTCTCTCTCTCTCTCTCTCTCTCTATATATATATATATATATATATATATATATATATATATATATATATATATATATATATATATATATATATATATCGGGTTTTCAAATGGATCGAATATAGTAGGATATTTTCAAAATATCGATAATTGAAAATTATTCAAATATTAAATTTTTTAAAATTTAAAAAAACAAGAATATACATATTAAAATTATTTTATGGGTATGGAATGTATTAATTTCACTAATTTTTTGAAAATATTGAAATTCCTTAACTATATTTATATTTATTTATTAACAAATAAAATTATTTATTTTTATCATAATTACTGCAAAACATTTTAATCACATTTAAAATAAGAAATAAATTATTTTTATGATTTTATACAAAATATTTTATTTAAGAGTTAATTTATGAAATTTGATAGTTCTAATGAGAAAATTTTGATATCGATATCGATTTATAATTAAAATTTATTTTAATATTTTATAATATCAAATTGAACCATGTCGTTGGGAATTGGTTGATAATCGAATAATTTTTTTTTATAAATTTTTATCAGACATTTTATCAATATATCATAAAAATAAATCTATTTATAATTAATTAACTATATCCGTATTAGGCCCCACTCTTACTATACCAAATTTTTTGCTTAAACTAAATTTTTTCTCCAATTTTCGAGAACTCTCTTCTCTTCTAATTTGATTTTAAGTTGGATTGTAATTTTAACGGTCTCTCTTAATGTGAGTTATAAAGTTAATTAATCATAGTCTTCGACTTTTCTACCACATTTATCTTTAGTGTCTATAATTTGATCTTTGATTCATAAAACTCAAGTTTTGTTATGAATATTCATTATATTCAACGTAACCTATATACATCAATGTATATTCAATGTACTTATTATGGCACATTCGTAACCTATATACATCAATGTATATTCAATGTACCTATTATGGCACATCTGTGAACCTTACATCTCTTAATGTGATGAAATGCCTATCTCCCTATTCAATGTATATAAGAGAATGAAAGGAAAATAAAAATACTCCTCCCCTCACATTTTCTCATCTTTGAAGTATCTACTTTCTTCTTAATCTCTATATTCTCTATATTGTATTCTGCAACACAATATTTTACACACAAGTATCAAGACGAAGATCTACCAATTGAGTAAATATTTGGTGC
The DNA here is from genome assembly GCA_016808115.1 of Tetrastigma voinierianum. NCBI lineage: Eukaryota > Viridiplantae > Streptophyta > Magnoliopsida > Vitales > Vitaceae > Tetrastigma > Tetrastigma voinierianum. The sequence continues at coordinate 227,595 of JAEQBH010000879.1, read as the reverse complement.
AAGGTGAATTTTTTTTTTATTAATCAACTTATACTTCATCTTCTTCATCAATTCTTCTTTTTTCTTTTTCTGGCCTCAGTTCCAAATTTCCAACCTAAAAGTATCTTCTTCTTAGCTGTGGATATTTGAAACTTCTTCTAATTAATTTAAGGATTCATTTTTTTTTGCAAGAATTATGGCAATATTGAAGCCCAAATTCACATCCCCTAAGGAGTGGAAATAACATCTATCCTAGTGCCTTGACATGGAAATGCACTCCAGCGGGCAAGATCTTGCTAACTCAATTATGCGTAAGACGATCCTCAAATGCAAAAGAGCAAAGAAAATGCACTGACTTTATTCGTCGTCATTTGCATGAGAGCCCGCAGACTCAATATTTATCCGTTCGAGACCCTCAAACCTTGTGGAAGAGGTTGAAGGATAGGTATGATCATACTAAGATCGTTTATCCTCTCAAGCACAATATATTCAGCAAAAATCTCGTACTACAAGATTTTAAATTAGTGTCGACTATAACCCGCTTTATTTGATATTGTTTCTCGGCTTCGAAGTTATGTATCAAGCTCACTCGATGCGTAACTCGGTTAGAGAAAACTTTCTCCACCTTCCATGCGCTTTGACATTGTATCAGAACAAGAATACTGGAGCAACGCTAATTTCACATACTCGATGACCATGCAGCCTCACCGCGAAAGCAACCAATGAATTACGCCAAAATCATGATCTTAATTCCATCGGGCCTGGGGTGCCATCGCTTTCAAGCACATGCAAACTCCGAAAATTATTGGTCCTTTTAAAGGCTACAAGCGCAGTAAGAATATAATCCCTAAGGGGCGGCAGAATTTTAATCATCCCAGGATCTAACTGGGCCCGAACTGGGCGACAAAGAAAAGAAGCCAAAGAAGTGACTAATGGCATTGCCATCATTGGTGGCATGATCAACTGTCACGCATTTGTCGACGCCAAAGCAATTTGTCGACGATACCAGCATCTTTAAAATACTGCAAACGTGTAATCCTACGCCATTGAAATTAATCCCGCTGCCATAATCCACGTTGAAGGCCAACAATATTCTGTCAGGACTCCTCGCTTCCTCGCGAAGAAATGGATCCTCGAATGCCTCTGATTTCTGGAGGACCTTTGATTACTTTGGATGAAGCATTCTGATCGTGGATGACATCTTAGATTTCAATTTTATGATTGGCAATAATTTCTTTCAGTTGTTTTCTTAAATGTATTATCTTATTGTTTTAATATAGTTAAGTGCAAATGAAATGTCATGAACTCGATATAATATTTATTATTGAACTTTTACTAATTCTATAACTAATAAGAAAATTATGATACTTGACACCGGTTAGTCAACATAAATGGGTAGAAAACCACCAGAAAAAGGAAGATGTTTGTTTGCTTGATAGTAAACAACACATACCATATATTTCGTAGTAGACACTTTTTTCTCAGAGTATGAGATATTACGCAAGACACATGTCCATACAAGATCCGGCCCTATTCCATTTGGCTGATGGTTTTTGAATGCCAATTGTTTTATTAAAAGGGTACCATCCCCGGGGTATTGAGAATGTATTTCTTAAGTACAAGATCAAAAGGAATCTACTTAGCTTCAAAGATGTACGTCAGAATGGTACCATGTGAAACTATTTATGAGCAAAATAAAGAATATATTGCATTACTCTATAAGACGGGTCTGGCATTCATCCAGCGAGAAGCTAGTTTCTTCTATGGGTTTGTATTGTGTCATGATTAAGGCCGTTGAAACTTACTCCACCATATCTCGAGATTAAAACTCACTCGCTTTGGATTATGGCATGACCGCCTCGTCACCCCGGGCGCTTCAATGATGCGAGAATAATCCATCACAAAAAGGGCACCCCTTGAAGGGGATACAAAGGTATTGTCAGTCTAGTCATATAATTTGGTGAAGTTGTTCATATGAAACTCTATTATCAAACCTCTATAACAAAGGTTGATCTTGAATCCTTATTCTTACAAAGAATTCAGTAGTGATATTTGTGGACCAATACAAACTACCAAGTGGACCATTTCGATATTTTATGGTACTAGCGGGACGATCCTATATGATCCCATGTTTGTCTATTATCTACGCCAAGAATATCAATTTTTGCACGTTTACTTACGGCAGATTATAAAGCTTTGGGCACAATTCCCTGATTATCCAATTAAAGGTATAAGGATGGATAATGCCGGGTGAATTTACATCAAAGAGTTTTGATACATATTGTGCTTCACTCGGAATCGAGGTTGAGCACCCGGTCGCATATGTTCATACTCAAAATGGATTGGCAGAATCCTTGATTAAACATATACAAATCATTACCCGCACTCTATTATTGAGAACTAATCACAACGATACAAATACTGGGTCATGTCAAGATGCGATCGCTCTAATAAGATTGCGCCACCGCTAGCCCCTACAATCTCCCTTTCAAATGGTTCTGGTTAACCCGATATTTCACATTTACGACCTTGGTCAGGTGGCAAGACAGTGCTCTACAGACCACCAAAAAGAACAAAAATGGGTCCCCAATGCCGTTTGGGCATTTATGTTGGGCTTTAATTCAATCATTCATCATATTAGGTTTTGAGCCGATCATCGGGTGATCTTTTTGATCGGGCCGATTCGGGCAGATTGTCATTTCAATGTGACTATGTTTCCACGATCGGGATACCTAAAATCAAACAAGGCGGAAGAAACCAGTTAAGGTTTTCTCGACGAGAAAATTTTTATCTCATCTAATTCCAAGAACCCCGAGTGTGAAAACGAGGTGCAAGATAATCCATTTACGTGCATGCCATAGACTTCCCCGTTGCATTTAATGATGCTACCATGTAACGAATCTCATATTCCAACCGCCAGAATGTCGCTTAGGATAAATTGCTCGAAGGACAAGCTTAAATGGATGAAAATCCCCCACAATTGAAGCGTGGCATACCAATAGGATCAAAAAGACACTGCCTCAACTAAGGAAAGAATCAAGAATCACCCAGAAGAGCTCCTCGGTGTCGCGGGCTTATCGCCTCAAGAGGCGACAAACCCATGAAAAGATCACCAACCCTAGGAATATCGAGAATTCCATTAAGATATTGTAATGAGATTCGAGATCGAAATAAAATCATCATTGATGATATTTTGCATTCTCGCTTGTTCATAAAATTCATGGATGATGATTGTGAGCCGCAATATATTATTGAATGTCGCCAAAGGCAAGATCGGGTTTGCCGGAAGGAAGCAATTATATTTAATTAGCTTCCTTAGCTGTAAACGAGAGGTTTTTGGACCCATAATTCAGACTGATAATGTAAAACCCGTTGGATATAAATGGCATTTGTCCGAAACTAAATGAGAAAAATCGAGGTTGTCGTGTATAAAGCTCAATTCGTCAGCCTAAGGATTCTAGAGACCTGGGATGATTATGATGAGACATATTCACCTGTGATGGATATGATTACATTTCATTTTCTCATTAGTCTGGTAATCTTGAAAATTGAAATGCTGGCTTTTATGAACATTGTGATTCAAGATATCTATATGGCTCATTAGACTCGTATATTTATATGAAAATTCCCAAGGATTCAAAATGCCCGATGCATGCACTTCTACAACTTATTCTCGCTAAAATTGCAAAGATTCAGACGTTAAAGCACCATTATGGCAACGCCTAAGAGTACTCTTAATTAAGGAAAAGGTACAAGAATGATCCATTCCATTTCCATGCATGTTTATTAAGAAATCGTAAACTGATTAGCTTATTATAGCAAATTTATTTCCACGATATAAATTTAATAATTGAACTCCATAAGAGTTAGCTAAACTACCGAAACATTTGAAAAGGAATTTGAAGTTAAAGATTCGGGGTAAAACCAAACTTTGTCTTGGTCTACAACTTGAGCATATAAAGCAAATGGAATAATCGTCCATCAATCATCATACATTGAAAGATTACTTAAACGCTTCAACATGGACAAGGCTCACCCATTGAGCACCCCTATGGTTGTAAGGTCTCTAGATCCCCAAAAGGACTGGGCTTTCAATGAAGAATTGGAGGAAGAGATACTTGGTCCTAAGTACCATATTCAATGCAATGGGGCTTTGATGTACTTGGCACAATGTACGAGACCGTACATCGCTATAAAGAAATTTATTGGCACGCTTAGTTCGGAGCCAACTGAGACATCTGAGCGAATTAAACATATTTTTCTATCTCCGAGGGAACCATAGATTTGGGATTATATTATTCCAAGGAATCTACTACCTCCGGGTTTAGTCGATATTCCGATGCCGTGGATATAGATCGAATCTCACATAAAGCTCAGTCCGGTTATTTATTTTGTTATAATGGCACCATTTCTGGGATGCTTCTACGGCTAAATCGCTAGTAGCTATAGATCTTTTACTAAATCATTGCCAACGCTAACTTTTGAGAAATTAGTGTATGACATCGTATACCCATGTAGTTCCATAAGATGCAAGATTAACTAGCCCCAACAGTGGCTATATTGCTCAAATTGAGGGGGAGATATTGTGAACTATGCATTGCACTCTTTTTCCCTTTTGTCCGGTTTTTATCCCATTGGGTTTTTCCGGCTTAAGGTTTTTTAATGAGGCAGTATCATTCAATGCACATTCATGAATACAATGAATATTCAAGGGGGAGTGTTATGAAATACATGAATGAATATTCATTATATTCAACGTAACCTATATACATCAATGTATATTCAATGTACCCAGGCACATTCGTGAATCTATACATTCGTGAATCTATATACATCATAATGTATATTCAATGTACCTATTATGGCAATATCCGTGAACTCACATTCGTGAATCTATATACATCAATGTATATTCAATGTACCTATTATGGCACATTCAGAACTCTTACATTATACGTATGAACAGGCCATCTCCCTATTCAATGTATATAAGAGAATGAAAGTGAAAATAAAATGGCTCTCCCCTGACTTTCTCTACCATCTTTGGTGCTTATCTACTTTCTCTTCTTAATCTCTCTCTATTCTCTCTATTATATTCTTGCAACGCAATATTTTACAATGTTTAATCTTTTTATTTTTCACAAATTGATTCCCTAATGCAATGAAATTTAATACTTATGTGGTTGCTTCTATAATGAAACATTAAATCCTTTGTCAATTTTCTTTTAAAAAGCTTGAGTCGAGGCAATCCCTTTCTACAACTTATGAAGAAATGCAATTCTCGTGATATAACTATTTAAGATGTATAATTAAACCCAGAACATATAGCCAGGACTACTCAATTTAATATAAGTAAAACAATTTGAGAAAAGTTCTTGAAATCACACTTACTGAAAAGTATCTTTACCGCTAATCTTGCTAAGCTGTGAATGAGTGATATCACCTCAAGAGAACATGAAGAACTTGAGAAGCTTCAAAGAGTGGAGAATGATGTAGAAGAATGGAAAGCCTTAGTTATAAAGGAAGATGAGTCAACTTCTCCAGAATTACATGAAATGACAAAAGAAGAAGTTGTAAAGACCATACCGGAGATGGCTTCATGGGGTGAGATATATGAGGACTTTGACATTGCAAAAGTAACCCCCATGTCTAAAGTGGCAAAGTACATTATTCAGTTGAATAAGGAAAAAGAAGCCACCATTGTGAACAAAAAATATATATATATATATGGTGCCCAAGATGCTATTGGAGCACAACTACCTATTATTCGGAACGGATGGAGGAGGGAATCACCAACCAATCTGTGGTTGGTAGAGTCAAGCTAGACTCTCTACAAAAACGAAGCAGCTTATTAGGAGGTAACCCAAGCACAATTTTCTTTTCTTACTTTCATTCCCATTTTTTTTTGTTTTCTTGTTTATTAGTTTAATTTAGTGAGTCTTTTTCAGTTTTGATTTTTGTTTCTGTGTTTGTGTGTTTTGTAGGTTCAAGGGCTCAAGATTATCTCAAGCATGAAGAACATAATGCATAAAGTGCATCCTTTGTGAGGATGCATGGTTGGAAACTATGATAACCAATGAAGGGTGGTGAGCAACCTCGATTATGTGATCTAAAGCATGGTTGAGTGTATCTAGTGATTGTAGGAGGCTTGGTTGTAGAGCCTTTGTGTTTTTCAAGGAACCACTTCTTAATGGAACTCGTGCACGCACACACACACTAGATCTTATTTGTACACGGAGGTTTCGACCTCTTCTTCTCAAACTAAACTTACCTTGAGAGACCTTAACTTCCATAGTGTTGGGACACCATAATAAAGAGGGCCAATGAGCCCCACATTAGCAAAAAAAAAAAAAAAAACCAAAAGAAAAAAAAAATAGAAAAGAAAAATATGAAAAAGAAAGAAAAAGAGATAAATAAGTGAGTTTTTCCAGTCAGAATCCTGGGCATAGTCTGAGGGGCTTTTCAAAACCTAATGCCCAAAGCCAACTGGTTAAGAGTCATTGACTTCACAAGCCGTTACATGGGACAAAGGATAGTTCAATCTCACAAGTAGGTGCTTTGGTTTTCTAGTTGAGTGTTTGGGGTGCCTGGTGCCCTTAACTAACTGGTGGGGAGTCGCCAATGGATCCCTGCTACATGGACACTTTTGTAGAGTTCCTTAGCATTGCATCCTACTTTCTATTTTTAGTATTGAATAAAAGGTGCGTTCTTAGCCTGTTTTTGGTTATTGTCTTTCGAATGAGTGAGTTGAGTCTGGTTGAAAAGTGTCTTGGAACCTCCATCTAAATTTGAGATCTAACATACCATTTTCACGGAGTTTCTTTTGGAAGGATTCATTGAGAGATTGAGGGCAAAGCTTGCCTTGATCACCATGCCCATAGATACCTTGTCTTTAAAGATCCCATGTAGGCTATATTGTTTCCATAGAACTTTGTCAGGGTATTCTCCAATCTTGTTGCTAGTACCATTCTCTACTCGAATCTATTTTAGTGTTTTGTATATACATGTGTTTTTCCTTTGCTTGAGGACAAGCAAAGATTTAAGTTTGAGGGTGTGATGAGTATTTTAAATACTCATTTTATCCCCATGTTTTGTTTAGGTTTTAGTATTTTTATGATATAAATAAGTGCCCTAATGCTCTCTTTCCTCAATTTTGTGATTATGCTAACCATTGAGTGGGAATGAGCGAAATCAAAGAAATATCGGCAAAGTCATCATGCAGTTGTAGAAAACATGTGATTAGTTCACCTGTGTGATGTCCTTCTATAGCTCCATCATTGGCATGGGCAGATTATAGACTCCAAGGGCTTTCCGTATACACTAAGATTGTGTGATTCGGAGTTCGGATGAAGAAGTTACCACCTCGAGAAGTCAAGAAACAAAAGGAAGAGCAACCGATCGACCGGTTTCTCAAAAAATCATTAAGAAAATAGTGGAAATCACACTCCAGCATGGAGTTCTCCACGCTATAGCGTGAGAATATCCACGCTTTAGTGTGAGAACAAGCTATAGCATGAGCTTCTCATGCCTCAACATGGTTTGGCCTTCACTCCTCCATAATATCCCATTTTCGCCATGCCGTAGCACCAAATCCATCACGCTACAACATGATGCCGAGGCCCATGTTTTTTCCGAAGCCCATCTCTTCTATTCTCTTAGTTTTTGGCATAATATAAAGGGAGAAAATTAGGGCATTTTGAGGGGGCTTGATGGGAGAATTCTGGAGGAGCCTCCTAAACCGATTTTGGGAGCTTTTAAGGGTGAGAACAAGTCGCTCTTTGGGTGTAAACACCCTAGGGCAAAAATCTTGAAGGGGAAAAGCTTGAAGAAGAAGGAGATTGAAGAAGAGAAGATGGGGCTTTCACTCAAAATTGTTTATTCACATCCTCTTTCTTTGTTTCTCTTTCTTTTGATGGTTTTCTTTCACTTAGAGATGTTTTAGTTTAGTTTCTTAGGGTTTAGATGTAGCCAAGACTTGAATGTATGAATTTCAATTTATATTTACGTATTATTGTAAACCCAGAAAATTATAATTTTCGAAAAGGTAAAATGGTAATTTCGTCAAACTGAATGTTCTAGATCTCTGATGACTAAACAGATTTCATCAGTTGAATTGTTCGCAAAATCTAGCTACCACGCCAGTTCGCCGAATTCGAGACAAATGGAATTTCACATATTTTCAAGACTCGCCGCATCGTATTTACGCCTGTGAGAGGTACACATGATGTGAGAGGCATGTGATGTGACAATAATTTAAGATGTGATCCATGTAGGACACATGTCACATGAATAGTGAGGATACAGATAAATGACTAATATTAAGCCATGTGTCAAGTAGTCCTTAAAGTCAAACAATGGGAACAAAAAGGGAATAAATGAAAAGAAAAATAAGAACACTTCTCTTCTTTTGGCCTGGTATTCCAGTAAATAGGAGAAAGGGAGAGTTTGTGAGAGAGAAATTCCAACTCTCCTCGTAGATTTCTCGCCCGCACCGTCGGTTCTCGCTTCTGAGCAAGAGGAGAAGGTTTCATGTCATACAAGGCAAGGTGGCACCGATTTTGTGAAGTTTTGGCCAACTCCGGAGATAGGGCTTTCTCCTACTTGTTTTATTCTCATTAAGAGCCATTTTGATGGATAGGGATATTCTAAGGCATGAATGGCCATCTTTTCAGTTCCAAAGATTGGGATTGAGTGAGAAAATCCCTAGTGTGGTCGTGAACAGTTTTGAGACCTAGGGTTTTACTGTTCACGTGATCTTGTGTTGCTTGGGCGGTTCAAAATAAATGTTGTCGAATTGTTTTATTAGCCCATGTTGAGTTTAATTTTTGATGTTATTGATATGAATAAATAATATAATATGAGGTGAATTGTTAATATATGCATGATTGATATATTAGCATGTGTTGTATGAAAATGGCATAATGCATTTTATATGCACCGGGGCACCCTAGAATAGTAGGTGTGAGTGCATGACATGAATAAAATCGGAGGGTTGTCCAAACAATTAATTATTTTGTAAATTTATAAAAATAGAATTTAATCGGAAAGTTGTCTGAAGAATTGTGTTGGGAAATTGTCCAACAATTCACGTTAGAGAGACCTATGAATTGTTTCAGAGAGTAACCCAACAAATTCACCTTGGAGGATTGTCCAACGTATTTATATCGGAGGGTTGCCCACAATTAAAACAAATATTTTTGTTTGAAGAAATTTTCATACATGGCATAAGACAAAGCAGTGAGTCGTGATGAATGAGACATTGTGGATTGCATGTAGATATTCAAGTAGGATCATGCATTTGCTTGAATGTGTTTGGTTGCCATTACATGTGCACTTAGGTGGGGAGTAACCCATGTAGGGGAATTCAACTATTAGGCATTGCTATTGGGCATTGCTCACCCTGTCGAGGGAAAATTATTTCAGGTAAGGTGATAATGAAGACGCGCTCACTAGAGGCCGCTTTTAAGAAGAAAGCCGGATGGTGGCTTTGAGATATATTTTGTAAAACATGTATTAGAATTCTTAATTTTAATATATGTTCGTATTAAGAGTGAAGTAATAACTCTTGAAACTATGGTAATATAGCGATTATATTTCGTGAGTATGAGGTAAGCCAATGTGGCCATTTTTACTCATGTATGGTCTCATGATATGACACAGGTTTTCCGCAGGTTGACGGTGGTCAACGAGAACCCCAGGAAATGGGGCGTCACAATTATCTTCACATGTGTGTTGAGTATTTCATTTAATCTTAATGCTAGTGGGTATTTGACCAATATTTGCATGATTTGTGGATTGATTTGAGACTAAGAAGTGATGATTAAGCTAGACCATGAATGATTTACCATCTAATATCGCTATATAGATATAAATGAGATTAGGTGTGGTATTAAGATTGTTTGGGTTTTATTGCATTCATGGGGTTTTGGGGCTGGAGTAGGAGATGCAAATACCTAAACTTGTGGTATAGTGGATGCTTGAGAGAGATTCACATATATTAAAGGAAATTTTCATCTTCATATGAAAATATATAAACATTGATTGATTGGGTTAGGAGGTTCATATATGATTGTTTAGGTGGAATATATGCCCTAAGTCTTTTTTTAGTCTTTATTGAGTCAAGCAGTTTAGATCGTGATGCTAGTTTAGTATAATTTGAGTCTTTCACAGATTTTCCATCATCCAAATAGAGACTAAGCTAGACAAGAGTCGGTACTTCGTAACCAATTCTCTATGGGACAATACTCTTACTTTCATTATATTACTTGAGGCGCCGCGTGCACTTGCACACAGAGGCGTACTCTTTTACATAGCACAAATTGGCCTATCGATGATTTGTCTATAAAGGTAACGTAGCTTCAATGAAAATTTTGAGCAAGATGCCCAATGTAATTGTCAAGTTCAATCCAATGTAAGGCTTTGATTACATTTTCAATGTATGCTATTTCGTTTATTTGTAAGGAAATTTATTATAATATCCTAGACAAGTTCACTGTCAATTATGAGCCAAGTTCAATAAAGATGTTTACAAAAATATATCCTAAGAATGAAAATAAGCCTTTGTTACTTCAAATATTGTTTACTACATTACCTATATCATGTTCTTACAACCAAATGACCAAACAAGAATGTATTCCCAACACGAACTAAGTAAGCTTCAGAAACATTTATTTACCAAAGTTATGTTCTTACAACCAAAATGATATTTTAAATGAAGCCATAATTACATTTCCAACTTACAAAAATGACCAAAACAAAAACAAGCTTACCAAAGGATCTCGACAACCGTGCCAACTTACAACAATGTTCAAGGCCATGTTCCCTTATAAAATGACCAAAAAAATCGCCAAAGTATCTTCCAAAGAATCCAAATAACTGGTGGAAGCAATCCTTCCAAAAATCCAAACAACAAAACAATGCAATATAAATGTCGTGGTAAAAATAATATAATAAAAACCTTCCCAAAGCATTCTACCTTCTCAAATGTCGCGGTTTACAAACTTCAAACAACTTTAAAAAAGCATAACCTTCTATCAAAAACAAAGTCAGTAGTTCTAAAATCTTCATTTTAGCGTGTGAATCAATTTGTAGATTTCTTCTTCCAAATTGCTTCTCTCTCATAGTTGGCTTTCCCAAGTATGGTCTACCCTGTGGACCCTACCCGATCCACTGCCTGCACTTAATTTTTTTAAATGAAAAGAAATGGTGAGTTGATTTTTGAATTTTAGAAAATCATCCCCAGCTTCTTTTCTTTTCTTTTTTTTCTTTGCGCTTTCTTTTTTTTCTTTTCTCAAAGTGAGCGCCCGCTAATTTGTGACTCCTACTCAATCCACGGGTCGGCACGACTCGCTTAAATGAAAAGAAAATGTGGGTTGATTTCGACTTTGTAAAATCCATCTTCCAGAAGGAACAGCTTTTTCTTCGAGTCGCCACTTACTTTTTGCTGTTATTTTATAAAGGAAACCATGAACAAAAAACCTACACTGACTCCAAGATGGAAAAGCGTATAAAAACTAGATTTTGTGTCCGTGGATCAGATTACGATCGGGAAGGTACTCAAGGCAGTGTGTATATCCCAGGCTTGGAACCTCATCTACTAGTGAATTGGGTATGTGGAAACATGGGTCACATCAGATAGTCTCCTAGGCTAAAACATACAACTTGGACTTAACAAACTAATTGGTATCTAGCATGCTTAAAAAACACCTAACCAAAGGGCAAATGGCGTAAAATTGGTCCCTAGCCAAGCTCGCAAGGAAAGTATAGCCGCACATTTTTGTTAAGGGCACAATCTCTCTCAAAATTAGATATCAAAAGAAAAGGAACCCAGGAGAAACCACATGGTATCTCAACCACTCATTGATGCTACCACTCAGGGCAAACCATATCTATCTTATCTCAAGAAACGGGCTCAACAAAACACTAGGATTATTAGTGCTTAACTAATCACCCTTGGACCTCATTATGATCCCGATTCTAAGAATCCAAAATTGAACCATTAACCTGAAATAAACCCCATTTTAGACCTTTAAACATAGCCTTACACTGATCCTGAGCGAATCGCTGACTCACAAAGGTCACGGGTTTAATTAAATCGAAATCGACGACTTTACAAACCCGACAAACTGGTTGATCCAAAGCCACCAACCGGCCGATCCAGCTTGAGAATTACCTCTTGAAAATTTTTCAAAATATTCCTTACAGAGTAAGGAAACCAAAATACAAACGGTGTACACCCAAGATCGAATGACTAAGAACCTACAAACAAAATGTAGCACCCAAACTTCCATTCGAAAAACTCCAACCCAATGAACCTGTTGATCCGTTTCAACCAACAAGGCCATTGAAAGACACTCTCAAATTTTTTCAAAACCTTCCTCTGAGAGTCAGGAATCCAAAAAAATAAATCAAGTAGAAAACCAACTCCGAATGGCTGAGAGCCGACACAAACGGCGCCATAGACCCAAACTTCTATTTCAACAAACTGATCGATGGATTAACCGGCCGATCCGTTTCCCAACCGTCACAAATTACCAGAGGTCAAAATTTGAAACCCTCAAAATAGCGTCAGGAATCCAACAAAACAAACTGGCAGAAAACTCGATCGAATGATCGAGAACCGACACAACGGCGCCAAAGACCCAAATCAAGAGCCCAAAGAACTAATCTGCGCGGAACCGGCTGATTTGCTTCAATCAGGCTGAGCTTTCGCTGAGAGAGGCTCTCGTTTTTTTAAAACCTTCCTCAAAGAGTCAGGAATCCAATAAAACAAACGTGGAGTACAATCACCCGAATGATCTGGTAGAACCGACATTCACAACGCAGCTTCTAGTGACCCAGCACAGTCCGCAAACAACACAAAGGCAAAGAAAAAGAAAAAGAAACGAGTACATACAAATGTCGATCATGTAAGATTCACTGTATATTCCCCCTTTTATTTTGGCTTCCGTCCAAACCTAATATCCACTCCTTCATATCCACTATCCCTTCAAAACAAGAGACCACGCCCTCCCGGGATGGATAAACTCTCCTTTGCTCCTTCTCTCCCTTTTTTTTTCTCTTCTTCCTCCCTTCCCTTTTTGATCACCTCTCCATGTTTTTTTTTCTTCTATTTCTCTCTCCCTTTCTCTCTGAGCCCACTCCATTTTGCTCAACTTTAGTCTCGGGTCCTCCCCTTCACTCGAACTTCCTAAATTTCATAAACACTCCTCTATTCAGGTTCAGTTTCACATTTACTCCTCGCTTAACCACTACATCCAAGTGACCCTGTGGGTTGCAAGAAACCCATAACATGGTCCAAATCTGGATCCAACCCATGCCTAGGACTGATCTAGGGCTTATGGGCCCGATCCATAAAGGATTTGGGCACCAAATCACAAAACTTAGTGCCCCAAGCAAGCTAGCCCGATGCACTGGCTGTACAGTTTGTAACTGGTCAATCCGATTGAGAAAAAATCTAAAATTTTGAGATAATGTTTCTTGAAGAATAAGGAGTCCACGAAAAAAAAACGGTGCTTGATTCCGAGTCCAGATGAGGGAGATATGACCAAAACAAGCCTTAGTACTCTGAATTCGAACATGCTCTAGTAATGAACTTCAATTGAAATCAATTCAGCTGGCTGATCTGGTTTCCAAATGGTCGATCTGTTACTGTGGACTATCAATTTTTTCAGATATCAATGAGCAAGGAATCAAAAAAGAAACGCGCTCAATTCGAGTTCGACGAGATGTGATCGAAACAAGCCCAAGTGCCTCAATCTATGATGATCTATAATAAACTCCGATTGAAAGCTTAAACTTCAAATTCTGTACTTGCTTCTTCCATCGAACGATGCCAATAACCAAAAAAGAAGCCAATGATGACACTTAAAGTGAACTACATACGCATCATAATGGACCATATACAAGCCCACCCGAGGCGTAATTGCTTCAAAAGGGCCCCGAATAGTGTTATATGAGAACGATGGTGAGTGTGACACCAAAAGGATAAATGCAAAAGTGCTAGACAAATCGATGGTCTACAAATATGCCTCCTCGTGAGATGAATGAACGAGCCGATCATGGGTCCGGCGTGCTCGATGCAAGAGTGAAATGAACTTCAAATAAGAACCCAGATGACCAACAATCAGGGTTCCTTAACTAGTACCAAGGTTAATCTAATAGAGTCGTCTTGTATCAAGGACTTAAAGAAAACCGTGCACGATGCCCGAAGATGCGAGTGATTCCGGCACACCAAAGATAATGAAATCCGCGATGCCGGATAAGGTGAGGGAAATCTCGGCAAGTTGGAGAAGGGTCCGCAGCACTTAAAAGGTTGATCCGGTGAGTACCGTAAAAGGTAGGATTCGCCGTGATCTAAATGGGGATCCGTGAGTATTGAAATGGATCCGGCAGTACAGGAAAGGGTAGAATCAGAGCAAGTGCCGGAAAAGTAGAAATCTGGGCGAGTACCGGAAAGGTAGAATCCGTGAGCGCCAAAGGTAGAACTGGGCCAAGGGGCTTGAGCGTGGTAAACTGGCGAGTACCGAAAGGTGGAATCCAGCGAGTGCCTAAAGGTGGGATCCGAGTGAGTGGTCGAGAATGGTCCGAGAGTACCGCAGAAGGAAAATGATCCCGACAGCAGCACCAAAATATGGTCCGGCGAAGACCGAAAAGGGTCCCGCGAGATTTAGTGCGGATTCGGGGCGAAAGCAGCAAAGGTAGGATTGTATGAACCTGGAAGGGTCCCGTGAGTACCGAAAGGTGGGATCCGGCAGGCCTCGGAAGGGAACCGTGAAAGTAACGCAGCGCGATTCAGCGAGTACCAAAAAAGTGGATCCGGCGAAAATTCGAAAATGGGGAATCCAAGCGAGTACAAGAAATGTGGGATCCAGCGCACGGAAGGTAAAATCCGTGAGTAACAAAGTAGGGCAAGATTCGGGCAGTACCGGAAAATGGGGATCCGAGAGTATCTCGGTGAGCGTGGGATCCGAGTACCGAAAGTCGATCCGGTACCGGAAGGTGGTATCCGGCGAAAATTCAAAAGGTAGGATCGAAGCAGTATTGAGAAATGGGATCCGCAGTACACGCGGATCCAAAGTGAATCGGTGTGGATCCAAAAGAAAGGCACAGAAAGGTGGATCGTGGAGAGCACCAAATGCGGATCCGGCGAGTATCGAAATGTGGGATTCCAAGTACCGAAAAAGGTGGATTCAGCGAAAATCGGAGAAGTGATCCGAAAGGGTACTGCAGCGTGGATCCCGCGAAAATTTAAAGGTGGATCCGGCCAGTACCGAAAAGGTGGATCCGCGGCAACGGAAGGTGGATCCGCGAGATGTCGAGAACCCGAACAAGCTAAACAGCAAACAAACCTGTGGAAACGGGTAGGCCTCAGTATGACGCCCGGCCAGTCCCCGCCAACAAACAGGACTAATACGCCAGAAATCGTGTTCACAATCATGACAAAAGAAGGGGGATGCTCAGCATGGCAAATTTAAAATGCCATAAATGATAAGCGAGAATCCAATAACTTAATAAAAGATCTTAAATAAAGTGGGTATGCCCTCGTAGACAATCTCACAAAAAGTGACCAAGGGCAGCAGCAAGATTCTCAACGAAAGTAAGACCGCCATGTCAAAATCGAGTCGAAAATATAATCATTCATTCATGAAAATCATCCATTTTATTCCATAAAACCGATATAGGGTATGCCCTGTGTGTGCACATCCGATATGCAAGTGCCCGATGAAAAAACTCAAATAAATTTCTAAAGACCCAATCACCGAATGTTTAATAAGACAACATATGGGGAGTGCTTCAAACAGGCATCCCTAATGAAGTTGACGAATATGCGTGAATCACCCCGCCTAGCCCTTAGGAAGCACTCTATCATATGAAGAAACCCAACCGCATGTGGAGTATATCAAACTTTGATGCCAAAATACCAGGCTGGTAAATGGCCGCCAGCAGGCATGCGCATATTAATGCCAACATGAAAGAATGGGGGTATGCCCCAGTGTGAACGTGTCAATGCATCAAGCTAATGGGCTATCAACGGTCTCGACTCTCTGTATCATCTATATCTGATCATGGACCTGAGGCAAGCAAACTAAATGGAGAAGCAATATGTGACCCTCGATACTCCTCACATCGTAGACTTATCTACGATCCCAGACTTCAATCAAAGAGACGTAACCGTCCATATAAAATGCTCGGGGCTAAACACGAGATCTCATGGTCTCGTGGCCATACCCGGATCGTAATGCAGGCCGGCGAAAGGTGAATGACATGATGGGAAACAAAGGCCCAAATACACAATAAACACCGCCAAACCCCAGACGCTGCAACAACAACATCAAAGAATCATGTGAAGGGCGTGACTCAATCAACATCCGAATAATAATGTCAAATGACAAGTGAAGTGCACCAAAGGACACATCGCTTAATAGCTTAGATTTACGATCAATAAGAGGAGAAGACCTGGGGTGGACAGAAAATGGATGAATTGAGTAAACAAAAATAAGAAACAAAGTGTGATGCAATGTGGAATGTGACAATGACGAATAACCCATCCTAGGAACGCCAAGTCAAGCAAGTCACCATAAGGATGGAGGTAATGCGAAGATCCATCAGCGGTAGCAATCCAAACCTCATTCCCAATGTGTTACCCAGATCCATGGAGAAAGATCGTACAATGCTCTCACCTAACTTTCAGAGGAATAATAAATCTCTCAAACCTAAATGACCTTGATAACCCTGGCATGAAGAATACCAAACAAACATTTTTTTTTTTGTTTTTTTGGTCAAGCTTTTGTTTGTTTTTGTTTTGTTTTTTTTTTTTTTATACGAACTCACCGCCAAAGAGTCAGCTGCCATACTAACACAATCCAAACTGTGAACCTCAAACTCTCTGAACCTAAATGGTCCCCCAACCTAAGAATCCCATATCAAAACCTATAAGCGCAACGAAGGGTGCTATAAACCACTAGTAGCCTGATGAGAGCACGTCATCATCATACAAAACAGATAAAAGTGGAAACTAGAATATAGATGACGAAATTAGAGTCAAAGGTATGCTGTAAGATGCAAATATAAAGAAGAAACAAGAGAAATGATGCTAGAAAGAACAAACGGAAGAACACACACAAATGCTCATAATGTTCATAGATCCACTTGATAAATAAAGTGCACAGTGGGCAAGCCCCCCAACCTAGGAATAAAAAGTATGCAAGGCTAAATGAAAGAATGTTAATAATAAACCGCATAAGGCTCAAAGGGCTAGCAACAGGGATATATCAATGTATAAAAATAGGAATATATTAATAAAATGATGGCCACCATCCTTCTAATCCATGATCTCAAGCGAAACCTCTTTTTAAATGATCCACGTTGATCGGGTTCCGTGAACTCGACATTCGGCCCAAGTCTGTTACAACTGTGCCGCCTCCTCTCATCGACTGATGACATAAGGCTCCGCCTCCAATTCGGGCCTAACTTACCTCTAGAAGTCGCTGATCAACTTCGAGGACCTTCAAGACTAGGTCGCTTTAAACTTCCCGGGCTTAACCCTTTTTCAACAAAAGAGTCATTTTCCTCCGAGGCTTGAACATGATCCACATGTCTCAATCTCCTCTCATCCAAAAGGCCGAAATATCATAACGGGATCAGCTCACTAGTCTCAAATATCCGATACTCTAATGCTACTCCCTGATCCCATCTTATCTAAGAGGCAAAGACTCACTCTCCATGCCATACCAAAGAGGTAGAACCCCACTGTAACAGTAACAAATATGTCCATTAAACAAAGAGATTTTACTAATCTTGTCCTCAACTATCTTTCTAAAAACTCGATAGACTTAAGTCATGCTCACCATCCCAGTTTAAATCGTTTATATGGGTGATTAATATGCCAAACAACATGTGATCTCGACCAACAAAAATCACTCCGCTTCAACGTCCTCTATCCAGAGACCTCAACCCATCAAAGAACTCGTTGTCCGCGATATACGCGCCGCATAATTTGGCCATTTAGCCTCACTAATCCAAAGATAAGAAGTAGCTTCCACCCACTTAGTGAAATAATCAATAGCCGATCTTCCCAATAATATCAATACCCCATACCGAAAACGCGCCAAGGGATGGGCGCATGCAACTCGGATAAAAAGTGGCCGTATCAAGTTCAGGCATTTGACACTCCGACATCTCCGTACAAACTGCAACAATCGTCTACAATAACCAAAGCAACCAAATTCACAGATCTTACTGCATAGCATGTGGCCTCCCATGTGGGCCATGTGACTTCGACATGAACCTCTCTATCATGCCTGACGGCAGGCGCGGTCCAGGCTGGGGATATTAATAGGCCAGATCCACATAAAGGGCATCCCCACAAATAAAAAATCTAGTGGCCAACTGTCTCGATGCTCTCCTATCCTTGGATGTGGCTGTCTCAAGGTAAGCAACTAATGCATAGAAACTAAGGGGTCATCATATAACATGGTAGCTCATCCCACTTCAATATTTCCAAATTAAACACACAAGAAGCTGCAAGAACCCGGGTCTTAAATTAGTGAATGCGACAATCACTCCCAAGTGAATCTCAACCACGTGGCTTACATAACGATCAACCGAGATTCTCTACCCCAGTGCATGTATATATCTCAACTCACAACCGCAACCGCAGGTCTACAAGCATGGTAGGCTTCACTTCTCATCTGAGTCCTCCGCATACCCCGGGTCAAATAGGAGCAACTAAGTTGGAATCCCCATGGATCTCCAACTGTCTAATGCCAAGATCCAGCGCGGTCTCTAAGCTCGTAATGCAAGCCTCATACTCAACTATATTATTCGTCAACCGGTGATGATCAGAAAATGCTAATCGAACTGATCTGGGAATGTGATCACCCTATGGTGATATTAATAAGATACCAATACCAAACCCCGACTTATTAGCGGCACCATCGAAGTACAACTGCCATCTTGTAATGGTAGTCATTGAAAAAAATTGCTCATCAAGGAAATCATCATCAATCGGGTTCATCATCTGACACTCCGAAAAGAAGCCAAATGATCTACAAATAATGCTCTTTATCGATTTCTCAGGTCATATAATCGACATCAAACTCACAATAGAACCAACTATCTCATGAGTCACCAAATGGAACAAAGAAGTCGAACAACATTCTGCTAATGGATCCAATCAAGAGACTAAAAGTATGGAATCACTCTTATCACATAGTGCCTAAGTCTCCGGGTAGCCCAAACCAACGCTTAAACTGAGGCGCTGAATCATAATGTATTTTGCACTCGTATTCCAAATTAACATCCTCTTACTTAGATAATGGCTCGCCTTTCTTGAATCATCGAAATGAGCTAACATGCATCCCAAGCTATGTCTCGAACCGACAACAGAAGCAAGGGCCGCCTTGCAGGGAGGCACTAAAACTCGTGGAAAGTAAACATTCCCTAATCTTCTTAAAATCACATTGACAATCATTATTCCAAACCAGAGGTTTGTTCTTTCCTCGTAAGACGAAAGATGTGCTCGCATATAACCGTTAGTCTAGCAATGAAACAGAATGATGTATTGTAGTCTCGCCAAAAGCTTCACATCCCTTTCATCCTTTGAGCTGGCATGCTTAAGTATGGCCTCGATCTTCTCCTTCGGATCAACCTCTATAAGGCTACTATAAATAATGTGACCCAACAATTTCCTAGAAGTTACCCCAAAGGTGCACTTCTTGGGATTCAATCTCAATCTGAACTGTCGGATCCTCTCAAAGAATCTTTGTAATGCTGCTAAGTGATCTGCCCTGTCTCGGGACTTCACTATCATGTCATCCACATATACCTCAACATCTCTATGCATCATATCATGGAATAAAGTAGCAGCTCTCTGATAAGTGGCTCCTGCATTCTTCAACCCAAATGGCATAACCCGATAGCAGTAAGTACCCCACCTGATGAAGAAGTCTTCCATATCCCTCCGAGCCATCTAAATCTTATTATTCCGAAAACCCATCCCATGAAGCGACAACATAGGGTGCCCTACAAAGTCGCCAACTAACATATCGATGTGTGGGGAGGGGAAATCAATCCTTAGGGTTGGCCTTATTCAAATCTTAAAGTTAACACAACCTAACTTTGCCATCCTTATGGGAATAGGGACCACATTAGCCAACCACCGTGACACTCAATCATCGACAGAGCCAACACCGAGTTGCTTTTGAATTCCTCCAACTCGCAACCTACCGTGATGTAGTCTCTCAATTTCGCTTAACCGACTAGCAATGTGGGCGTGGTAACGGGCAGCATGCTGAACTAATGACAAGGCCTAGCATGTCCTCATACGACCATGCAACACATCCAAGTATGACCGAGTAGGTCAATCCTCAATCCACTTCTTCATCGAGATAAGGAAGAGCCAACTTAATCTCCTAGGTTGATCCGTACACCAAAAAATCTATCAACTTTGTGCTACCGTAAATCCAGCGAACTTTCCGTCCTCAGATTTAATTAGATTCCGACCACCACCTGGTCATCTGCGGTTCCCACATCATCAACATCGCGACATATGTGCTATGGGGTGCTGGTGGTACAATCAAAGGAAAATGTCGTGGACAAGCAAATACCGAAAAATTATGTCATTATTACCATCGTATTACGTCATCAAAGCGGTGACAATCCAACATAGTGTCAAAAGAAAGAGGTGGTCCATAGATTCGACACTCCTCAATAGAAATAAAGATCATGAGTAATATCAGTAGCAACAAGTCCATCACCATCAAACTCAAGCATAGAAATCCCAAACACATCAAAAGCGGATCGGGCCTAGGTGAGGAAGCATCCAGAATGAGACCAGTGCCAATCATGTCCATCGTGTCAGTGTAAGTGTCATAAAGTGTCACAAAGATCAGTAATCAATCAGAAACCCAAACATGTCAAAAGCATAATGGGGCCCACGAGGTCGGTCGGTTGATATAATCCGTTTCGATCATGTCCATCCTGGTCCATGTGCATCAGGAAGAGTCACTCTATCAATATCATCCCCCCAAACTACGGTGTAGATCATAGCCTGCCGACCTCCTCAGAAAGCACATGAAAACACACTAGCTCGATCCAAAGATTTGGGGTGCAACTATCACGGCCTCAGGCTCATGGTCTTAAAACCGTATACATCCGCCTTAGGGTCTGCTGAAGTATTTCTTAATCCTAAACACCTTCTCGGTAAATATGGTCAACTCCTTCCTCGTGTGGCTCATGCTCGATCCTCTGCAAAATAGTTTCATTTAATCGAAAGTACAAGAAGGGTAATCGAATGGAACTCGACAAGCAGCTCTTACTTATCTCGTAAATAAGCAAAGACGCTCATGTGTCGTGCATCATCCTCGGCGAGTGTAACTTAATCCATATGGCATGTCGTGATCAATTGTAATAGAAAACTCGCGGCGTTCCCATCAAGCATGTAATCTAACTTTTGCACCAGGCATATAAGACATTGATTCAGGCTACAAGAGTCGAGCTAAAATCAACAATATTTATATACCTGTTCTACAACCGCCGTAGTCGCCACTGCAGATAGTGGTCTAGGCCTAACACGAAGGGATGGGTTTTCTCCATAAAAATGGTTTGCATTAGGCATGAAGCAAGGCTCTATTCGACTTTCGAATTCATTCAAAACAGGGGAATGGTTTGAAAACAGAAATTGTAAAAACTCTGAAAAGCTAAAAACTCTGAAATTAACAATGAAGAAATTTACTTGAAGATTTAGGTCACTAACTTGGCAAGCTAGGCAAACACATGTCCTCGTGTTTTATCCCTCCTATGTGAGTCAGAACACGATTTAGCATGGCCCTTGTTTAAAACCCTAACATTCTTTATCATTTTTAGGCTCAGAAGATCTAAAGAATCACAAGGCATCTCTACCCGAGCACGAACCCTAAAGCATGGAGAGTATTGACCTAGGCTAGTAAAGACCATCTAAAGAATCACAAGTGGGTACTTCATACTGTATATATGAACAACCCTAAAGTACGGAGAGTATCACAAAACAATAAAAGCAAATGTTATTTAACCCTAATTTAAGAACCCTAACATGTGAATATTAATTCATAGGCAAGTAAAGGACCATCTAAAGAGCCACAAGACCTGTCACTAAGAATCGGATCCAAAGCATGGAGAGTATTGGCTAAGACAATAACATCCTATGTTATGCAACCGGAAGCCTTTAAGATAAGGGCCAAATACACTACCCGTATTTTTAGTACATGATGACAACATGCTTAAGCCCCATCATTAAGCTAGCTTCCTTCCTTCAGGTTAAGAGGTTTAGCTTACATCTCTTGAGTTGTCATCCTCAAGAGGCAGGTTTCTGTACCGAAAGTGAAAGAAAGAAAATAAGAGAGAGCAAGAGAGTATAAGAGAAAATAAAAGAAACATAAAATAAAAAACAAATTTATTTATAGTTACAAGAAATGAAAACTTACAAACTCACCAAAAACTTGTCTTTTCTTCCTTCCACCTCCTCTCCCCATTACAAAAACATGAGGGGTATTTATAGGCCTCCTCAAGGTATGAAATTACTAAAACCCTACAATCAAGCTTAAGTTATAGCATGAAGAGAGCACCACCAAGTTTGAAGTGTGGTTGCACACTACAAAGATTAACAGCCCGTAAATTTCGCTTATTGTAGATGAATTTCACACTAGCGACCTATAAGGGTTAGCGACCCATAAGTGTAGCGATCATGGTGTTGCACCATGAGAGGCACTGGCTATATTAAATAAATCAATGAGTAGCGACTTTCGCAATTTGTACTGCAGGTGTTGGCTAGCGACCTCGCAATGTGTGCTAAGATTGCGAACTCGTTTATGAACAATGGCGAATTGGCTTAGGATTGCGAATTGATTGCAATTGTGTCGAATTGCCCTGCTTTGTCAGTTTCCGCATTCTCCTCGCCATGTCTTCAACCCATTCATTTCTTCCAATTTTCCCTTTGTTTTTCCATTGATTTGGCCCGTTGATGGTCGAGACTAAAATTCCCAAACTCAAGGATCGATCATTTGCATTGAGGTTGAAGTTCAAATGTGTATAAAAGTCTACAAAACAAATCAAAACACCCTCAAATTGACATAAGTGTTACTAAGATGACTCAGCACTTCAATTGGTTTATATGACATGATTAATGATCAAAAAGTACTCAAACCTATCTAATATAGGGTTCAAAATTGCACTTTTGAGCACCAATCACAATTTCAACCGAAACACAAATACATCCCTTAGCAATGCAAAAATAAGAATTGAGATGCATGTGGTGATTTTCAAAAAGGTTGTATTTCAAAAAGGTCATTGTACTATATACAAAACTAATATTATTTAAAGTGAACAATTGAAATTCAACATTTTGAAAACCTATATACAAGAATAAAATCCATATAAGAGAATCAATTTTTAGAAACAACATTGTTTCCATGATTTTCAATCTGGATTTCCACCTAAGCCCAATGGTTCATTCAGATCTGATCGAAACACAAAATGCAAAATTTGTTTCCAACCTATATATATTGACATGGCCTTAAACTGTTGAATTACCCAATGATAGGGCCAAGTACACTTCTTGTTTTCTTAATCATATTGTAGGGATAATGTTGAAAACGAGTTCACCAAAGTCCGTGTAACCCGGGTCCACCGATGACTCCCAACCACTAAGGCTTTAGGCACTGTCAAAAGGATCAAACATACTAACCTAAAGGCTTCACCGACTTCAACCGACGTAAAATCAAGCACCTACAATTCGCTAAATTCACCATCAGCACCCATGTAACGACACAAAATCGATGACTCCAACCAATCAAGGCTTAGGGCATCAGGTTTCCAAAGGCTTTCAACATACACTCGACCGTGCTCGGGCTTCAAAGCAAAACTTCATCATTTTATTTTTTTTCTTCTTTTTCTTTTTTTCTTTTTTCTTTTCCTTTGGAAGACAACATTGGTCCTCAATTGTTGGTAACTCAAACTATCCTAGGTTGTCAACATGCCAAGGCTCTGCTTTTGGTGTGCCGGAAGAGGCATACAAATTTACAAACTCATTAGCACCTAGAGGCAAAGTGTGTGACATAGCATGGGAAATTTCCAAGTTACATGTCAGAATGTTGACCTAAAGACAAATTGTTTCAAGCATGGCATTCGCTCTAGCATAAAGCGACAAATATGATGATTCAATTATCCAATTTAAAGCATTCAATCTGCTCAATTTGAAGCAATTCCTCTATCGTTCCACCTGGGGCTAAATTTAATTATGTAGTTTGAAAGAAAAACACATACTTATACATATAGGGACACAGAATAATAATATGCAAAAGTCGAATATATATATATATAATCAGGTAGCTTTTGATATAGCCAAAATGGCTTTAATACATGCATAACAAAGCATTAAAACACATATCACTCACATTATGGTTAATACAAAAAATCATAATCAAAATTAGTAGGCAAGCTGATAAAGCTGGAAACGAATACATAACTGTAAGAGACCTAACCACCATCATTAGGTGGTAGTGTAGTTGTTACCGCAGTCGCTAACAGATATCCAATGAGACTGACGCTGGCAAAAGCCTTCTCTGGCAGATGAGGAAGACCCGCATTGGTCATGATCCTGTGAAGTACGGAATGGCACTGGTCCCAAAGTGGCCTCACTGAGCCATAATCGGGTCATGTGTTGCAGGCTGGCCGAGGTCGCTAGTGTGCGTGATCGGTATTCACGATTTCCAAAGATATCTCTCTAGGCCACATGTGTACTCCTGACTGTAAATAATATGAGGGCCCTGGAAAGATTCGTAGGGGTCAGTACTAAGCATGGGTGGAGGAGATGGTAGAATCCATCTGAAATATGAGTGGACCTCTGTACCTCTCAAAAGTGTGGAGCGTGTGGATCGTCTCTGTGTGCATCCCAGCCTCACCCTGGCAGACTCCTCCTCCGGGTCTCGCCATGATATGGAAATGACTTACAGTCATAATCCGTCCACTTCTACTACCTATAGGCTGCTCAGATCTCTATCCCAGTCTCTAGGTCCCATCCACCAAGAACATAGGGAAAGGAGCCTCTGGCCAAGTAGTGGTATGCTCTCAAGCCAGATGAGGTCCTCCCGTGGACCTTCTCCCAAATCGTAAGAGTTTAAGTAATCACCAAACTGACGATCAACCAATCGCTCGAGATCCCGGCATACAATGCTTCCAAGATAGCCCTCCTCGCACATAATGTCACGGTGGGAATAAAACAGCAGCATGGTCGGCGAGCAAAGATATGATATAAGCGCTCTCCGACAAAGAACCTGGGTTAGTCGTAACATCCCCGCCGCGCTCTAACCATCGCCCGCGCAGGGTGGGCCCAATTTATGTAACCTCAAAGATTGCGCGCATGCGCAATCTCAAGGCCGCAATAACCATTGATCAGGCCACCGCCGTCATCTATCCAAATGGATCTCTTGTAAACTGGCTGCGATCCTGCAAGATGCCGCGATGAACCGCTGACCACTCGTAGTAGAACCGCTGAGCCGCGTGAATGGGAGGAGCGAATACTCGATCAATCGCATCGACCCGCATCCGGGTCGGCCATCACCCGTGAACGTCAGAGAATGACTTCACAAATGGTCGGGCTACGTATATCTCGCATTCCTGAATGGGTGTCCTACAACACGCCGCCCGATCCGCGAGGCCTAAAGGATAGCCAGGTGAAGGTGTCGCCCCAATCGCCGATGCGACCGGGTGATGGTGGCGCTCAGAAGATGATGACTCGCTCGGGCCCGGCGCGCCCCCGCTGGAAGGTCGCGCCTCCTAGCTCGATGGTACCGGGACGGGGGCCACGGTGGTCCCACTGCGGTCCCCAGAACGCCTCAATCCCAGGCTCGCCGTGCACGCCTCGGGACGTGATGGCTCGTGCCGGTACTGTGTCGCGACTTTGGCTCGTGTGCTAAACCTCACCCGAGTCAGCACGGACCCACCCTCGCACGACCATATCTCTGACCAAGCTCTCGAATACCTCTCCGACCCTCCTAAGGTCAGCTGACTTCTTCAATACTCATCGACCCAGTAGGCTCGCTGATCAACTAAATGGGCCCGAATAGATAAATCAGGGCTCAATAGAATACTGGGACCGAGGTGCGGTACCGTAACGAACCAGGTTACAAGAAGCACTGGGCCAGCTTCAGCTACACATGGTCAAATCAAGCCGTAAGTCGACCGTGGGAGGCTCTGGCCATCGCCTCTGGCCCCGATGATGCGGTCGGACTCTGGTCACGGCAAGGATGAAGGCTAGAGGCCACTGTGGTTGAAGACCGCCACTAGCGGTCAGGCACGCTACAGCTGGAGCTCGTGGCACGCCGTGGAGGGGAGAATATGAAAATGTGTTTTGAGGCCAACCCCTCTCCCCGTTTTATAAGCGCAAAGATGGTGGCGCCGAAGAGACTCTCCCACCAATTTTTCTAAGCTCAATTTGGCCATTTGCCTCCTCAGCAATACATCAAAATTTTAACATTAATTACTAAAATTATATTATGAATTTTAACTTATAGGTACCGGGATATTAAAATCTAATACACAATACGATACTATAAAAACTATATAAAATTATCCTAAGTTAAAAAATTTTAGAAAATAGAATTACAACTGACAAAATTGACTAATATACATAAAATTAAAAAATCAGAACTGTAATTGCTTTTGAAAACACCAACCGCCTCGAGTCCGTAATACCTACTGTGTGGTCAAGGAGGATGATCTCTCAACCCATGCAAGGCTCGCCTCGGCTCCATGATGTTAGAGGCCATAAGTTGGACTGTTCCTCTGAAATACAGGGATTTGAGCAATTGGTTTGCAATTATGTTAAGGCACCACTCTCTTCATCACCTAGCCGATCACTTTCAGATTGGCACTGCTATACCGCACACCGATCAACCGAAAACAACCTCTTAATGGCTTATAGGATTTCGTGTTCTAACAATTTTGGGTTGTCATTCAAATTGAAAGTGTTCATTTCCAATATCATGCCACTGAATGCTAATTGCATGATTCTATCTGACTAATAATTGTAATGCGTGGCCGAAATGGTCTCCCTAAAATGATTGGCAATATGACGGTCTATCGGGATCGTGCAAGTGTCTAGACTACAAAATCTGGATCGATAGAAATTGTCAATTTTTACAAGGACCTCAACTATCCCCTTGGGGATTTTCACTCGATCATCGCCAATGAGAGTGGGATCGAGGTAGTTTAAGCTCACCTAAACCCAACTGCCAGATACCCAAAACGGCATAAGATTCACACTGCCTCTAAATCTAGCAATGTCTTTTTCCATGCAATTCTAACAATATTAACTGGTATTGTGGGAGAACCAGTGTCCTTGTACTTAATGTAGATTTGCTTTGATTAGCACTGACATTTTCAGTGAGAAAGGCCTTTCTTCTCAATGCCTAATCTCTCTTTACGGTGCATAGATCCTTAAAAATTTTGCATAAGGTGCATTGTTGATTAGGATCAAGCAAAGGTATGTTAACCTTTACTTGCTCTGCAAGACCTCAAGCATACCTCGCTTGTTGAGTTTCCTTTTCTTTCCTCTCAATGCTTCAGGGAAAGGGAGGTGGTACGATATTTCATCAGGTCATCCCCTTTTGTGAAGAATATGCCTGTGCTCGCATTTTTTCTCCCCGCCTGATTCCTCTCAACAGTTTTTGGCAAAGAGGCTGATCAACCTCTTTCCACTTCGCGTGATTATGGACTTAACCTCATCCATTCCCGACCCTACCTCATGGATCCTTCTTAGGATTTGGAAGTGTTCGATGTGGGAACCTCCTTCGTCCCTCTAAGAGCCTTGTTAATGTTTGTAATCACCGTAGGTCATCAAATTTTTATTCGTTTTCGACAAGATTAATTCTTGTGCCAATTGCACATTGGTTCCATTTACCATTAACAAATTGCCTACCACCTTACTCAAATTGAGTACAAATTTTGTTTAACGGAGAAGAGGATGGTGGTCACAGATCAGGAGTGAGGAACCAACCTAAGGCTCGCTCCGTGGTACATGCTGTGGGGTTTGGTCTCCATGCAAGGTTAGGATGATTCCCTCCACCAATATCGTAAGTATCTTGCATATGGAGATTTGTTGTCAGCTTGAATTGTCCCACAAGGTGTGCACATCTCGACATCAACCACCTGTGGGTCATGGAACTTGTTCTATCGGTCACAGATTGAAATTCATAGGATTAGGTTGTGCAAGTAGTCACGCTTCTTCACCAGCACTTCATTGAGCCAAGTTTTCCTCCAGCTCCTCTTACCTTCTAGCTAGAGTTGATAACCCAGCCCTCGCTCATCTCATCATTCTGCATACATACCACCTCTTTACTGACTGTGGTTTCATCCTATCCGCTTTCTCTAGTGGTTAAGCTCATCCTAATGAAAGTTTCACCACGAATTTAAAAATCCGCGGCTTCATCAGGATGTTTGCTTAAAAAGTCTCTACATGAGCCAAAGTCGCCTATGGCGGTGGAGACATACCACCATAGAAGTGGTTCACTAACATCCATGTGTCAAAGCCATGGTGTGGACATGCACCGATGGTCTCAAAACCTCCTAACACCGTAAAACTTTCTACCGCGAGTCGCAAAGGTATAAATTTGTCTTTTCAAATTGTCATCTATGAGCACAAAATTTCTTCAGAACTCCTCGTCCAAACTCACCAATTTCTTTATGACTGGTGTTTCCACTGAGTTGGTTTACATTCGCTTCGTCCCAGAGTCACGAAATGCTCATTTAAACTACATGTCCATCATACCTTCCTTGAAGGTAGTGCAAACCTCCTCAAAATCTCATAGAGTGTATGGATTTCATTTTCCATACCATGGTATGTGAAGCAGGGTACTAAATATGGCTCACCGCTACATCACGCCAGGAGGAATGATACAGGATGGGCACTAACTCGGAGGGTGGATGTGATCCCTCATGGTTCTATATGCATTCGATTCATGGGTTCCCGGCTGCCTGGCTGCTCCTCGTGCATGGGATCCATGGTATCGCCAGGCACAAACCTCAATTAGCCAGGTCAAGTTGTGTAATAACCTAGTCGCTTACCCGGCGTCTCTATCCCATCGGTTAATGCACATTGTTACACAATCAGAGACAAATAACAACCAACAAAGAAAAAGCAAAGAAAATTAAAAACTAATCTAACAGTAAGTAAATGATCAAAAAATCGGAGTCAATCGCGCAGCCACCGCCAAGTGCTAGAAACCGGCGCTGTTTAACTGACATGCAAAAGAGGTAAAAAGGAAATACCTTCACTTGTGATGGGATCACAAGTACTCTCAACTTACCATTAGTAGTCAGCACCATCCTGTTAACGGCGCCATTTGATTCGCGCTGCCAATGCGAGGTCGAGCTAAAATCAACAATATTTATATACCTAAGTTTCCTACAACCGGCCGTGAGTCAAGCTACCGCGAAGATAGTGGTCTAGTGGTCGAACACTCGGGATGGTTTTCTTCATAAAAATGGTCACCTGTGATTAGGCATGAAGGTAAGGCTTTCTATTTGACTTTTCGAATTCATTCAAAAACAGGGGAATGGTTTGAAAAACAGGAAATTGTAAAACTCAAAGTTAAAACTGGAAATTAACAATGAAGAAATTTACTTTGAAGATTTTAGGGTCACTAACTTGGCAAGCTAGGCAAACACATGTCCTCGGTGTTTTATCCTCCTATAGTCAATACAGGATGGAAGGCGGCCCCCTTTGTTTAAAACCCTAACATTCTTTATCATTTTTAGAGGCTCAGAAGATCTGAAGAATCACAGCTAGCATCTCTCACCCGGTTAATCGAACCCTAAAGCATGGAGAGTATCGACTCAAAGCAAGAAAGACCATCTAAAGAATCACAAAGGCATCTCTCACCCGAGTAATCGAACCCTAAAGCATGGAGAGTATTTGCAAGTTCATAAATAAAAGAAATGTTATTTAACCCTAATTAAGAACCCTAACATGTGAATATTACCCCATAGGTAAGTATGACCATCTAAAGAGCCACAAAGACTGGTCACTAAGCACCTGGATTCAAAGCATGGAGAGTATTGGCCAAGATAATAACATCATCCTTATGTTATGCAACTTTGAGTTTTGAAGATAAGGGCCATAAATACACTACCCTCGTAGCTTTTAGTACATGAGGACAACATAAAGAGCCCTAATCGCCAGCTTAGCCTTCCTCTTCACATAGGTAAGGAAGGAGGCTTAGCGAGTTGTCATCCTCGAGAGGTGTGTTTTGGCGATAGGAAAGTGAAAGAAAGAAAGAAGAGAAGAAAGAGAAGAAAATAAAAAGCAAAACATAAAAATAAAACAATTTATTTACAAAAGCGATAAATGAAAACTACAGATCACGAAACTTGTCTTCTTCCTCTCCGCCTCCTCTCCTACATTACAAAACATAGAGGGGTATTTATAGGCCTCCTCGAGTATGAAATTACCAAAAACCCTATGACTAAGCTAAGTTATAGGATAAGAGTAATTCACTAAGTTTGGAGAGCGGTTTGCATTAATTACGACATAGTGAAGGCTGCGAATTTATTCTGAGGGATGAATTTAGCTAATTAAGCGGGTAGCGGGGTTAGCGAAGATTTGGCAGCTCATCAGCATTTGTGAGGTTGAATTTAAGCTAGCTTCATGAAATTATTTAAAAATTGCTTAGTATCGATGAGAAGCGAATTTATGATTGCAGTGCGAGGTTGGCTAGCGAATTTCGCAATGTGTCTTTGAGATTCTGTTGTTTTGCGACGGTTTGCGAGAATTAAACTAGGATTGAATTGATTGCGACGAGTTGCGAAATTGCATTTCTTGTGCATTCTCTCGTCGTGTCTTCAAGCGCATCTCATTTCTTCACTTTTCCTTCAGCCATTGATTTTGGGCTGTTGATGGTGAGGCCCAAAATTCGACCCTCATGATCGATCATTTGCATTGAGGTTGAAGTTAGTATATATAAAAGTCTACAAAACAACCCAGCACCCTCAATTGACATAAGTATTCTTAAGATGGCTTGAGCACTTCAATTGGTTTATATGACATGATTAATGATCGAAAAACCTTTCAAAAACCTATCTAATATATAGGGTTAGAGTGCGCTTTTGAGCAATCGAACATGCTACTCATCATGCTAAGCACGAAAGTGTTGTTGTCTTGATCAAAGGCATGATTACCATGTCTCTATTGTCATCCTCCTAAGCTGACAACTTTGGACCTGCGTCAAAACAAACCTAGTCAAGTGCAAGTTGTCCTCACTGTGACTGATTTGTAACACTGGCTCAAAAAAGGTAACAACATCTTTGTCAGACTGTATTATGATAATGCGCCCCTCGTGTATGAACTTCACCTTCTGATGAAGTGAAGATGATGCTTACCGCCTCATGAATCAGCGGCCCAAAGTAATTTAAAGGATGTTTGGATCCTCAAAGCTGAAAGAGTATGGGTTTTTTCTTGGGCCAGATCATGACGTAATGTAGTGAGTACCCATGCTTGTCCTCAGATCCGTCATATTTCTAACGGTCTGTATGGATGGCGTCGGATGGTAACCGGTGAATAAGCGTTAAAAGCGAGTAGTTGTCGAAGACCAGGCGACACCACGACTGAACGAGCAACATCGATGAGCAGGGCGAACATGGTCTAATCCCACCGGTGAGTAAATCATTGTCGAAAAACACCTTGCCTGTAGCCACTGTCATTTGTCGGAAAGTGGATTAGTCCTGGGGTGAGCGGCGAATATCAACTCTCATGCTGGCGAGCTCTGATTAATCGTCTTATGTAATCTTCGGATCGACCCGATAAGCTCGATGAGTGCAAAAATACTTTCGAGTCATGCGGCGCGTCTATTTTTGCGTTTAGCTTTATTTTATATTTAAATACATATTTTTGTGGCAGGTATCTGATTTGTGTAATTGGTGTGAATCACGGTGAAAAGGCGGAGTTTTGGAAGCGATACGGAAGCGGAGGGTGGCGGTGCATAAAGATAAATGGAGCGTCAGCGACATTCTGGCGTCAGTTGAATTCGACATATATAGAAGTCAACAAGCGGCAACATCGCGACGTCTCAATGTCGCGACATTTACAACGTCAGCGGCGTGACGCTAGTTACGCGCCTCGATCATTAAAGCAAGGGCCAGGTCGGGATCGGAGATCGAGGGATCGTCTGGCTAGGGCGCGGAAATCGAAGCAAGCTTTGATCTTGGAGAAAGAGCCGAGTCATTTGTATTTTTCTTCTTTTTGGATAAAGTACTAGACATAAATTAAATGGTGTTCTCATATTCGATATGTTAGATTTATACTGAGGTGTTGAACCTGTCATGATTGCATGGATTAAAGATTAGTATTTTATATTATTCAGTTGTTTATAATTTGTAACATCTGCTTTATATCTGTGAGTCATTTACATGGTGATGTCTGGCCAACATTAGCGTGATTATACTGGATATCAGGGTCGAGATGATGATACCCGAGGGATTTGGAAGTAGAAGCGACCTTGGTTGGTCCGGTAAATAGAATATTTTGATCACGAGGGTGGCGATTAAGGTTAGAACATTTAAGCTTCGAATTATCAAGTTGGGGGTAGAAATTTTCAGCTCTACTGGCGAGATAGGCGGATACACCTCGAAGAGGGTATTTAAGTAAAGCAAGATCACCTAGCCATCAATAAATTATAAATAAACTGAATAGTATCATCCTTAGGAAATAATCCGCCGAAGTGGCGAGGAGACATAGCCACTAGTCTCCATTATCTGAGTAATTAAATTAAGATCGGTTAGTTTAGTTTAAATCCAGGACAAGTAACCTTTCACCCAGCTTATATCGAATAATATTCAAATCCAATCTACGTATTGACACACTTATTCAGGTGGATCGATGTCAGTACCATAGGTACCGCTATGTGCGGGGCGACGGCGTGCTCTTAACGCACATGGGATACGTTATACCTACATGCTTTTGGCTGTCATGTTTTCAGGCGCCGTTGTCGAGGGATAGGTTTAGAGTGATATAGAGAATAAAAGCAGGCTAGATATTACTAGAATCTTTGTTTTTTATTTGTTTACAAGTCTTGGTAATTTGTTTTTTTTGTTTCGTGTGTGATTGCGATCGAGGTTTCGTGGGTGCATGCGGCGACGAGGATCAGGGTTGACACATCGCCATTGAGCCGAGAAGAACTTTAGAATCTGGCGAAACCGGATGTAGAACATCACCCAGAAATCCCAGCAATCATGGGTGATGAAGGAGCGGGATCTTGGCATTGAAGCCAAAGAGCCCGCGAAATGGGGTCTTGAAGGAATTAAGCACCAGGCGAGGTTATACAGCAGATGATCCATTTATGTTGCTAGAAGAGTTTGCCTACCACTGGTGTTAGACGACTATCAAGAAGACCACGGGTACAAACGAGCAACTTAGAGCGTCGATAACCTTACGGATCTTCGGAACATCTTATTTTCAAGCAGATTGCGATGATCAAATATGCATCGACTGACTTCCTCGGTATCTGCGACACGATCGAAATCCTGATAAG
Organism: Tetrastigma voinierianum; assembly: GCA_016808115.1. Classification (NCBI taxonomy): domain Eukaryota; kingdom Viridiplantae; phylum Streptophyta; class Magnoliopsida; order Vitales; family Vitaceae; genus Tetrastigma; species Tetrastigma voinierianum. The sequence goes on along the minus strand of JAEQBH010000879.1, from coordinate 194,056 downwards.
TTCTTGGAAGAGGCACTGAGGTTGAGATTGTTCCCACTCTCACTAGGTGATAGAGCGAGCATTGGTTAACAAGTCGATGCAGGTTCCATTACTTATTGGGCGATTTAGTGCGAGAAATTCTGACCAAGTTTTCCCACCCTCGAAATTTGCCTGACTTGTGCAAAAGATAAGTAATTTTGAATGTGGGGAGAGAACACAGCGGAGCCATGGGATAGTTTGCAGAACTATTGAGGAAGTGCCCACGCCTGAGGCGGCGGATGATGGATGCAGTGCATACCTTACATAATGGTATGAGGAATGCGTATTAGAGCAGTGATTGATGCCTCAGTTGGAGAGCCTTAATGAAGAAAACCACGGACGAGCTTATGAAATCATGGAAGATGATGCCACTAATACAAATCGATGCTTTGAAGACTACACGATAAAAGCGGAGTGGGCGACACACGGATAATGAGGTTCTCGACAATGCGAGTTTACTCATGTTGCCGCGGTGACTAAGCGGTTAACTGGAAGCGGCAAGGTGCGCGCAGTGCCGTACAAACTAACCCATGGGGTTGTGGCAGTGCATGGAGGGCGACCTGCCAATGCTGCGAGAATGCGGTCGGGGCGAAGCCGGCGGTAGACGAGGCCCGGTACGTGTCGAGGGATTCATCGAGTCGACCATACTTGTGAGACGATATGGGGAAACAGCTATCGAATCGAAATCCAAGGCGAGGGTAGGCGTAATAATCGAGTCGAATAATCGAGCAGTCGGGGTATGGATGGAGGAGCAGTGAACAACATGCCATCACCCAGAAATTGAAATGAACCACCTCTGAGAAAAGTGGACTTGGAACAAGCCCTTGCAGCGGTGCTCACACCTGCTTGCCTTTATGAATGAGGCAAAGGCCGAATGTGCGTAACCGAGCCGCAGTTGAGTCAGTACTTACGATTGAAACTTGGAGTCACGAGGATGGGTCGAATGGCGATCTATTGTGAGAGAAAGGCAATAGGGTTCCTTACCGAAGCAACAAAGTGAACCCAGAGAAGAGATGGGAATGAGTATGTTAAAGCGATCCATATTTGAGAAGTGGTAAAGGGTGGAGACAGGCGATCCCTCGATTAGAGGAGGTAGAGAATGAAAGTCATCCAGCAGAAATTCGAATGATGATTCGGATGGGAACAACCTCGAGAAAAAGTGCGCAGGAAACCTGGCGGAAACGAAGAACTGACCCACGATTCGCGTATCCTGGCGTCTAAAGAGAAGCATAAGTTGGATAGCGGTTCACCCAGTTCATGGAAGTGTTGAAACTACATCAATATCGGATTTGGTGTGCTGGAACATATGCCAGTTATGTAAAATTTATGAAGGGCATCTTGTCTCAGAAAGAAGATTGGCCCGGATTTGAAGCGATTAACAGTGAGGAATGTAGTCTTTATGCTTGAGGAGGAAGGCTAACGCATGGCAAGGCCCGAGGCGGTTTCACTATCCGTACACCATTGGAAATCTTATCTTTGAGAGAGCATTGTGTGATTTGGAGTGACATTAATCTCATGCCCTTGTCCGGGTTTTAAGCGTTTGGGTGGGTGGCTTTCGTCAATTCTGATCGCGCCGGTTGGCGAAGCGGGTCGCAAAACTGAGAGGGTAATAGAAGATGTCTTAGTAAAGGTTGACAAGTTTATCTTCAGTGATTTCATTGTATTAGATATGGAAGAGGATAAAGAAATATACTCATAATCTTAGGTGGGCAGTTTCTTTTGCATTGTGAGGCTGATAATTGATGCTTAGAGGAGAACTAAAATTGAGTGCGGGAGGATGAAGTGGAGTTCAGCGTTGAAGAATTTGATTGTCAGGTCAGAAAGTGATACATGTTTCATGGCCGAGGAGATAGTAGAGGCTATAGTGTGCAGCCCCGAAGTGGTCTCACGGATCCTTTTGAGGCTAGCTAGTCTCTGAGAATGATTCAGGAATGAGCGAAGGCGGAGGAATATATAAAATGGATGGATTCTTTCGGACCCCGATAGAAGAAATACTTATGATCTGGTGAAAGTAGCTAGCGCCCATTTCCATCAGTTGAGCAGCCACGAGATGAGCAAAACTTAGCCGTTTGAAGTATCGTATCTTCAGGATAGCATCCACCTTACGATGGTGATCATCTCGACATCCTTGTTGAATTAGAGGAGGAGAACATTAAGAGATCTTAGAGATCGTAAAATGCTCGGATGGTCTATCTAGGTGATTTAAAGGGATTCGAACTTCATGTGCATGCATCGTATTTTGTTGGAAGATGGGCATAAACCCTCAGTGGAAGCACATAGGAGGTTGAATCGACTATGAATTAGTCCAGAAGGAAGTATTAAAATAATTTGGATACTAGGGTAATTTATCTTTATTTCGGAGACGGTGCGTAGGTAAGTCAGTTCAAGTAGTACACCTAAGAAGGGAGGAACAAGCTGTCATAGGCAGAAAATAATATATTACTGCTTTCTCGAATAGTTACCGAGTGGAGAATTTGTATTGATTATCGGCCCAGGCAAGCCACTCCACGAAAATATCATTCCCATTCTCTTGGATTTGGATCGGATGTTGGATGCTTGGGTCATGAATATTATTTTTGATGGATATTCATTACAATCAAATCGCTATAGCCCATGAGGATCAGAGAAGACGACATCTACATGTCCCTATGGACATTCAGATCTTCAGCGGATGCCCTTTCAATGCGTACGCAATCCGCACTTTCCAACGATGGCGACGGCCATATTCGATTACGGTTGAGAAGACAATCAAGATCTTCATGGATGATTTTTCGGTATTAGTAATTCATTTGACAACCGTCCTGAAAATTTCGAGATCAAGATGATAAGATGCTAAGAGACCAACTCACTTAATCGGGAGAAGTGCCATTTATGGCATGAGGTATCAGACTGACATCGAATTTCAAATAGAGAACAGGTAGACAGAGCAAAGATTGAAGCAATTGAAAATTACCTCCACCTCATCGCAAAGGGATAAGAAGTTTTTAGGCTATGCCGATTCTAGGCGATTCATCAAAGACTTATCTCTATATTGCAAAGCCGTTTGTCTAATCTCCCGGTCCAAGGACCCCATTTGAGTTTAATTCAAAGGTTTATGCGGTACTCAAAAGATAAAAGATAAATTGCATCGTCTATTGTAGTGGCTGGTCTTTCTCCAGATTGGTCCTTCCATTTGAGCTTATGTGTGACGAAGTATTTCTGCGATTGAAGCAAAGGTTAGGGAAGAAACGAGAGAAAATTTTCCGTGTAATTTACTATGCGAGCGTAACTTGAATGATGCTCGTTGAATTATGCTACTGGCGTAAAAGAACTATTGGCTATTGCCTTTGCTTTTGGACAAATTCAGGCCTTATTTGATTGGTAACAAGGTCGTAGTTCACACCGATCATTCCCGCCATAAAATACTTAATGATCAAAAAGACGCCTAAACCCCGACTAACTGATGGGTTCTTTGGCTTGAAGAATTTAATGTGAGATTAAAGATAAGAAAGGTACAGAGAACCTAGTTGCAGATCAATCTTCACTCATTGAAGGGCAAGTGATGAGGTTCAAGTGAATGACGATTTTCCGACGCCGCAACTCTTAGCGCTATTGAAGACAGAGGGTGAACCCATGGCTTGCAGATTAGGTGAATTATTTGGTAGCCAAGGTAGTCCCCTCCTAATTTAAATTATCAACAAAAGAGGTTTTTCAGACACTTGAAACACTACTATTTGAGGAGCCAATTCTTTACAGACATTGCGCGACCAGTGATCCGAGATGTAGCCCAAACAAAATGAACAAAGATCTTGAACCACCGCCACACTCCTTACCATGTAGGACACTTTGTGGCTACCAAAACAAGGTGCTTCAATCAAAGCTTCTAATCGTCTACCTTATTCAAGGATGCTCATCACTGTGATCCACATGATAAATGTCAACGTCGGGGGTATTTCTGTAGTGCTGATGAACCGCCCATGCATCCCATTCTGGAAGTAGAATTGTTTGATTTATGGGGGATGGATTTCATGGTACCATTTCCCCCATCTTATAACAACTTGTACATCTTGCTAAAGAAGGGATTATGTCTCGGCGGGGTTGAAGTAATTCGACCCGCACCACGATGCCAAGGTAAGGCTCAATTTCTTTCGCAGCCTAAGATATTCACGACTGGCACCTCGAAAGCACCGATCACGTGATAATCCGCACTCATTTATGCACAAGATGATTGACAAGGTCTTGAAAGTATAAGGTCATCAGACATCCTCAGATATCACCCACAAATAAATGGGTGCTGTGAGGTATCAACCGAGAAATTAAGTCCATTCGAGAAAAACAAGCACAGCTCCAGGAAGGACTCCGGTCTAAAAGATCGTAGATGCACTCCGGGCTGCATCAACAACATTTAAAACACCCTTGCTTTAGAATTGTTTATGGCAAAGCATGCCACCTGCTACTGGAATTGGACATCGAGTCTACCGGGCAACTCCTAGCTGAACATGGACGCACACCAGCTTGAGAAGCGACCGCTACGCAAACAAAGGAACGTACTAATCTCAGAACGGTTATGACAATGCCCGCATTTACAAGGCGAAAGACAAAGCTCACGACAAACATATTACTGTGAAGGAATTTATATGGCAATGTGTCCTTCGTTTAATTCCCATCTAAAACTTTTCCTAGAAATCAAGTCTAGATGGTCGTGACCTTTCACAAAGACCAGCCCTTCCACATGGAGGGGCGTAGGTTACACATCATATGAGAAAGGAACATTGATTCGCGCCACAAAGAGGCTGAGCTAAAACAACAAAATTTATATACACCTGTTCCTACTACCGCGTAGTCAAGCTAATGCAGATAAAGGGTCTGGGGTGGTCTAACACTGGGATGGGTTTTCATCCTAGAAATGGTTCAGATAGGGCATGAAGGTAAAGGCTTTCTATTCGACTTTTTTGGATTTGTGTCAAAGTCAGAATGGTTTAAACTGAAATTGCAAAACCGGGAAATGGTAAAAACTCGAAATTTAAAGTGAAGAAATTAAACTTTTGAAGATTTAGGTCACCAACTTGACAAGCCAGTGGCAAACACATGTCCTCGTGTTTTATCCTCCTATGGAGTCAACACAGATGCGCTTATGGCCCCTTTTTGTTTAAACCCTAACATTCCTTTATCATTTTTCTAAGGCTAGTAAAGACCATCTAAAGAATCACAAAAGATCTCTCACCCGGCACCGAACCCTAAAGTATGGAGAGACACAAAACAATAAAAAGTCAATGTTATTTAACCCACTTGAAGAACCCTAACAATGGCACCGAGGCAAGTAAGGACCATCTAAAGAGCCACAAGACCGTCACTAAGTTAATCGGATCTAAAGCATGGAGAGATTGGCCAAGACAATAACATCCCATGTTATGCAAATCAATTTTAAAATAAGGGCCATAAATACACTACCCGTGACTTTAGTACAAGAGGACAACATGCTTAACCCCAATTCACTGCTTTCAGCTTCCTTCCTCTTCAAAGGAAGGCAGCCAAGCATCTCTCGAGTCATCCTCAAGAGGTGCCTGGGTACCCGAAAGGAAGAAAGAAAAGCAGAAAGAAGAGAGAGAAGAGAGAAAATAAAAGCAAGCTTAAAAAACAATTTATTTTATTGTAAAAGGTAAAATAACTTACAAATCACCAAAACTCAGGATTCCCTTCTATCCCTCCTCTTTTATTACAAGACATGAGGGGTATTTATAAGCCCTCAAAAGTATGAAACTACCAAAACCCTAATAACTAGGGGCTAAGTTATAGGACAATTGCAATAAACCAAGTTTGGAAGGCTATTGCATTAATTACGTAGACGACAAGGCCCGCAAATTTCACATAGGGAGAATTTCCCGCACTAGCTTAATTTGGCAAGGTTTAGCGAAATTGGCAAGGGTCTAGCGAATTTGGCAAGTGTTTAGCGAATTTGGCAAGGTTGAAATTTCGTTAGGTTAGCTAAATTTCTCGCTGTTAGCTAAATTTCCAAAGGAGTAGTTTAATTTCGCAAACGCACAAGGTAAGTCGGGCTAGCTAATTTCGTAATTTGTGCCGAGATTGGCACAGCTTATAGTTGGGTTGCAAATTCGCTAAGATTGCGAATTGACTGCGAACAAAGCGCGAAAATCCCTGCTTTTGTCAGTTCCCGCATACCTCTCGTCTCGTCTTTCAACTCCGCATCTCATTTCCTCCACTTTTCCTTTCTTCGCTTTTTCCATTGATTCGGGCTTGTTGATGGTCGAGACCAACTTCCAACCTCATGATCGATCATTTACTGGTGTTGAAGTCCAAATGTGCATAAATACCTACAAAACAACCAAAAAACATGCTCCAAATGGTATAAGTGTTACTAAGATGACATTTAACACTTCAATTGTTTATATGACATGATTAATGCACAAAAGTACTCAAAACCTATCTAATATGTGGTTCAAAATCAGACTTTTGACACCAATCACACCCCCCAACCGAAACGTTGCTAGTCCCTTAGCAATGCAAAATAAGAATTGAGATGCATGTGGTGATTTTCAAAAAAAAATTGTGATTCAAAAAGGTTGATTATGTATATACACATTACTTTAAACTGAAACATTGAAAATTTGAAAAACTTCATATGAAAGACTCAAATCTATAAGAGAACAATTAAAAGTAACAACACTGATCCATGATTTTCAACTTGATTTCCACCTAAGTCTAATGGTTCATTTTTGTATCTAGATTGAAATAATAAAATGCAAAATTTGCTTTCAAATCAGCATCGACATGGCCTAAACCGTTGAAATACGAAGATAGGCTGGTTACACTTCGTTTCAATTATACTAGATGCAATGCTTAAAATCCGACTTCACCAAAGTCCATGTAACGGGGGTCCACCGATGACTCCCAACCAATTAAGGTTTGCAGCATCGTCAAAAGGATCAAAGACCACTAACTCTAGTTATCAACCCTCGACTTCAACCCGACTTCGGTAAATCAAGCACCTACACCCGCTTAAATTCTCACCTATCCACTCATGCAATCTAACACTAAATCGATGACTCCTAAACCAATGAAGGCTTAGGGCATCTAAGCCAAAGGCTTTCAATGACACCCCTGACCGTGCTCGGGCTCCCAAAGCAAAACTTCACGATTTTATTCTTCTTTTTCTTCTTTTCTTTCTTTCTTTTCCTTGGGAAGACAACATCAGTCTTCAATTGTTGGTAACTCAAACCGATTCTAGGTTGTCAACACGCCAAGGCCTGGGCTTTGCAAAAGTGGAAGGAGGCATACAAATTTACAAACCTATTGAAGCAATCTAGAGCGCAAAGGTGTGAAATAGCATAAAGGTGGAAATTTCAAGTTGAAAGTATGTCGAACAAAATGATCGAACACAATTTAATTCAAGCATGGAATTCGGCCCTAGCACATAGTGACAAAAAAGTGATTCAAATTTCCAACAAAGCAATTCACTGGTCTATCAGGCAATTCAATCGGTCTAATCAGCAATTCAATTGTCCAATTGAAGCAATTCAATTGTCCAGTTGAAGCAATTCAATTGTCCAATTGAAAAGATAAACATTTACACATGGCAAAGCACAAAACATGATATTTACAATTACCTTTAACCAACTTCCCATATATGGTGAGAATTGTAAGGCTCAGGGAGGATCCAGCAGAGAATTCTTCATCATCAAGCTCGCACCACATAAGGTTTCACTCTCTCAGCCCATTGACTTTAAACACCTTGCTATCATCCGGATGATTAAATTCACCGAACCGTTGGAATATGCTTGTTGGACTATGAACGGACCTAACGTGACTGAGCTCGCTCGAAATAGATGGAGTTTCGGGAGTCATATAAAAGAACTTCGTCTCCTTTTTAAAATCCTTCCTGCTTATCATTTGATCATGCCATCTTTTCGATTTTCTTTTGCAATCTTCGAATTCAAACAGGCATCATTCCGTATTTCTTCCAATTCATTGAGATCAAGGAACCTCTTGATTCCGGCTTTACTTAAATCCAAATTCAGCTTCTTAATTGCCCACCATGCTTTGTACTCGATTTCTCGACCGAAGGTGATAATGTTCTTACCATAGACCAATCGTAGGGAGGCGGGACATTCCTGTGATTGTCTTGAAAGCCGCCTCGTAGCTTCCCATAGCGAATCATGCTTTGATGTGACCACCTTTCCCGTTAGTGCTTACCACCTTCATTAGAATGGTCTTGATCTCCCCGCGGCTAGTTCTACTGACCACTTGCTCGAGGATGGTAAGGAGTGGCTTACTTTGTGTTTCACACCATATTTAGTCACTAGGTTTTCAAATAGTTTATTACGTAAATGAGAACCTATCACTAATAATGGTTTTTGTACCCCAAACCTAGAAAAGATATCAAGCTAAAAATTTAATTACCACCCCATCACATTGGTTTTGCAGTAATCAAGCCAACCCATTTTAGACATAGTCGACTCCCACCCGTAATGTATGTTTTACCATAAGGATCTATGTGAAAAAAGGCCTCCATAAAATCAATGCCCCACACACGAATAATTCAACAACTAAAATCGGGTTTAAAGGCATCATAAGACGGCGAGATAGTTTCAAGCTCGTATTTCGCACATACACTCCAGACATTCGTGCTTCCTTGAATAAGGAAGGCCAAGAAACCCGACTGTAGCACCTTCATTGTTGTTTTCTGGGAAGCAAAATGACCACCACAAGCACTCTCATGCGGGTTTTAAAATTTCCCTTTGTTGCCTCTCCAGTACATTTCCTGATGATTTGATCTGCACAATATTTGAATAAGAAAGGCTCTTCCCAATAATAGGAATGAATTTTAGCAAAAAAATATTTCCTATCCTGTCCTTTCCACTCAGCTGGGATTTCTCCTGTAGTGAGGAAATTGGCAATGTGAGCATACCAAGGAGCTTTCTCCAATCGCATTAGGATTATTCGGGAAATTCATCATTAATAGAGGACTGTGAGTATCACATTATAGTTAACCTTGACAGATGATCTCACACCAAGGCTTTCACACCTTTCTTATCTCTAATTTGCAAGTTTAACTCCCAAGTAACAAAAACCTTAAATCTGAAGGAGTCTTGCTTTTTGCATTTGTTTGGTTAAGAGATATTTCTGCCAAGTGTAATGATCTCGTAAAATGACTATATCAGCCCCGAATTAAATATAAACTTGGTCTAAGGTATATATACCTAATCGCTGCGAACTTTTTTCGCAGTGGCACCTCTCGTGCTTCATTCAGGGTTTTGCTTGCATAATACACCACACGAGGTTTCCCATTCCCTGGGCCAAGTAATCGCTCCTATAGCAATATCACTCGTGATCACACATCACCTCAACCAGAATCGCCAATTAGGGTGCTCGAACTATCGGGCAAGAGTCAAATGAAATTTCAAATTTTCAAAACTCTTGGCAATTTTTCTCCCAAACGAATTTGGCATCCTTCAAGAAGTTTGCATGTGGTTTTGCAATTTTGAAAATTTTAATGAACCGCTTCAGAGAAGCCTCGCATGGTCGAGGAATCGTCTAACTGTTTCACATTTCCACGAGGGCTAATCTAAATAATAATGTCGACTTTGCTTTATCAATCTAATTCCAAGAAATAATGTGCCCCAATACAATTCCTTGGTTTACCATAAATGGCATTTCAGCTTACACCAAATTTTTCTATGCACCTCTCAAAGATGGCTTCCTAAATCAAGTTACATTCTTCAAAATTACCCCATATACCGTGATATCATCCATGATACCCATTATACGCCTACCATGTCACTGGGAACATACTGAGCATACATCGCTGAAAAGTGGCTGGGGCGTTACAAAGCCCAAAAGGCATCCTCCTATAAGCATACGTGCCAAATGGACAAGTAAGAGTCTTTCCCGACCTTCCTGTGGCAATTTCATCCGAAGTACCCCGAATACCCATCCAAAAAGCAATAGAAGGGGTGTCCCGAAACTCTTTCCAGGAGTTGATCGATGAACGGCAAGTAATGAAAAATGGTCTTCGTGTCACCTCATTGAGCCTTCGATAATCTATACACACCTAACTCGGGTTGTAAGCTCCGTAGACAATTCTTCACCCTTCTCGTTTTTTCACAACTTGTTACACCCGATTTTAGGCACCACCCGAGTTGGCTAACCCATGCTATCGAAATGGATAAATGATACCAAATTTTGGAGCAATTTCAAGACCCTATACGAATCCAGTTTCCTGTGAGACGAGGATTCAACCTCGCTGGCCGCTCAACAAACTTTAGACCTCTTCTAAATAGATATGATGAGTGCAAATGGACGGGTTTATGCCTTTCAGATCAGAAATTTTCCATCCCAATGCTTGCTTATTCTTTTTGAGAAGGTGCAGATTATGTTCTTGTGCAAGGGTTACAGCTGAAGAAATCACAACTGACACGCCATTTACTTCCAAAAAACATACTTTAAATCAAATGTGAGGGTTGAACTTAGCCGCTGAGGTTCAACATTTATCAAGCACAGAGGTAAATTCTATTCTTCTTCTCCAGCACTCGTACTGCTCATTTTTTGAAATTCATGTTGCTCTACAAGGCACCTGATAACTCAAGTTAAAATATCTGCCTTTGTTTGTTGTTACCTGCCTGTATCGGTATCTAAAATACGCACTTCTTCAAAGTCATCCTCCGAGTGCATATGCTTTTTACCCATATGAAATATATTGAGTTCCAAAGGTCATTTCCAAATGTGAGTCGTATGACTCCATTCAAGAATTGATGATCATTTAAGTAGCAAAATGAATCTCCTAATATGATGGCACCTGACAGGGTCCTTTTACAACTGGCTCGTATCAGTACAACAAAATCTACCTGATAAGAAATCATTCCACTTGTATAAGAACATCCTCAATGGTTCCTTTTGGTATTTTAATGTAATTGTCGAGCCGAGAAGGTGTGGATGGAAGTGGGTTTCAAGCCACCCAAACCCAATTGTTTGTACATAGAATACGGCAACACCACACTAGCTCCTGGTGCCTATCAAAGTTGCTTTCTCCACGCCGATATTTCCAATATTCACCTGAGATCGTAGGGACATCCTCGATCTTTATACTTCACCGGAGTCCCGCTTCTCTATAATGGCACTAACTTGCTCAGTTAAAAAGGCCTTTTATTTACATTAAGACCCTTTTACCGTGCATAACCAAGAATTTTTACAGGAACCTCGTTTAATCATATCAAGGAGGGGAATATTGACTTTCACTCACGCAATACTTCCAACATTTCTGTCAGAACAGACTGCTTTTCTTCTCGAAGAACTCACAAACAGGGTATTCTATTTATCTCTTCCCTCCACTAACCTGTTTTTTCCTCGATGGGTCACCCACTACTTGAGCCGACTAATCGGGCTTTCTGACACTATTTTAATCTACATCACAGAAGTCATTGAATCGCTCTAACTTCATCGCTTACCTTTGTCCCCACACCTGCTTCATTTACCACTTTCGATATTGTTGTCCCCGGAAAGAAGCCTTCCCTTTTTTCGAACTCAGAATCATTGGACAGATAATTTTGAAATTTAGTATATCATTCAATTTCCTTTTGAGTGAACTTTCTACTGCTTCAATTTTCTGACTAGTTTGGACATTCAAAGACTCACTTCTACAAATATGTCCACCACCCGCTTTAAATTCGTGGATCACTCGGCTCAACAGGAAGATAGTGGATGACCATGGTTGTATTGAAGTGAAACATGTCATTGTGCTCTTAAAGGGGCGATACAAGGAGTTTGATTTCCATGACAAATTTGGACAATCTCTCCACTGGGAAGTTATTAGTGTCACCATATGAAGCATCTATGGGTGGTTTATTTTGGACTTATGGCATGGGCATGGTCTCGCAGGCTCCTCGTGGCAATTATTTGATTGAAAATTGAAGCAAGAAAATTGGGATGAAGATAACTCATTAACTCGTTTGCATTTCATGCCGATTCCATTTCCAAATTATCCAATCGTTGAGTTAAACTCGACCAATTTTTCATTTATCCCTTATAGTCTTAAAAATTATATTTGCCTCCTGCGGATTCAATGGCCCCAATCTTTCAACTTCCCTAGACTAGGTTCATCCTAAGCTTTGGAAAGGTTTCAGCTACATAGTCTAAAAAATCCAAAGCTTCATCAGATGTTTACTCAAAAGTTACTCCCACACATAGTTTCGGAAAAATTGTTTCATGGCGTGAGACATACCACCATAGAAGTGGTTCACCAACATCCATGTGTCAAACCCATGGTGTGGACATGCACTGATGGTTTCCATAAATCTCCCAACATCGGGGTAAAATCTCTCACCATCCTCGAGTCGCAAAGGCAATTTGCCTTTTCAAATTATTAGTCTATGAGTACCGAAAACTTCTTCAGGAATTGTTTTGTTTCTGTTCCTAATTTCTTATGGTTCTAGGCCTCAATGAGTTGGAGCCATTCGCCTTGTCCTTTAGAGTCAATGGAAATGCCTTTAGCTTCTCGCAAACTATGTCCATCATACTCCTCAAGGTAGTGCAAACTCCTCAAAATCCCTTATACGAGCGTATGGATTTTCATTTTCCATACCATGAAAAGTTGGGAGCAGGGGCACTAGATAAGGCCTCACTGCCACATCTTCGCTATGAGGGATGATGCGGTGATTCGGGCACTAACTCTAGGAGGGTGGATGTGATCCCCATGGTTCTATATGCACTGGGATTCACGGTTCCCGGTCGCCTGGGCTGCTCCTCGTAATGGATCCATGGTATCACATACACTAACTTCACTAGCTAGGTCAAGTTGTGTACCTTATCCTATACACCCACCGATGTGTTCTATCCTATCAAGCTGCAGACACGCTGTTACACAATTAAAGAGACAACAAAGAGCAACAAAACAACCCGCAAAAGATTAAAATTAACTAACAACAATAAACTGATCAATGAAAAACCGAAATCAAACAAAGGCAAGCTATCAGAAGTGAAGCAACTGGCAGCTTCCTCAGAACCGAAGTTGTAAAAAGAGGTAAAGGTTACCTTCACTCGTGATGTGGGATCACAAGTACTCTTCAATCCAATACTACAAGTAGTTTGGCACCATCCTATGAATCAATTTGATCTGCAGCCACAAGAAGCCGAGCTAAAATCAACAAAATTTATATACACCTGTTCTACTACACGCTGTGAGTCAAGCTATCAAGTAAAGATAGTGGTCTAGTGGTCGAACACGACGGTTTTCAACTTGTAAATGGTTCGCATTAGGCATGAAGGCAAGGCTTTCTATTCGATCTTTTCGATTCAGGTCAAAAGCCGAAATGGTTTAAACTGAAATTTAAAACCTGAAATGGTAAAACCGAATTTAAAGTGAAGAAATTAAATCTTTGAAGATTTAGTCACCAACTTGACAAGCTAGGGCAAACACATGTCCTCGTTTTATCCTCCTATGAGTCAAATACAGGATGCAAGCAGGTCCCTTTTGCTTAAAACCCTAACATTCCTTTATCATTTTTCTAAGGCTAGTAAAGACCATCTATGAATCACAAATAAGCATCTCTCACCCGAGCACAACCCTAAAGTATGGAGAGAGTATTGGCCAAAACAATAAAAGTCACGTTATTTAACCTTAATTTGAAGAACCCTAACATGTAAATGCTACCTCGTGAGGCAAGTAAGGACCATTTAAAGAGCCACAAGACTGCCACTAAGAATTTGATTCCAAAGCATGGAGAGTATTGCCAAGACAATAACATCCCCTAAGTGTTATGCAACCGAATTTCTGGAAATAAGGCTTATAACACTACCCGCGGACTTTTAGCAACAAGAGGACAACATGCTTAACCCCACCACTGTAAGCTAGCTTCCTTCCTCTTCAAAGGAAGGAGGCTTAGGCCAAGCATCCTTGATTGCCATCCTCAAGAGGTGTGTTCGCAAATGAGCGAAAGAAAAGAGAAAGAAGAGAGAGAAGAGAGAAAATAAAGCAAAGCTTAAAAAAACAATTTATTTAATGTTATAAAATAACTTACAAATCACCAAAACTCAGATTCCTTCTCTATCCTCCCTTTATTACAAGACATGAGGGGTATTTATAAGCCCTTCAAAGTGATGAAACTACCAAAACCCTAATAACTAGGCTAAGTTATAGGACAATTGGGTAATAAACCAAGTTTGGAAGGCTGCTGCATTAATTACGTAGGGACGACAAGGCCTCGCAAATCCCTCACATAGGAGAATTTCGCTAATTAGCTTAATTTACAAGGGTTAGCGAAATTGGCAAGGGGTCTAGCGACTTGGCAAGTGTTTAGCGACCTGCAAGGTTGAAATTTCGCATTAAATAAATTTCGCTGCTGTAAATTTCCACGAGAAGCGAATTTCGCAAACGCACAAGGTAAGTCAAGAAGACTGCGTGAATTTGTGCCGAGATTGCAATCAGCCATGTAGTTGGTCATTTAAATTCGCTAAGATTGCGACCGGACATAACAAAGGCGAAAACTCTGCTTTGCCGTTTCGCATACCTCTCGCCCCGTCTTCAACGCATCTCATTTCCTCCTAATTTTCCTTTCGCTTTTTCCATTGATTTTGGGCTCGTTTGACGGCCGAGACTAAACCTCCAACCTCATGATCGATCATTTCACATTGAGGTCAAGTCCAAATGTGCATAAATACCTACAAAACAAACTCAAAACATGCTCCAAATGGCATAAGTGTTACTAAGATGACATGAACATCAATCGTTTATATGACATGATTAATGCACAAAAAGTACTCAAAACCTATCTAATATAGGGTTCAAAATTGTACTTTTTGGACACTAATCAAACATTCACAGTTAACACACAACGGTTGAAGCCGTATTTTGGGGGCGAATTCCATGCGGATAAGGTAGAACATCATACCATTGACCGTGATCGCACTAAGTATTAAGGCCATAAGAGTCCTGCCCTGCCACATTGAGATTCAGGGCCATCGAGCTAACGACATTAAACATAGCGCTTCTTGGGAGGCAACCTAAGTTTTTCTTGAAATTTTCCTTTCTATGGTTCAATTTTTATTATCTGTTTTAAGTTTATGTTGGCTTCTTGTCAAGCTTCGTCCGTAATTAGAATCCTTTTGGATGTTTACTTTCAGGACCCGCGATCGAAAGTATTAGGGAGGATCCGCTCATGCATTTCACTTCAAAAGTTCGAGAGAGTCACAATCGTGACGAGGGGAGTTTTCTTATCTTAGAATTCTATTGGTCAATAATTGCATTTTAGCTCTTCTCCGTAACGCCGCGACGCTAGCTTCTCAACATCGCGACGCTTGCAACGCTGCAACGCTTCCAAACGCCACGACGCCGCTGACCTTCCTGAACGCCGCAACGCCGATATCAACGCCGCACAAGAAGCCACTTCGTAACATCGCGATTGATCCCAACGCCGCAACGCTGGTTTTAACCACTAAACGCCGCGACGCTACGCTTCTAGAACGCCGACGCTGCATCCAACGCGCGACGCTGTTCCGCTTAAGGCCAAAACACCCTCATTTTCGCTTTTACCCCGTTTTTACTCCTCGTCAACCCTATTGCACCCCTTTGGCGTCCGCAGCACACACACACCCACACATGCCGGAATTCACTCCTTCCACCGTCGGAGGTCATTGTTTTGCCCTCCGACCACCTCACCAGCATTACCACCACCATTCACCACCACTGTCTCCGTCCCTGTCTTGTGCCTTCCACACCAAGCGTTGGTGTCCGTGACTTGCTTAGGTTTTGTCTCAACCTGTGCTCTGTCTAGTCCTCCATATTAGGTCTCGCTTGAGCCAAGAGGGTCCCCGTCAGGTGTACTAGGGTCGGTGTCTACTTAAAGCCCATTTGTCTTAGTTTTCATAGCTTAAAATTTTAGGTGTTTCTGGACACATTGTCTAGTTCGTCCGGTGTGGCCCTATTAAGCCATTTGGCTACATTGTGACCTTAGGCGCTTCCACCCTTTGTGCACCAATGTTGGGTAAGAGACAGGTTTCACTAAACTGTGGTCGCCAACAGGACCCACCCCTAATTTCGATGTCACAAGGTTTGTCAACTAGTGCCGCCGACGTTCCATCATCTACAAGAACCATTTCTTTATTAAAGAAAAGGGTTTCCATCACCGACGACTTTCTTCCGCAAGACCATTGCGCGCAAGTGATGGCGCGCGGCCAACCACCTCGGCCCAACCGCTGGCGAGTGTGGCGAGAGAATTCTACGCCAACCTTGCCTCCCACGTCGTCAAGAAGGTCCGAGTGCGGGGTGTGTTGGTAGACTTCAGTGCGGAGTCTATCAACCACTTTTATAATCTTGATCATGTTCCCCCGGAGCCTTTCGATCGGCTCTACGAGTGGCACGATTACCCCGAGGTCATTCTGCCTTGAAAAACGGCCGCAAGGAGTGGAGCTCAACAACGAGGCACACGGTCCACTTCCAAGGACAAGAATTCCGCCTATATCCCAAGTCCGACATCACTTCATCACGTCGCGTCTCATTTCGAGGACGAACGTGTGTGAAGTGACCGCCAAGCGCGCTTTGGCTCAATTATGCCATCATTCAGACATTCCATTCGATAATGGGTAGGTTATGTGAGATGCCATCCTCCATAACCGATAAGATGAACTCGGGGCACCCTTCTCATTTCACGGCTTATGCAAACGTAGATCTGGTGCCCTTAGACATGAACACCAGGCGGGTTACACCCAATAAAGGCTTATATCGTTGCCGGTGACAACCGAGTGTACCACGCTGATTCGCGCTACAAGAGGCTATAGGAATCAACAAAATTGATATCCGAGAGGTCTGATCGCTGCAATGTAGACTACCGCAAAGATAAATGTCTAGGGTTGAACACTGGACGGGTTTTCTTCGTGAAATGAGAAGTGCGCTTGAGTTGAAAATGGTATTTCTTGGATTTTGGGTTTTGTTCAAAACAAAGTGGGTCGGGATGGTAAACTCCGTGATATAAATTAAAGGAAAATTTAGAAAAAGAAGACTGGGTCACCGGATCGGATTTTTGCGTATCTATGCTCCTGCTTGTTTCTGTCAGTATAATGACCTATAGTCATTTCCCCAAACCAACTTTGATTTACACTAAACCTAAACCCTAAATTACTCCCTCATGAGATATGGCATTCAAGAGCATTCAAGTCCCTAACAAGCAGCATACGGCCCAAAGAGGCAAACTCACGGTAACTACAGGAGACAACCAAGTTGATGATAGTGGATCTAAGATTGCCAACCATCGTAATCCACAAAGCTTGCCAAATACACATTGGCGAGGTCGGGATCTAGAGGTTTCAACCTAGGTGAGATGCAGGAGCTTAAATGCTCATAAATGCAAGCAGATAAATGAGAGAGCATGAAACTTACCCAAACTCCTCCACCAAGACCCTCCTCTTCAAGGAAAGGGGGTTTACTCCAAGCATACCTTGGTTTGTCATCACCAAGGTATGCTCACAATGAGAAAATGAAAGAAAATGAAAGAAAATGAAGAGAGAAGCAGAGAAGCTGAGAACTGAAAGCAAAAAACATCAGAATCAGAAAAAGATTGATTTAGAATCCTGATTTGATACAATGCAGAGGCTTATATAGCCTTACAAAATGTGTGAAATACCAAAATAACCAATATAATAAGATTACATTGAGGACAAAATGGGAATTATACAAAATGGGGTCGTTTGGATCAAACGAGAGGGCAACCACTCGGCTATGGAGAAGTGAATTTCATATCATAGCCAAATTTCGCTATCATACGAAAAACTGGAGGCATAGAGAAAATCTCAAATCTTCACTATGCATAGTATTTTTCTATGATAGCGAATTTTCGCTTATGATAATAAATTTCGCTATCATAGCGAAAATCTGCAGATAATAAATACAGGATTGCCAAATTTTCGCTATGGTTGCGAAATTTTCAGAATCCTTATGCAGCCTCGCTATACATACGAAAATCTCGCACTCCTCATTGCCTCCGCATCAAGTTCACCCTCTCCATTTCTTCAGCTCCACTTTGATTTCTTCAACTCTACCGATGCAATCGCCGATAATTCATACGAACTTGGCACATGGCTTGAACGTTTGATTCATCGTGTTCACCGTTCTCATCCGGTCCGAAGACGGAGAAGTCATCCCAAAACTACCAAAACACCTACAAAATGTTGTTAGTACACAATAGGGACATCATCATGCTACTTAGTTATTTGAGTGATTAGTACCTAAAAAGTGCCTAAACCTACGATGAATAGGTTATTCAAAAGAGCACTTTTAAGCACTAATCACACCCCCAACCTACACATCAAATCCTAGCAATGAAAACACAAACCAAGAAAAATGGAGAACATGCAACAAAGTGCTATGGCAACAAAGTGTGGGTATAGGTAATGCCTCACCTTCGTGTCAAAGGTCGAGCCCCGCATTAAAATCAGCTGAGACTGCATTACACAGATCAATTGTCATAAAGAGTTCACCCTATAATCAACCCGGCTTCCACCGAAAGTGCTATATGTATGTGGGTCACATTAATAAAATAACTAGTCGCTATAATTTCCCCCCCTTGAACCTGGCCATCGCTAATGCCTTAGAAGGGTGACCAACAAAAATAATCGATTCAACTCTTATTTCATACCTTTTCTAAAGTAATGTGATGCAATGCTAAGAATTCAACCTCCCCAAAGTCCATATAACGAGGATCCACCGATGACTCCCAACCAACTGGGTTTAGGGCATCGTCAAAAGGACTTCGACCACAAACCCCATGCTCACCCCGACCTCAATTGATTTTGAATTTCAGTACCACAACTCGCTAAACTCCACCCATCCACCCATGTAGCGAGCACTAAATCTAAGTGGGTTCGACTAGCTGCTCCAAAACAGTTTTAAAGGTTTTCGCTATATACCCTCGACCGTGCCTCTGGGCTCTGTGGCCAGCTGTCACGCTTTAACAAACTTTTCTTTTTCTTTTTCTTTTTCTTTGAGACATATTGGTCTTCTTTTACTGAACTGCAACCTATTACAGGTCACCTAAACTATAGTTTTTCTAAGTAAAAAGGGCCGGCAACTCTTTAGCCTATTAATGAAAACTGATGCAATCGTGGTGTGGCTAGCCTTATGAAGAGAAAAGGGCGAAGACCAAGGACTCTAACCCACCAACAATTAGAGGCAGTGGAACTAGGGCTAACAAACACAGATAACATGCAATGCTCTAATTTTTCAACTTTTTTTTGGAAGAGACAAAACAACAAAAATATGGGGGCAACAATGGTTACAAAAGTGTAGAAAAATGTAGCTGTATGGTATATTTCTATGTCAGTATATTTCACAAAATTATCAGCTTTTCAAAAAGAAACCGGCAGTGGCACCTTCAATAGAAGATGAAACGAACGAAGCTCGAATCCAGTGAGAATGGAGGATGGCTGAATCAGCGTGCACTCAGATCAGACTCTAATGGGCAGGAGGAAAATGAGATTCTCCTCGCACCGCAAACTCCCGCAACATTTCAAACCAAAATTGTGATAAGATGTTTGTAAATGAGAAATATTTGAAAAGAAAATAGGTAAAAGTAGGCACCAATTAAACCCAAATTAAGACTTAAAATAATATAAAGTAAAATTTCACAAAAGTCGAGGGTCTCCAGTCTTACAGAACCACTCCCAAACAGGTAGCCATTGGATCTCAAGGAGGGTCCAGAGGAGAAGCCCTCCACGCATGCAAGGTGTGTGCTTCAGTGCCTTCATGTCGCCTCCTGTTTCCTTGGGGGGGAATCTGTCTCCGGTGGTAGCGGGCTGATCAGCTGGGCAGAGGAATGGTGGATTCTTCATTAATCGCTTTCATTGCTCTCCATCAATTCTTCCCGCGCTTGTTAGTATCATGCTCCTACCCGTGTGCCACTCTGTGCAACCCCATCGACATTTACCCCTCATCCTCACCGCTTGCTTATGCTGCCTGGGCGGAAAATGTCAGCCCAGCAGTCATGTTGCCAAATGTGAGCCGCATGACCTCATTCCTAAGAATTGATAATGGCATTGATGTGGCAAGAAATGGCCTTCCTAATATAATGGGCACTTGATTAGTGCCCCTCGCCACCTGCCTGTCGAACCACGAACCACCTGATAGTATAGAACTTATCTACTTTACCAACACATCCTCCACTATCCCTTTTGGTATTTTCATAATCGAACGATCGGCCAAGGATGTGGTGATGTCGGGTTGGTTTCGCTTATCCTAAAACCTAGCCGCCATACACTAAGTACGGCAAGTAGTCGATTAATCGCACCCAAGTTCAACAATGCTTTGTCAATTGAGATAGTTGGGGTCCACTGGATCCTTGTATTTCACCATTGTCTTGCATTAGTTGATGGAGCTAACTTGTTCGGTTAAGAATGCCTTTTTGTCGTGCGATACTCGCTGATCGTAGAAGTCTTTAAAAAACTTTGCATAGGCGAGGGACTTGTTTGATGATGTCAAGGGGTATGTTGACCTTCACGCCTTAGGACTTCTAGGATGCTGTTGGATGCCTTCTTCTTCTTAGTGGCAGGGGAAATGGAGTGGCATGCGTGCTTCGTGAGTCCTCCTTGAAAATGTGTTAAGCTCGATTCTTCCACTTTTATGGTTTCCTCGATAGGCTTGGGCATTGGGTGATCAACCTCTTTTTCCACTTCTTAGGTGACAGCACGGCTTCATCCCATTTTGGGGAGGTTCGCGGAATAGCTCGGTTCATGGACTCCCCTTGGATTTGGCGGTGGGCGAGAGAACCTCCACGCCTCTTCTTGTTGATTTACCATTCTTGTTATGGATGCTTGCAAGTATCCAATTCTTGATTAAGGTGCGCAGCCAATCTATTCTCTTGTTCAAGGAGAGCTTTCTACATTTTTCAATTTTTTTGTTCAATGAGCATTGATGCCTTTGCTCCTCCCACAAATTTCTCACCACCTTTCGTATTCAAATAGCTTGCTTAACGGGAGAGGAGGTGGGTGTTTATATCTTTGTGAAGTAATTGGTAGAATGTTCTTCTTTGCGCTCCTGGGAGTGCGTATACGAGGAGGTTGGGGTTTCCGGGGAAGGTTAGGGGGACTCTTCCGGTTGGGGTTGTAAGTGTTGCCATATGGAGCATTTGTTTGCGGCTTGTTTGGCCCGCCCACATTTGCATCCTCGGAATGGGGGTTTGGACATGGTTATACGGGTGGTCGGTGGTGGCAGTTAGAGAACGATTTGGACTGTGCATTGCTTTGATCCTTTGCTGCACCTCATGGACCCTTTTTCTTTCTAATTCCTCCCGATCTTCTAGCCAGTACATACCTTGACTTTCAGCTCCATATCTTGGAGGAGGGACATATGCCTCACTCTTTGGTTCCTTGGTGGCTTGAATGCATGCCTTGCCTGTAGGTTTGGCTCATCCCAGCCTTGGAGGTCTCGGCCACATAATTGAGGAGTCATTGCCTCATCAGGATTTTACTGAAATCTCTCCACTTTTGTTTCCAATAATTGTTTCATGGAAGGACATTCCATCATAAAAATAGTTCTTGGCATCATGTCATCAAACCCTTGGTGTGGCGTACGCGATAGTCTCCATAAATCTCCTAACATGGTGCAGCCTCTCACCATCGCTATTTGCAAATGTGTAAATTTGCCTCTTCAAGTTGTTTGTCTTGTGAGCCTTGAAAAATTTTTTAGAAGTGCTGAAGCTCTCCCGATTCATATGGTTCTTGGCCTTAATGCATTTAGCCAAATTTTTGCCTTGTCCTTTAGGGTCAATGGAAAGGCTTTGACAGGGAGCTCGTGTCCGCTACGCCTTCTTTGAAAGTGGTGCATGCTTCCTCCCGAACTCCCTTATGTGATTGTAGGGTTTTCATTCTCCAGCCTGCCATGGAATGTTGGGAGTAGAGCGCAGAGTAAAGACCATTTCATACTCGCCGGCGGGGGGAATTATGCGTGGTGCTAAGCTTTGGGTTGGTGTATGCGATACCTCTCTTATATCTTACTGCATCAAGTATATCACCCTCGTGGATCGATATGCATTGGGCTCCACAGGCACTGTGGCTTTGTTGTTCCTCTGTGGAGGATCCATTTGAAAACCTTGTGAGGATCGATTTGAAGCCTGTTCTGTCTGTGATCACCTCTCAGCTTTACTGCGTGTTCTCACATTATAGCCAACTCTGCACACTTCACGATCGACAGAAAACAAACAAAATAAGTAACAAAGAAATTTGAGTTAGCTAAAATTATGAAAAAGCGAATATATTAGAAAATTTAAAATCCTAGGTGTTTTAAGTGGAAAAATAATGATAAAATAAAAGAGGAAATGAGATTTTGCAAGGCTTTGTGACACTTGAATCACAAGTTCAGCGACTTCTGTATCTCCTTTAGGGCATCGTCCGCGACGACGCCATTTGATTAAATGCGGTAGAAATTTATAAAATTCAGCGAAATTTATATCCTAGGTGTCCTCTTCTTGTTCGCGAGCTCTTTGAGTATAAAATCCCAAGATTGAACACGGGGATGGGTTTTCATCATGAAATGAGAAGTCAGTTGAGTTTGAAAATGGTATTTCTCTTTTAGATTTGGGTTTTGTTAACAGTGGGTTGGATAAGTTTGTAACTATATCAAATTAAAGGAAAATTTAGAAAGGAGCTCCTTGAAGTCTTGGGTCCTTTGGATTGGATTTTTAAGGTGTATTCGTGCCCTCGGGTTTGTTTCCTCGCGTTGGGGATAATGACTATGATGTTTTGGCAAGACTTGATTTGGCACTAAAACCTAAACCTAAGTACTCCCTCATGAGATATGGCATTGGTGAGCAATTTGAGTGCGGTGTGCATATGGCCTCGAAGAGCGCGACCTACGGTAACTAATAGGAGGCAAACTAAGTGGTGCAGCGGTGGATCTAGATTAAGCAACCTGCTGTAACCCTGGCTTTACCAATACACATTAGCGAGAAATTTGGATCTAAGAGGTTTCAACCTAGGGTGAGATGCGAGGGAGCTTAAATGCTCATATAAATGCGGTGTGATAAATGAGAGGGGCATGAAAACTTACCTCGAACCTCCACCCACATTGACCACCCTGAAGGGCTTTAGCCAAAGCATACCTTGGTTTGTCATGCAGAGAGTATATTTGGTTCATAGAAAAATGAAAGAAAATGAAGAAAATGAAGAGAAAGAAAGAGAAGCGGGAGAAGCCCAGAAGCAAAACAACATGTGAAAGATTGATTTAGAATCACGATTTGTCTGATACGAGAGGCTTATAGCCTTACAAAAATATGTGAAATACCAAAATAACCAATATAATAAGATTACATTGAGGACAAAATGGGAATTATACAAAATGGGGTCGTTTGGATCAAAATGAGAGGGCAACCAATTTCGCTATGCATAGTGAATTTCGCTATCATAGCGAAAATCTGAGGCATAGTGAAAATTCAAATTTTAAGCTATGCGGTAATTACATTTACGATAGCGAGTTTTATTTATGATAGTGAAATTTCGCTATCATAATGATCCATAAGTGAAATTTAGCGAGTTGCGAAATTGCCATGGATTCTTGAAGTACCGCAATCCTTACTTGAAATTTTAAAGCTGTCTCTGGCGAAAATCACGCACTCCTTTGCATTGCCTCTACTTGTCGAGTTTAGCCTCCATTTCTTAGGTTCCACTTGACATTTCTTGACTCGGCTCGATCACATTCATAGGGAAATTCATCACGAGCAGCACATGGCTTTGAACTCGGCTTGGATTATTCGTGTTCAGCTATGTCCTCGATCAGGTCTAAGATGGGAGAAGTGTTTGGCACATAAAACTACGAAAACACCTACGAAATGCATTGGTAACCTGATAGGAACATCAATATGCCGGTTAGGTTATTTGGGTAATTCAATGCTAAAAAGTGCCTGCACAAAACCTACGATGAATAGGCCTCAAGAGCACTTTTAGCAATCACACACCACTGAGGACTTATGATTCGGGCCATGAGCCCTCGGACGAGAAGGCTCCGTGGCCCCCGTGGTAGCTTTGGACTCTGAAGGCGATCCACAGGATGACATTGGGCGTTTCCTCACCTGCTGCCATTGCCACAGAGCGGACCTCGGAGCGTAGTCGGAATCACGACTTAGAGGACGGTGCTGCGCCCTTCGCGGCGCTTTGATGCGTGCGGGATGAGACGGGAGCAGTCCTTCTTACGGATATGGAGGCCCTTTGAGCCGAACATGCGTACGGTTAGCGACGAGGACCTTTATTCTCCAGCGAGGTCCTCAGGGCTGGCGGCCCGGCTTCTTGCCGCGATTACCGGCCGCGCCGCAGCGCTGATGACTTGTCTATCGAGGGAGTTCCTTCGCCTATCATGTTATTTTTATTGCGGTGAGGACACTTTGGATACTTTTGTTGGGGGGGAGTGTGGGCGTGATCGGGTTTTGGCAGTTAGTATAGTTTATGATGGTTATTTATTTTCGTATTTGTGATATAGTTTCCTTTGCGTTCTGTGTGTTTTATTTGTGCTTAGGTTTAGTTCATTTAAGTTTGTTCATTTGAGGTTGTTGAGTTTGTGTTCGTTCATGTTTACATTTTAGGTAGATCATATCTATGTTTAGTGGTGTGTTTAGGTAGTTTGTGTGTCTTTGCTATGTTTTTGAGGGAGTCGAGGATCACTTTTGGGCCGAATCCACTATTGTCATGGAAGAACAGATATACCTCCAGAAAGGATTCATAGGGTGTTTGATGCTCAAATTAGTTTAATCGATTGGGGAGGCATAGTGAATCACCTGCGGATATTCAAGAAACTGTTCTCGCGACCTAGGCTAAACTCACACACGGATGACTTCCCAGGGTATGCTGAATGCGGGAACCCAGACTATAAGGTTTAACAAACCATGGGAGTCTCACAAACACCGAGAGATAGGACAAGCTAAATAATAAAGGATTTTAGCCCGAGCCCCAAAAATAAAATAAAAAATAATAATAATAATAAAAAAAAAATTTAGGCATAGAATAAATTAGGATCTTTATTGAATCTGGGACACAAGTCAGAGAGGCCTTTCAAAGCCGATGCTTGAGCGGTAGTAAGTCATTGGCTTCCTTTGCCCAGTTACGAGGGGACGAGAAGATGGAAGTTTCCCACGACTTAGGGCCGCCCAGGTTTAGTTAGTGTTCGGGATGACGTTCGGGGAATGAATGCGTTGCCCGCCAACTTGTTTGGTGGGGAGTCATGACTAATCCCAGCTACATGAACGCAGCATAAACTTACGGGCCTTAGTTTTCTCTCTGGTAGCAGTAGGTATGTTAAGAAATTGCAAGCGGTGCGTTCTAATCGCTTTCATTAGTTAGATTTTTCCCAATTAAGGCGAGTTGAACTCAGGATTTGGGCGTCGGAACCTAAGTATCACACTGGGGTCATTTATTCGGCCTTTTGTAGGGTCCTTGGGAAGGTTATTGATACGGAGGAATTTGAGGCACTGATCGACTTCAGGAGTTCAGCCTAGTTCTTTAAAGTGAACACCCTTGCGAATCTGTGAACTTCAAACAAAGCGGCATTGGCCAGGTCGGTCCGATTTGATCCTCTATCTATATGTGCATCGCTATCTTAGTGTTAGACTATAGTATGTGGGGTGTGTGTCCAGTTTGAAGTCGGTTCTTGCTTGGGAATGACAGCTAAGTTTAGGGGTGTGATGAGTGTCTAAAATACTCAGGTCATACCCGCGTCTATCTTACATTTTTAGCTTTATTTTATATTTAAATACGTATTTTTGTAGCTCGATATCTGATTTGTGCAATTGGTGTGAATGTGAAAAGAGCCGGAGTTTGGAAACAGTGGAGCGGAAAGGTGGCGGTGCGCGAAGATGGTACAGGCATCATGGCCTTGGCGTCGTGACTTCCCAGCGTCATCACGTTGGGTCGACATATATGAAGTCGACAAGCTGACAGCGTCCGGCGTCTCAGTCGATCACGTCCTCGCATCATGACGCTCGGAATGCGAACTGGGGCCGCGAAATCAGGCAGCGAGGGGTTTGATCTTGGAAGAGCCGTCATTTGTATTTTCTTCTTTTTGGATAGAAATGCGGCGTTTATAAATTAAATCTTGGTGTTCTCATGTCGGTATGTTCACAGATTTATACAGGGTGTTGTTGAACCTGTCACGTGCATGGATTAAGATTAGTATTTTTATATTCGAGTTGTTTATAATTTGTAACATTTGCTTTATATCACGTGAGTCATTTACATGGTGATGTCGTGACATTAGCGTGATTATCTTGGATATCAGAGATTCAAGAGATAGGATACCGAGTTTGAAGTAAACTGACCTTCGGTTGATTCGGTAAATAGAATATTCGATCACGAGGTGGCAATTAAGGTTAGAACATTTAAGCATTTCGAATTATCGAGGTTGGGGTAGAGATACCTCTGACTACACTAGCGAGATAGGCGGATACACCTCGAGAGAGGGTATTTGTCAAATAAGATCACTAACCATCAATAAATTATAAATAAGTGAATAGTATCATCCTTGAAATAATCCGCCGAGAAGTGGTAGGGAGACATAATACTAGTCTCAATATCTGATGAAGTCATTAAGATCGGTTAGTTTAGTTTAACTCCGGACAGTAACCTTTCACCCAGCTTATATCCGGATAATATTAAAGCGATCTCTGTATTCAACATACTTATCCCGGGTGGATGGAAATATCAGTACCATAGTACCTTTATGTTACTTAGGCGACGCGTGCTCTTGCGCACATAGGCGTACATTTATACACACCACGCTTTCGGCCTATCAAGCTCCAAATGGAAATGTGGGCATGAGTGGTGCGCAGCTGGCGCAAAATCTCCTCATCTTCCCTCCCACTCCTCGTAACAATCTGGACATCTCTATGCACTGGCCCATACTCCTCCGAGAACAGAATGAAGGATTCCATGGGAGGAACATGTTGTAAGTATCTTGGCGTCTTGTTTTACGTCGAGGAACATCATCTGAATCAATCTAAATGGCTGGAGACACATTGATGACCATGGGTGTATCCACTAAAGCCCTAAGATGCATAAAAGCAGTTGGTGAGGCCTCCATCCATCCACATCATGAATGTCTCATCTCCCCGGCTTCGATCGAATGTATGCAGGGGTGGAAGTACGACTCTAGTGTCATGAGTGGGACGGGTTTGTAGTCACTCGGGCGTCCCAAATCAACGAATACTGATCAATAAAGTCACGAATATCATGCTTATATCTTTTGCCTGAAATATACGTATCATGACAGCTCTCGATGATAGGCACGGTGAATGGAGTCTGAGATTCGGGTAGGTAGGTTGTGGTGGTGGTCACCAGGTGGTAGTGGAATGTGAACCCTCTTCCTTGATCTCTAAAATGCTGGCTCGGTGGCATCAGGAGTTGTAGTAATAAGCGCACATTTGGCCTCGATGGAGGCGGTGCTCTAAGCTATTGATGAGTGCGTACATGTGGCCTTTGAGGCGCCTGTGTAGCATATACTGGCTATGGTGGCGGATGTAGATAAGTAGGCCTAACCGGCCTGAAAGGAGTAGCAGGTCTGTAATAATCCCGTTGTATCATCTGGTAAGGAGTGTTTGAAAACTACCTTTGAAACAGAAGGTGACGTGGGGACCAATGTCTTGTCATGCCAGTAGCGCAGGCATGTGACGATCTGGAGTCCTGACCACGGCTTCTTTCCTTAGAGTACGAGAGGGAAGAGTCGCCGCAATCCTCTAGATATGCCCTCCTCGATGCCGTAGGGCTTGAACCCGATGATCAAGTACGTATGTGGGAAGCCCTTGAGATGCTATGACCAGTGAAGGCTGCAATAATCATGATGATGCGATCGCGCTCTTAGGGTCCCATCTATGTCGCAATCTTCTCTCCAGTGGGAGATGAATGAAGTGGCCAGAGCTCATCGCCTCTGCTGAGGACCCTCCCCAACTCCTCTCGGGATCGTCTTCTGATATTAAAGAATCTTGTTTGATAAACTCCTATCCCAAATCGGCCATGTCCCTACGCCTCGAAGAGGTCTAATGATACAAACCCGTCTTGACGGCGCCACTTTCGGCTGACGAGAGGAAAAGCATGATCATCTCGCCCCATCCAATCTATGCCATACTTGGTATTGTCTGATTGTAAGTGAATGGGGGCACCCTTATTCAGTGTACTCTCGATATCCCGACATGTGGGCCCCGAAGAATGGCAAGGTTGCCAGCGGAGGGTCATCATGTCGAATCCCAACCCATAACTCCATCAGGAACATGCAAAGACCTGATCCTCTGCTCAATCCTATCGATACGGGCCTGAGTGTCATTAATATTTGGTGTGAGGGCCCGCAATGATGTGGCGTGGTCGATACGACCATCGATACAAATGCTTGGCAGATGGGGCTAATTAAGCAGTGGTGGTGGTGGAGGGTGGGCGTATGAATCTCTTGTATATTAGGTCCAGATGGTGGTGGTTGTGGAGGTGCACTAGAGTCATGCGGGGTGCTTCTCGAACTTGGCAACAGTTGGGCCTGATGCCCATCAATCCTCTGTCCCAATCCCAATATAACATCCTGGAGAGATGCCATGGTATCGGTAATCTCAACCAACTGGTCGACAGTAGCGTACTAAGGGTCCATATCTCTATGATTTGATGCTCTAATTATTGTGTGGATGCGAATTCTAACAAGTCTACCTCGATGGGATCCAAACTGGAGACGAATTAAACAATCAACAGTAAATTAAGTCCTATGACTATCGAATTACGAATCAATCAGTAATGCAATCCTGATAGAAATCCTCTGAGTAATGGTGACATGTGACATCAACATTAATCGATGTATCCACATGTAGGAAGATTCTAACATGGTAATACCTTAGGGGTAAGGTAAACTCAGCAAAGAAAGAAAAAATAAGTCACAAAGGCAGATGATCGTACCCACCAGGATACACAACCTATAAGATCTAATCAACAATCAATCAACAATCAAAGTGACATACGCCCTTGCTTGATTATCAGAAATCTAACTCGGGGATATACAAAAGTCTTCATTGCTCGGACATCGAGTCTTCTCCATAGTGCTCCCATACATCGATACCAGCCACTTATCTTAGACCTTATTCCAAACCCCTAGCTTAGTCGGTAGACGGAGTTAAGGAATGAATCCCCCAAACAACATAAGCAATCCATGAGGAATAGCGGACCAAGACTAGTGATTCGGAAGTAAGGGGATACCGTGCCCCCTGAAACCTGGCAATGACAGTCATGAAAGGGGAAAGATGATCATCGTGAACAATCGTAAAAGAGCAAGCCTATCACAAAATCTACACACATTACGATCCTCTAAGCCTAATCCCAATGTATAGCTAGATAACAATCAATAATGAGAAAGCAATCATAGGGTGAATACCAAACATCGACAAATCACAAATACAGTACAAATACCAATCAAGTCATATGATCATCGATCATCTATGTGGCGAGCACTCCTAATCGAGAGAACCATACTTGCTCCCGATATACACAACTCAAGTTCGAAAGCAGTCCTCTTATGAAACAAGTTACGGGTTTGATCCTGATGGAGTCGCCAATTTGTGGATACACTCGATCCACGGGTGGCGTGACTCGCTTTTAAATGAAAAGAAAATGGTGAGTTGATTTTTGAATTTTAGAAAATCCGTCCCCAGCCCAAGATGTATTTGTGGACCCTACCAGAATCCACGGGCAGGCCGCATTCTTTGTGAAAGAAATTGTGGGTTGATTTTTGAATTTTAGAAAATCAGTCCCCGAGCTAGAACAGATTTTTCTTTGGAGTCGCCACTTACTTTTTGTTGTTATTTTATATAGGGGAAAACCAAGTAAGAATAAAAAACCTGATGACTCGGTATGGAAAAAGCGGTCTCTTGAGAAACTAGTTTACGGGTCAGGGATGCGGATTACCTATTGGGAAGGTACCTCATATGGTAGCACCCTACAGGCCGAGGTTCGGTCTCTACTAGTGAATTGAGTGCGTAGGAGCATGAGTCCTTGATGGATAGTCTCTGAAATTTAAACATGCAACGGATCGAGACCCGACCCTAATTGTATCTAGCATGTAAAAACACTCGACGAGACGAAATGTTTTGTGGTCCTGACGCAGGAAAGTTAATGTCGCATTTTTAAGCGAGACAATAATCTCCCCAATTAGATATGTGAAAGGCCCGGGGAGAAACCATACATGGCCTCTCAACCCACTCATTGATATTTAACACTCTTGTCTGACCATATCTAATCATCCAGAAGAAAGCGGGCTCGACAAAACACTAGATTGTGGTGCTTAACAAATCACCCTTGGACGCATGATCCGGTCTTATATCAAATGTTCCCCATCTTTTTGAACTAAGCCCATTTGGGATTTAAGCACCTTTACATGGGCGAATGGGCCGGACTCACAAGGTCACGGGCTTGAATTAAAAGCTGAAATCGAACCGCCACAAACCCAGACAAATGGTGATTTAGTTCCCATTTGGTCGATCCAGTTGAAACAGTCTGAAATTTTAGAATATTCCTTCACAAAGTAAGGAAACGAAAATCTGAAATGGTGTACAATTAGGCCACTTAGAATGACTATGAGCCAGACACAAACAAAACAAAGTACCCGAGCTTCCATTAGGGCTTGAACCTAATTAACTGGCTGATCCAGTTTCCCAACCACTTCAGTTGGTTGAGAGAGACTCTCAAATTTTTTCAAAACCTTCCTCTAAGAGTCAAGAATCCAAAAAAACAAATCAAGTATAAAACCAACTCTGAATGACAGAGAACCGACACAAACGGCTCCAAAGATTATTTGTTATTTGATAAGCCGAGGTCGGGTGAATCGTGATCTGGTTTCCAAACCAATTGATCGGTTGAGTGTTAGTAGAACCAAAACATGTACAAATTTATAACACTTATTGCCAAAAAAGACTATGGTCTAGTCTGACAGCGGCGCTAAAACTTGTTGATGTGTGCCTTAGCTATTTGATTAGTTCAAGATTGTTTCATTTGGAGTAAATTGTTCTTGATTGGTTTTGATCAGATTATCTTGCAAGTGTACGAATTCGACAGTAGTAATTTGGATTTTAAGTCCAAATATAGATCCCAGGAGATCTCGAAAATTCTTGATCGAGCTACCTGGGCTACTTTCGAAATCTATACTATTTGGACTCTGACAAACCCAATTGGAATCATTTGTAGAAGCTTGAATAATAAAACCTACGAAAAATGATTAATAATAAATGAATTGAATATTGAAGTCAAATAAAGTAGTGACAGTTTCATAAAAGAACATTGAAAAAGACTACTACTATGAAACATCGAATTCCGTAGGGAATGTCTTGATCTTGTACTCCTATTGAACCACAGTTAGAACTAGTCCAAGAGATATTATAGTGTAGCTGGATCTCTCCAAACCCCCACAATTCATTATCTAGCCCATTTTGTTTCTCGAATACGGGGTGTTAAATAACTACTTTTTAATTTGGGTTGCCTTGTTAAGATTATTTTTCTTTTTGATACTTCCTTACCCACAACATGGGTATTTGTAAATCGAGCTCCTAAGATAGTCGGCTGCACAAATCTACACTATCTTGGTTCCCCTCTTCCTCCAAAGTGGGTGGCTCATCCTTTCCTTGATTAGATCTCTCTAACACGGGATTGGATTTACTAATGAATCGAGGCCGGGACTTCCTACGTGTCTAAAATTGATAGAATTGCTCTACTCGTTCTCGTCTCCAAAGCGAGAAGAGATTTATCGGTAGTTACAGGCACGATAAATCACCATTGTTAGGTTCTCATACATTTCAGAAATTGTTCATTACTCTCGGGAATTCCTTCTGTGTCACTCGGAGGGCATCCACGAATCGAGCTTGAAACCGATCCCATTTACGCGGGTATGAGACAACGACATTGGGATCGATAACGAGAAAATACGCAATCCAGCGGCAGTTTATGGCGGAGTTCAACGACCCGCAGAATAAAATTTATGCAGGAAAGATAATTTATGACGATAACGTCAATTCAATGGAAGCTGGGTTTCTAAATCACTAGATTACACCATACATTGGCTTGCTGATCAAGAAAACCACTGTAAATCGGCAACTGGAAACCCGAATTCCAGAATTTATGCAAAGTCGAATTGCAGACGATAATTTGAAGAATCACAATTACGTGCAGGCAAGCTTTAACAGTGAGCGTTCATATCAAATTTGAATGGAATCTGAGCTAAAAATAAAGTGCGAGAAAAGAAAAGAAAAAGAAAGAAAAGAAAAGAAAAGAAAAATTAAAATCTGAGGAGCCTTGGCTAGGATCTCTTTTAGTGCGAAGTGCGTTCATTTAGTAGCAACCGTGTTATAAAGGTTACGAAGTTGGGCCCTAATTTCGTTGCACTTCATTTTGGACTTTAGTTAACTAGCCCATTATGTTGATACTGTCGCGACATCAAGCTCTTGTCGCTACTGTACATTGTCTCGATTCGTCGCGAGAGGCATGCGGTCGCGACGTAATAACAGTGTAGTGGATGTCGACAACTTAGGCGTAAGCGACCTTATGCTTGTGTCATTTGATGAGCCACTAAATGTTATCGCTGACCTCCTTTTTCTCTGTAGTGGCTGTGCGACCTGCAGTGTTGTCGCGGTCCTTGTCGGGAGCCTACATGTGGTTCGCGACGTGTCTTAAGTGAAGATTTGGTGTCGCGGCGGCAGTCTTGTCAGCGACCTCTTCCTCCATTGAAACTCACGTGTGGCGACCTAACGGCGTCGCGACATACGGTCGCCGCGGTGATGTTCTGACGGCTGGTGTTATCGACTTCCATTTAGTACAATTGTTGTGCGACAACCTGATGTTATCGAGACCTCGAGTCTCCGTAATTGATGTCGCGTGACAGTGTTGTCGACCTTATCTTCACAATGGAATTATTTGGCAAACCTTTCTCCTTACAAACTAATGTCACATTGC
This sequence comes from Tetrastigma voinierianum, assembly GCA_016808115.1. NCBI lineage: Eukaryota > Viridiplantae > Streptophyta > Magnoliopsida > Vitales > Vitaceae > Tetrastigma > Tetrastigma voinierianum. Next base: position 161,122 of record JAEQBH010000879.1, on the reverse strand, counting down.
CACGATCACGGTACTGATGTCGCGACTGAATCAGGATGTCGCTGACGTTGTGTGATTAACTTGGTTGTTTAACTTTGAGTTTCTTTTCGCTCCCGACTCAACTTTGTTTCAATTAAGGTTCATTTCTTGTGGAGTTTCAACGATGTAACTTTGAATGCGCATTTTGATTCTTTACGTCAAAGCCAGCGAGCTTATCACGGTCCTTTAAATGCTTTATCGTCGTTCTTAACTTTGCGCTGTTTATTCCCATTATATCAGTTCTCTTAGGCCACGTGCTCCTTTTTACTGCAATTTACCTTTCTTTTGAATTTCTTATTTGCCACGAAATTTGGTGAAGTTTATTCAATTCTGCATATAATCAGTCTTTTTATACTAAAAATTAAGCGAGAAAAATGGGCCGAAAATAGATGACTTTAAGCTCGTCAAACTCTTGAACTTAAAATTTTGCTTGTCCACAGAAGCAAAGAAAAGATTTGTTTGTCCTCGAGCAAAGGACATTACAATTACTGTTTTGGAGTTGCAACCAATTTAATTAGTCGAAATTGCATTAACTTTGCATTAGTTCGACTTTAAATCAGTTAAGACTAGTTTCCTCGATCGGTGTACTAACTAAATTGTTGAGTTTGTTTATAAACGATGGTCGATTGATCACGCTAAAGAGTAAGTTAGTTTCCTTTCTCATTTCCTTAATGAGTCAATTAATCCTTAGAGGATGTTCACAGTTTTGATTTTTTTTTTTCTGATTTTCCAAATTCCATAGGCTTGTTGTTCATATTGATCTCACTAATATAAGTTGTACATATGAGGATCGAGTCGAGTCTTTTGGGCTTGTAATGTTAGGCGGGTAGAGGTAGGATGGATGGGATTTTAAGGTTAGATTACAGCCTCCTTTTTTTTTACTCACATCACATACCTTTTCTCTGGTAGTTTCTTGAATAAAACTCCCCCGACTTAATGTTTGGGATGCCACGTGATTTTCTTCTGATAGACCCATGTTCCGTTTCTCATTACTTGCACTTCAAAGCTGAATTTTCTTTTTCTATCACCATTCAGGATTGTGCAATGTTTTGTCTTCTTAGGCTTTCTAACACTCTTAGTGAACTTTGGGTTAGTAACTCCCATACGGATGGCATTAAGTCTTAGGTGTTGGAAACACCACAAGAACTTAATTGTTGAGAGTCGAGGCCCACAGGAACCAAAACACATTCCCTTGAACTTTCTTTTCAGCTGTATTTTTACGTGTAGGTCTTTTTCTCTTACTTTACTTTTTATATTCTCTCTTTGAGTTCTAAAAATTTACACTCCCTCGAGCACATTTGTTCTTTTTTCTTTTGAGTTCTTTGGTAATCCTGTGAGGTTATTTGGAAGATTGATTCTTTGAAATGGGTTGAATTGTCTCCATTGGCTTATTTTGAAAATAAGGCTTGTTTTGGCTGATTCACGGGCTAGAGTATGCGTGTATATAATTAGGGATGGCTAAAATGAAACGGAAGCTTTCCAAGGATGGCACGCATCATTTCTGGTGGTTGTATTACCTAGGATTTCACCTTGATCAATCTAACAAGTTCTAAATTTGCAGGTTGATTAAGCGCTGACTAACCGAGGATTTTCTTATTTCATGTCGAGTGGATGAGAATTTAGATGATGTTATTTCAACAGGTTCCTTGACTCATTTGTTCATACCACAAATCAGCAAAAATTTATCCTGTTCTTCAATTGTAACCTTGTATGGACTTATCGACCAAAATTCAAACTAAATCGCAATTTATGTTCAAGTAAATTACTGTCATTTGCCGCAATACATACTGTCTTTGCTTCATCCCATCATCTAATCAATCACCTCGGCGGCTCATACCTGATATGTCAGTATTTTTATTCTTGAGCTGAATTCTACTGTTATTCTTTTAACAATTAAAGCAAAAAGTAAACACACAGTTTGAATTCAAACACGTCAAACAAATTTTTGGTTTTATTCATCAGAATGTGCAATTATTTGAGAACAAAAGGTGGGGAATGAGGAGGATTACAAATCAATTAGAAAGGTCTATTTTCTTTTACGTTTTAGGAGTAAAGATGTAAGGGGATCGAATCGAGGGTAGCAAGAGGTGAGGGGTCAAATCTTTAAATTTCATTTCCCTTCTCTTCTTTCTCTTGCATTCTCTTTTGTTGCTCTTCGGGACTAATTCATTTATGAGATCACCTTGTCATTCAGTTAAGTCTTGTCTCATTCTAGTATGTTCGTATTGTTCTCCATTGAAGTCATGACTTCCAAAAAGTTGTGGTGTTGTTGATTAAGTCCAGTTACCTGACGGAGTCCATCTTCTATAGGCATCATTGTCATCTAGCACTTTATCTACATCCGCCATCTTCTTCTCGAAGTCCTTTATCGATGACATATAAAGGAACTTAAACCCCCATCAAATGTGCTCCTTTGTCCTTGCTTCTGTACGCATCCTTTTCTTTGATAAGTTTCAAGAGTTGAGAGTCTCGAATCAAAGTGGTTGTTGTAGAATGCTTCATGGTAGTTTGATTTCTTGATAAATCGATCTCTCTCTTCCCATTTCTTTTAATTTTCTTCTTTGCTTCTCGAATCTTTTAAAATTTGCTCCTCTCTTTTTGACATTTCTTCTTCCCATTTACTCCCTTTCTTTTCGAGCTCTTCTTTAAACATTTCTTCTTTTCTGTTGAGTTCCTCTTCCCACTGTCGATCTCTTCTTCTCAATTCTGCCTCATACACCTCTTCTCTAAATTGTTGCTGGATTCTCCATTTCTCCTCTCTTTCTTCCATATTCTTCTGCATAGAATTTAGCATTTCCATTATCTCATTATTTCCTTGCAGGCTGCAGGTTTCTCCCGGGTTCTCCTAGCTCCTTCTTCTTATTGGTGGAGGCGCCGGTGGGTGGTGAAGTGCATAGGACTTCTTTCATCTTCTGCTATGTCCTCTGCAAAAATAGAGGCGTTCCCTTCTGGCTGTGTCTCTGGATTTTGTTCTTCTTGGTTTTCAACCATCAGGGTGTCCTCTTCTTATATCGCTCTCTCCTTCTCTTCTCTGGAATCAGCTTCCACTATAACTTCCTTCTTCTTTTGATTTCTTGGACCCTTGCTTATCCTAGTCAGGGTTAATGGTGAAGCATTTGGGCACTCTTCTTCTTCTGCCCAACTTCCTTTTACACTAGCCCTTATACATAGTCTGGTGATAATTGCTGGGTGTGGAATCAGGCCTCTTCTGTTTCCTGTTGGTATCTCATTGTGAATTTTCAATCCTTTGCTCTGCGTTGAGCTTGTACCCTTTAGTATGGCATATGGCATTATGGCTACCGTTTCCTGTTTGTGCGTACATGCTTGGTTGGGACCATAACAGAGGTCAGGAAATAAAACCATACCTTAGCCTCCTCTGTAAGTCTCACTTTTGGTGTCTATTGGTGCATCCTTTCTCTTAGTTCTGCCTTTAGCAATCAATCTGCAATAATATTTTCATGATTTAGGTTTACTAATACTTCCCCAAACTGAGCCAATTCTTGCCCATAATAAGCACTCATTAGCTGCTTTCCTTAATTCTGGCACAGTTTTAATGACGGGGTTTCTCTTTGCAAGTTGGGTAAACTCTATTCTTGCACCATCGGTTTTTCAGTGTTTGAACACCTCCCACCTGCCAGTTCTGCGGCAGGAGCCAATTAATTGGGTCTCTCCATGACCCCCTTTGTGGTGTGTTGCATAGAGGTGGCTACCGATAAGTGTCTCATGTATTACATCTCACTTTAACTCCTTACTCTTTGTTGGTTGGACCTATAGTTATTTTGTTGTCACCGTATTACACACTGTTAGTTGAGATGAACCTCTTCTTCGCCAAGAGAGCATACTCCTCCATCATTTCGCTCAAGTTTGGGATTAGGGTTTCAGGTTCGGCCATTAGAGAGAATTGAAGATTTGGAGGAAGACTTTTGGATCTAGGGTTTGTGAGAATTGGAGTTCGAGGATTTTGAGAAGGTGAAAAGTTGTTTTGCTTCAGGAGATGACCTTTGGAAGGAGATTCTCAACGGTTGTAATTGATTATGATTGTGGGCTATTTATTATTTCTTTTTTTTTTTTTTTTTTTTTTTGCTTGTCGCAACTCGATATTCTTATTTGTGTATCTTTGTCATTAAATTTAGGGCAAAATTAAGCGCCGGTGTGGCTTTCTTTTCATGTTCACGACATCTTTGATTGGCTTTCGCGACATACTTAACTGGTGGGAAGACAATCTATCCTCAGGCTGCGACATCAATCAACTTATGTCATTGTGCATTCTAAATTTATGCGACTACTTTGTCCTTTGAAGGACACACTCTTATCGCTGACCCGAATGTTACTGACCAGCGACCTGTATTGACTAAATCGACGCCGACTTTTGTTGTGACTTAGTTTACGTCACGACATAAGTTTTTGTCGCTGACTTTAGTACGATTTTGCCTCAATTTAATGAACAACAACTTTTCACTATTTATAAATTTGCAAATTCTCATCCATCAAACAAACCAATTCCACAGTGATTCAAAGTGCATTCTATTCCAGTACTCCTGAATTTATACGAGGGGAAAGAATGCTCCTTTTCATCGTTCTCTTACCATTTGCTAGTTATCTTGAAGTTCATACCTTCTTGCCTGAGCCATTTCTGCATAATCACTTTGCAACATTTCCAGAAAGGATTTAATTAAACAAAAATTAACTAATCATTATAACAGCTAGATAAAAGAAAATAAAGGTGAATCCTAGAAATTTCAAAGTCTAAAAACAGAAATTAAAATCTCTATAGGTTGCCTCCCATCAGTTGCTCGGTTTGAGTCATATTTGGACTTATTTGTTTTGATTTTCTTTCTCTCTCGATGAACCAAGCGTAGCTCTTCTTTTTTCTTTCCTCTGCTTTGATAATGCTTGATCTTTGTCCCGTGACTTTAAGTTCCTCCCAACCTCAGTCTTGAGTGTTACTTTGCTCCAAGTAGTGCCCGACACCCGCGTATATGGTCATCACCTTGATTTCAATTTTCTGAGAGCAATCTTAATGCGGGGTGTCAATGAACACCGATCCCCTTCTCTGAACTCTTTCCCTGTAGATCCTTTGATCATGTCATTTCTGTCTTTGTCTTTAGTAGATCTGCGATATCATAGGATTCATTTCTCAGTTCTTCTAGTTCATTCAATTGAAGCAATCTCTCTTCCTTTGCCATTTGAAATAAATTCAGCTTCTTGATGGCCCATAGTATATTCCAATTGAGAATTAGATGACATGGTTTGCGAAAACTGACTCTGTATGGGGACATTCGATGGGAGTTTTGAATGCGATCTGTAAGCCCGAAGTGCATCATCAAGTTTGGAAGACCAATCCTTCACCTTGAACTTGATTTTTCGGGATCCCTTTTAACCTCCACATTTGGAAATTTACGCTTGCCAGTTAAAATCCCAGGGGATATTATTTAGGCTCATTATATGTTTGATCCCATATCTTGCTCATGAGCTTTAAAAATTTTGTTTTCAAAATGGCTTCCCCACATCACTAATGATAGTTGCAGGTGTTCAAATCTGCTCAAAATATTCTTTGCAGAAACTCACAAATAATATTAGTATCATTCCTTAGACATTTGCTTCCACCATTTGGCTTATAAATCCTTCTTTATTAGTATATCGAGTTTCCAAATGATTGTGGAAAGGGTCTAAAATCTATCCCCCATACATCAAAAATTTGCTGCATTGAGTGCGCGTGAGGCGTTTCATTTCTTCAGTGATATTTCCAATCTTTTGGCATCTATCATAATTTGACCCGGTCGATTATAGTCCACGAAAATAGTTGGCCAATAGAATCCCGATTGGGTATATTATCATTTGTTCTTTCTCGAGAAAAAATGCCCCCATATGGTGATGCATGGCATTCATTCATAATTCTGCTTTATTCCACCTCAGCACATCTTCTTATAATCATCAGCACCCTCTTAAATAATAGTGGTTAAATCCCCGGATATAATATATTTATCGATCCTGAGCTTTCTTTTTATATTTGGTGGCTGAATTTGAGAGGAACTACTCCACAAGCTAAGTAATTCACAATATCAGCATACCATGGCATTTGGAATGACAATTGAAATAGTTGTTCATCTGGGAAGTTCTCTCTTAGTCTTATCTCTTCCTCTTTGTGATTTTTTCTATTCAGACAGTGATCAGCTATCACATTGTCACAGCTCCCTTTATCTCTAATTTCCAGTCAAACTCTTGCAGTGTGCACCCACATATGGTCTTGGCTTAGCTCCTTTTTGACATAAGATATTTGATGGATGCATGAAAGTGCATGTAGAAGCTATAGCTGGGATCCCATAATGTATGCTTTGAATTTTTCTGAAGCAAACACTATTGCTAGCATCTCTTTATCGGTTGTGAGATAGTTTGTGCTTCGATAAAAAGAGTTACGCTAGCATAGTATATGTGAATAATTTTCTTTTGTCTTTGCCCATAGCTTGGCCCCATTCTTGAAATCATCACACATTGCGAATTCCTTATCCCGTTACAGTGCGGCCGTGATGGGTGCTTGAACGATATGATCTTGATTTCTTCAAAGCGACTAAGGAATGTGGTGATTTTATGTCTTTCTCCGTGTGCATAGTGTTGGCTATTTTAGAAATCTTTTAAATCTTATTAAATCCAGCATGCCCCGAGAAAAGTCTTATCCACTTTTCTGCGGTGGAGGTGTTTCGATGAATCTTATGTTCAGTCCCTTCAGATCTGTCACTTGAAATTTTATGACCAAGAACAATACATGTTACCATGAAATGGCATTTTCCCAATTTAGTGCTAGTTGTTTGTCCTTGCATCTTTGAAATCTTGTTTCGGGTTGATCGAACATTGTTGTGGATCCATACAACGTAAGTCATCCGCAAATTTCCATAACTATTGCAGTGCGAGAACATCGACATCGCCCATCTCGAAAATGCGAAGCATTGCACAGCCAAATGGCATCCTTACGAAGGCAAAGGTGCCATAGGGCGTGTGAATGTGGTTTTTCTTGATCCTCGGGTGTATTGCAATCTGATTTAATGTACAGTGCGATCAAGAAACAAAATGAGGTGTCGTGTCGCTAACATCTTGTAATGAAGGGGCGAAAGGGAAGTGATCTTTCACGGTTCTTTGTGTTCGACTTTCTGCCAATCAATGCATACTCTCCCATCCACATCATAGTTCTTGTTGGAATTAGTTATTTCTTTCATTACGGATTCTGATAAACCCACCCTTCTTTGGAACAACATGGTGGGCTAACGGACTATCACAGTGCATAGATAAAACCTGACATTCAACCATTTAGTGCCTCCTTTACATTTACTTCTTTCATTCTTTGGGTTGAATCTCCTTTGATGTTCATGATTGGCTTTGCATTTTCTTAGAAGTATTTTGTGCATGCATATTGTTGGTGATACCTTTAACTCTTCAATAGACAGTATGAACTCCTTATGATTTCTGAAATTTCCCGGCAACGCAAAACCTGGCATCAACTAATTAGCAAATTGTCTTGGTTTTATATGGCGACAATTAAGCATACTTTAAATGACTTGGCAGCACCTTTAAAAGCCCAGCCCTTAACTAGCGGTTTCTTGTGAAATTCCTTTCCTTCAATTTGGTCTCTTTTTTTCAATCTCGATTTGTTCGAAGACTCATCACTTTCTTGGTAAAGATATGGCTTGCTATCTGAGTGCGAATCAAAATCTTGAATCTTTGAAATTGTTCTTTCATTGATTGAAAGTTAGGCATTACAATCATAGTAAAATTCAGAGTTGTTGACACATACATCTTCTATTGACCGTACATCTTCCCTTTCTACGTCTAAACTCCACCAGGCTCCGATTAGAGGTGAAATCCAGTTGTCTCTTCTCGACTACGAGTGAGAATTCCCTTACATATCGATGAAGCTGCTGATTACGAGGAATGGCCTTCCAGTGAGAGGGACTTGTAGATCTTCCTCCATATCGGTCTGATGAAGTCTTTGGAAAATAAATTCCACCTTTGCGACACATCTTCTATGATGCCTTCAGGTTTTGCTAGGGTTCTATCTGCCATTTGAGTAACTATAGTGGAGTAAATCTGACCTTCTTAGCGTGAGAATAGGGCATTAAATTGATGCGCTTTGAGTCACGAGGCTTTCTGAAACTCGAGCTACTCCAGTGGTCAGGGGAATGGTGAAACTCACTGGATCCTTCATCTTTTACGTAGAGCCCCCTCTGATCCACCGGCATTCTGAGTTGCAGTCAGGTTCACAATTCCTTCTTCAGCAATCTTCCTCTTTTTGCTTAGTATGTCTTTCAAAATTTTTGCATAAAGTGGCATCTGAGTAACCACTTCTATGAAAGGCATGCTGATCTCCAGCTTCTGAAAGGTTTTCAAGAACCTTGCAAATTGTTCCTCTATCTTTGATTTCTGCAGCCTTTGTGGGAAGGGACTACGACGGTTGTTAAGGTTTTCTTTTTACTTATTTCTTCTGGATGTTGTTCCTTCTTTTTCTTTCTTTCTCCAGTGTTTGCATTGTTTGATGGCTATCTCCCTTGTTGCTTTCATCTTTTGTCCTCTTCTCGAGTCTTTCCCATAATTTGCCTTTATATCTGAGTCTTTTGGATTCTTCTTTGTGTCAGCGGGAAAGGCATCTTTCATGCGGTTTTGCAGGTTTGGGGCGGTTGCCTTTATTGTGTCTCGAGGTTCTTGAAGCATTAGTGGTCTTGAAATTGAGAATTGGCATTTTGGGCTTTGTTCGCAACGCGTTCATGGAGGTTTAACTATTTCTTGTTATCCGTAAATTCACGACGTTTGATCTTGAATGGTAAGACTCTCTCGACCACGATATTCATTGCTTCCTCACTCGCTGCTTTGCTTTGTTGGAACTGACGGTGAGCTGGCGATATCCCTTCTTTGAGGATGCTGTTCATGCCTTTAGGCCTTGTGAGGCCCCTCCATATATGAAGAATTTTTATGGTTCCTTAGTCTTTGGATAGTGTCTTGGCGGGGTTAGGATTTGGTTTGAAGTGATAACTTCTTGGCTCTCCCAGTACTTAACCTCCCTCGACATCATAAAACGGAGTTCTTGATTGTTTTCAAGCACTTCCTCCTCAATAGTTCCCTCTCATTTGCTCTATTTCATGAATAGTGTGCATCCTCTCTTGCTCCATTCTATGCATGATATCTTTCCATGGCTGCCATCTTGCTCGGCTCATATTTCCTCTTCCTGCGCGATTCTCTTAAGAAAACTTCGGATGGGCTTTCATATTGCATTTCAGCGAGTCCTCATTCAGATCTCTTGCCTCTTGGCCTCTTAGTTTGAATGCTCCCTGATATGACATCAGTGTACCTTAGATGTATCATTGAGACGCGATACACTATATCCATCACAGGTCTTCAAGTCTATCCATGCATTGGACATGCTTTTGTACTTTTTGAATCGTACCACATAAAGGCTCTCATCCTCCCCCTGCTGGAGCTAATTATCTCCTCCTTCTCTACGGTGAGTGATGGGAAAGAATCTGCAAATATAGGCTTCTATAGCTCCTCCCAGTGTCAAACGGAGACCATGTGGTAGATATTCATACCATGTATTCTTTAGTATCTCTTAGTGAAAATGGGAATAAAATGCAATTTTGTGACCTCTGGTCTCACCCCATTCAATTTTATTGTGTTTGCCATTAAAGCCTTCCAGATGCCATTTGGGTGTAATGGGATGACCCGATGTATTCTTGAACCATTGTAATCAGTCTTTGGCTTAGGTTAAAAATTAATCAGCATCAAGCGCGGTACGTCGATTGTAAAGTATTCATCACGAATAATAGGTCTCCAAAGTCCTCCATTGTATCTGTCATTGGAGGCCTTAAGCTTTGTTCGTTGTCCTTCAGTGCAGTGCGGCCTTTCATTACGCCATATTGAGTTTACGACCTTTTCGCGCTTTCTCGAAGCTTAAGTGTTCTTTCTAGTTCGATGTCTCTTTGAATCGGATTAGTGTTAATTTCTATGCATTAAAGTTTTCACAAATCAAAACACACTTACATTAATAGGATTAGTCGGACGACAAATATTTTCAATATGGCTTGTTAAAGTTAGTGGCTAAAAATAACCCTTTGCTTTGAAAAACTATTTTTGTTCTTTTATTTTAAATGTCCAAGTGAGTGTTCCTTCTTTCGTCGAGAATATTGATCTACTAAATTTTTGATCCGACAGCGGCTGGCTGTTATTAGAACCTGACACATGTACAAATTTATAACACTATTGCCAGACATAGTGCAGTCACGTGGCGCGAAACTTGTTGTAGAACGAAACACGTAGCCTAGGTTATAACACTATTGCCAAAAGACTATGTGCAATTAATCAACGGCGCCAAAAACTTGTTATTTGTAATGCCTTAGCTATTTGATTAGTTGAATTGTTTCATTTGGAGTAAATTGTTTCTTGATTGGTTTTTGATGGTTATCACTACTTGAGTGCACATGTCGAACAAGTAGTAATTTGGATTTTAAAGTCGGTCTCCGATCCCACGAGATATCAAAAATTCTTCGATCCAACTACCAAACTACTCAAAATCTATACTATTTGGACTCTGATAGACAATTGGAATCGAAATTTTGTAGAAGCTTAAAATAATAAAATAAATGAATTAATAATAAATGCAATTGAATATTAAAATTCAAAAATAACAAATGAAAATGAACATTTTTACGCAAAAGACATTGAAAAGACTACTCTTTGTGACATCAATTAAAGCTAGAATGTACCGATCTGTTACTCATTGAACCACAAATTTAGAACTAGTCCAAGGAATATTATAGTGTAGCTGGATCTCTCCAAACCCCACAATTCATTATCTAACTTCACTGTTTCTCTCGAATACAGGGTGTTAAATAACTACTTTTAATTTGGGTTGCCTTGTTCTGGGTATTTTTCTTTTTCAATACTTCATACCTGACATGGTACATCAATCTGACTCTAAGATATAGTCATTACACAAATCTACCTGCCACTATGCTGGTTCCTCTTCCTCGAGTTAGATTAGCTCATCCTTTCCTTGATTGAATCTCTGCTAACACGGGATTAGTTTACTAATCGAATCGAGAATTGAACTCTGTGTGTCTAAATTGATAAATTTCACTGCTCGTTCGTCTCCAAGCGAGAAAGAGATTTATCGATTAAATTTTACGAACACGATAGATCTCATTTGTTAGGTTCTCATACATTTGGTGACCGTTTACTCTCGGGAATTCCTTACGTGTCCTCGGAGGGCATCACAGAGCGAGGAGCTTGAGACAATCCCATTTACGGGTATGAGACACTGACATTGGGATCAATAACAGAAAATACACCAATCCGATGGTAGTTTATGAAACCTTTAGAGTTCAACGGCACGAATAAAATTTATGCGGGAAAGATAATTTAAGCGATGGCGTCGATTGATGGAAGGTACGGGTTTCTAAATCACTAGATTACACCATACATTGGCTTGCTAATCAAGAAAATCCGCATGTCGGCACAGCCCAGAGCAGAATTCAGAATTTATCTGAGTCGAATTGCAATTGATAATTGGAAGAAATCTGTGTTCATTCGACTTAAACTTTATGATGAACGTTCAGATCCAAATTTGAATGGAATACAAACTAAAATAAAATTGTAGAAAAGAAAAGAAAAGAAAAGAAAAGAAAATAAAAGAAAAGAAAAGAAAAGAAAAATTAAAATCGAGGCCTTGACCTTGAGATCTCTCTTTTAGTCGCGAAATTTTGCGTTCATTTAGTATAACCATTATTTATAGGATTACAGGATTGGGCCTAATTTTGATGCACTTCATTTTGGACTTTAGTTAACTGGCCCATTATGTTGATACTGTCGCGACATCAAGCTCTTGTCGCGACCTGCTGTTGTCTCCAGTTACGTCGCAGAGGCTTGTCTGGTCGCGACATGTCTTTGGTGTAGTGGATGTCGCGACAGCTTAAGGACGTAGCGACCTTAACTGTGTGCATTTGATGTCGCGACCACTAAATGTTGTCGCGACTCCTTTCTCTGTAGTGGGTATCGCGACCTCACGGATGTTATCCATGAGTCCTTGTCATGAGCCTCTATGGTTGTGACATGTCTTAAAGTGAAGCTGAGTGTCGCGCGGCTTTGATCTTATCGCGACCTGCTTCTCGATGAAACTGGCGTCGCTGACGGCGGCATTACGACGCCACGGTCATGCGGTGATGTGCGGCGGCTGGTGTTGTCGCGGCGGCTGAGTGTTGTCGACTTCCATTTAGTACAATTGTTGTGGCGACAACTGATGTTCGCGACCGCCAGTCTTAAGCCAATTGATGTCGCGGCGACCAGTGTTGTGCGACCTTATCTACAATGGAATTGTTGTCGCGACAACTTTCTCATACAAGCGATGTCGCGGCCTTACGTCTGATGTTGATATCGCGGCGCATCGGTGTCGACATTGTGTCTTCTTCTTCTTCAATTCACGGTTGTTTAACTTTGAGTTTCTTTGACTCGACTCACTTTGTTTTCAATTAAGCAGTTTGCATTGGGATTTCAGTGTAACACGAATCGCATTTTGATTCTGCATCAAAGCTGCGACATACGGTCCTTTCATCTTTATCGTCATTCTTGCGCCCTGTTTCATCCATTATATAGGTTCTACTTTCGGCCGATACACTTCTGCTGCCAATTGCTTTCTTTTGAATTCCTGCTGCGCGGTGTTGGTGAAGTTTATTCCGATTCTATGTCTCATCAGTCTTTTTATATAAAAATTAGGAAAAATGGTGAAAATAGATGACTTTTAAGCTCGTGAGGGCTCTTAAAATTTGTTAGAACAACCTCAAAGTCGGAATCAACAAAACAAATCAAGTGAAAACAGCTCAGATGATTGAGAAGCGAAACCTGGCTTGTACCAAAGACCTAAGCGTTGTTCCTAGCAAAGTAGATTCGAGTGAGCAGCTGATTTGGTTTCCCCTGACAGTTCAACCCAGGTGAGAGGCTCTCAGGTACCGGGAACCTTCCTCGAATGATCGGGAATCTAAGAAAACAGAAAGCAGTACAAATCAGGCTCAGTGAGGCGAGACGAAACCTGACGGTGCTAGTGACCTCACGTGAGTCCATGAGCAACAAAGGTAAAGAAAAGCATAAAAGAAATAGGAGAAGCATATAAATGTCGTACCTGTAAGATTCATTTATTCACCCTTTTTATTCTTTCTTTAGCTACCCCAGGCTCTAGTATCCACTCCTTCAAATCCGTCGGAACTCCTTTTCAAAACAAGAGAGACCACGCCCCTCCGGATTTAGATAAACTCTCCTTTCCTCCTTCTCTCCCTTTTTTTTTCTTCTTCCTCCCTTCCCTTTTTTATCACATTTCCACTTTTTTTTCTTCTATTTCTCTCTCCCTTTCTCTCTGAGCCCATTCCATTTTGCACCTTGGTCGAACTCCGTGATCTCGAATTTCCCAAACTAAACACTCCCTCTATTCCCAGGTCCATCATTTGCCCACATTTACTCCTTTGCTTAACCACCAAGTATCAAGTGGACTCAAGGTGGAGTTCTGAAGCAACCCATAACATGGTCGAAACTGAATCCAACCATGCTAGGGCGATATGGGCTTATGGGCCTGATCCATATGGGATTTGGGCACCCGAAAATCCCATAAAATTAGCGCCCCACGCAGTAGCGATGCACCCATTTGTCTGAGTTCCCAACTGGTCGATCCGATTAAGAAAAAATATGAAATTTTAAGAGAATATTCCTTGAAGAATAAGGAGTCCATGAAAAAAAAAACAGTGCTTGATTCCAAGTCCGGGTGAGGGAGATATGACCAAAACAAAGAGCCTTAGTGTGGTCGAATCTACTCTAGTAATGAACTTGATTGAAATCGATTGAGAAATTTGCAGGCGTCAGGTTTCAAGCGATCGATCAGGTTACTAAAAATTCTCAAATTTTTGGATACTTCCTCGATAGTAGAATCGAAAACGGCTCAATTAGGAGATTCGGATGAGGAGATGTAGTAAAGCAAGCTGAGTGCTCCCAGGAATTCAACATACTTCAGCCTTCATATTGAGAGTAAGCCCTTAGGGGGCCTCACTTGCTTCCTATGGCACGATGCCAATACCACAAAAAAAAGAAGCCACGATGACACTCTAAAGTGAACTATACTCTGCACTTTCGATGGACCATATACAAGCCCTTTGGGGCTGGACCAGGCCCAAGCACAAAGGGCCACTAATGGTGTTATGCTAGAGCGATAGGTGATATGACACCCAAAGGATAAATCACAATCTTGAGGACAAAATTGAGTGTCTACATACCCCTCCATGTCTTAGAGGTGGTTTGAATGGAATGTTAGCCATGTTAATAGGACCACCATCACATCTAGCCATAATTCTTCTATTGGTTGATGAAGTAGAAGTTTGTGATCGATTTCCCTCGAGAATCAAGTTTGATGTTGTGACACTCTGAATTTTGAAAAAAGAATTATCAGTGAAACACTTTGTAGAACATGAAAAAATTTATGAGATCCAAGCCAAAACATAAGTTCTTACACTTAGACGATATGTGACAAAATCATCCTTGTCATTATCTGAGATTCTGACTTAGCTGTGAAGCATGCTTTCTTGATGATCTAATTTTAATTTGCTCAATGCTGTATGATCTTGCGATGAAGAAAGATGTTGATCTATATGGCACAGTTGGTGGTATAGAAGCTATTGGAGGCATTGAAGGTAGTTGTGCTAGCATTGAAGGTGGTTGTGATGGCATTGAAGCGGTTGTGTGTTATTTGAAGCTGATTGTGTGTTGGTTGAGGAGCTAATTGTGGTGGTTGAGGAGCGGACTAGGGTTGTTCAAGAGCTGAAGTTGATGGTATTTATGGAGTTGGAATGGTTGTGTCATATTAAGATTTCTAAACTTTGCACAAGGAATATTAGTATACATTACCATAATGCACAAACTATAGGTCTTGCATTTCAAAGGAAAAAAGTACAAAGCATAGAAACTACCTTCTTGCAACTTGCTTTGTTGTCACCTTGCTTATTACAAACACTACATGTAACATGATAACCTTTTCTAGTCAAATTTTTTGTTGAAATGTCTGGTCTTGGTTCATTTGCCCATCTCCTTCTCTTGGTTTATGGTCTACCTTTCTTTTCTTCTTGGTTCCATTACGTACAATGTTCTACATTCTCATAATTTACTAGGTCTTTGTACACATTGTGGATGAATGTAATATCGGATGATCGATCTAAAAATCCTTATTTATTAGGAGCCACTTGCTCCCATATAGCAGTCTAGGTTCTAGCACCAAGTCCCCAGGGATGTTTATACAAATCTACTAACTCTTGATCCATTATGTTGATATATGATACAACACCAACTGATTTATAAACAAAGGCAAGCCCGGTCTAATATGAAATTAAAATCAAATTAGGGACCATGTCATCATTTTAACGGGTTCTAGACACGGTGTTTGAGTTGCCTTTTTGTATAAAGCACCAAAACATAAACAAAGACTAAACCACACAGTACAGAATAATAAAGCACATTGATTTTTTAACTACAATTCATAACAAAGACCGGGCCACACATTTCATATAATATAAAAAAAAAACTTTCTAGAACCACATAATACAACCATAACAATTAATCCACGAATTAGACAAAAAAATTGCCCTTAAAAGCCTGAATAAATCAACTCATATCTTTGAAACACAACATATGATACTGGGTGAATACGACCATATAAGTTTTGGGACCACATGTCCCGAACACAAAATAGATTAGGGATCACATCCATTTAACAAAAAATTTGTAATTCAAACTAGAACACCTTTCGAAGCTTTTGTTACTCCACTTTCCTTGAACTTCCCTTTCACTCGTTGATATCTTATTAGGGTTTGAAGTTAGGAAAATCCTGATTACACTAATAAGGTTAGGTGGATAAAGGCAAGCGAATCTTGTGTTGAAGTTTCAGAGAAGAACTTGATTATGGTGTAAGATTATGCGAATTTAGGGAAAGAAAATGATCTAGAGTGTCAATTTGAGGTTAAAATCAATGTGGGCGAGTGAAGAAGATCGATGTCGGGAAATGGTACTTAGAAAACTCCTTTTGTTTTGATCTCACTTTGAGAGGATTGTGGCAAATTATTTTTATTTTGGGTTAAAAGAGGGTCCCAACAACAAGTAGCCAGTGGCATCCATGTCAAGGTGGTTCTGTTCATCGCTTGCCTAGCAAAGCAAGCCAGACAGGGGCATGGATGAGTTATGACATAAATGCCGTATGTGAATAGACTAAAAAAACTTGAAGGGAAAATTAGAATTTATGAGATAAAGTCGGTAAGTATGCACCTTTTCCCCGATGTTTTGTTAATACAGAAATGTAATCTTGCATTATCTTTAGGTTAGTACTTAAAAGAAACGGAAATCGATTATCCACAGAAAATTTAATCTTGTCTGGATAGAATCGTTGGTTCGGATGTGACGAAGCCAAACCATTTTTGTAAGATTAGCTTCGCCATACGCCCCAACAAGATGGCAATAGGGCGGATTTTCTGTTCTCGCTTCATTCATTCTTACGGAAGAAGTATGATTTGGGCAACGGAAGTTTAACGTAGTTCGGTTTTCTGTAAACTCAGGCAGTTTGGGGTAGTTATGTCGCCCGCCCCCATTATATTAAAATGATTTATAATTATATTATTTTTAATTTATATTTTAATATAATAATCATAATTAAATATTTTTGATAAAATAATTTATAAATAATTTTAATGAATAAAAACAAAATAAAAACAAATGTAAAACTTGAATGTGCGTATGATAATTTTCTACTACCCGATCAACTCCTCGTCCCATTTAATTTTTAAGCCAAATGTATATAGAAAATGATTTCAATAAATAAGACAAAGCAGATGAGCGCCTATCCCAAACTCCGCTCAAGCACACATCCCGCCATTGCTTGATCCTCATAATGTGAAGTTATTAATTTCTTGAGCACCGAGGATACATACAGGACAATGCCAAAAAATATATATAGTTTTGACTTGCTAATTTTGAAATGTATAGTAAAGGTTGTAATGTTTAATAAAGCAATTTTTTCTTTGTTATTTTTAAAGATTTATATACATACACTTTCTCAAAACTCGAATAATTATTTTCTAAAATGATATTTTTTTACTCGATAATACTAATTAATTAAATAATTAAAAGTTATTTTCATTCTAAGATAATAAAGCATATGGCATTAAATATACTTAAATTTTTATGTACAAATATGAGTTACTAAAATCATCCTGAAAATATTGTTGAAGATGCTGAAAAGTCTGAAAATAAAAGGGGAAATTGAGTTTTGACTAACTAATTCTAAAATATATAGAAAAGGTCAATTTGATAAATTAGTTTATTTTCATCTACTTCATGCAATATGTTTAATATATATATTTTTTTTTTCATATATAAATATTATTTAAATTGATCACTTTACTTTGATAACATTTAAAATAAAAAAAAAATTAAACAGTTGCAACTTGGTCATCTGAAGTCGATAAGATATCATCACATGTAAATAAATATATTATAAATTTTTGTTATATATTATGAGATATGAATATCATTGTAGACAAATTGTCCGCCATTTTGAAGTTATACATAAAATCCTTTCTAGCCAGTTTTGAAACCAGATAAACCGTGGGAAGAACTGGGATTTGGTCCTCTCCTGTCAAGGTTCTCTCATCACAGCGAGAGCAGAAATTAATGAGACAGAGAAAGTGGGGATACAATTATCTTCACATACATTGTCATTAATGGCAATGTTAAGTAAGGTAGTAAACTTACTGACCTGAAACTCCCTTTCTATGCCCTTGCTGTTTTTAATTAAGAACGCTTTATCACTTCTAAAATAGAGGATTAATTATAACAATTTTCTCTTAAACTTTCATTCAAATATTGAATAGCTTTGAAGTTGGATCAGACTAAAATTGCACTTCTAAGTAATATTTAACTTTATTTATGGATATGTTCGTCTACAAATTTTATTTTTCAGTTAGCAAATCGTGCTCTCCCTTTCTCGCAACCGTGATTAATTGCTATTTGTTTGAATCTTCCAAAAGTAATGTGCAAAGATGCCTTCAGATGTACATGCTCTCCATTCGTGGATACCCTGCTACTTGACAAAAAAAAAGAATAAAATACTAATGAAATTAAATTTTCATATTTGATTTCACTGAAACTATATAAAAATCAAATATAATCAAAATTTCTAAAATTTTAGATATTTTGAAATTTCATACTTATGTAATGTAAAGAAACAAAAATAGAGTTAGAATAAAGTACAAATTAGTTTATTCAGTTTTTGATGGGTCCAAACTACACGCAAGGCAGCTCGTATGCCACCAAAAGCTAGGTTTGAGAGGGGATAAAGAAGTGTACCCAATAAAAAGACATAAAAAGCCTTGCCCACCACACATATGCCTAAACACAAGGCCTGTGTCGGGGACCCGGCTCACCCTGGGCTCGAGAAGGTGCATTGCGAAACATCTAAAGAACTCGTATTAAAGAAAAATTCCAACTTTCCTGCACTACATCTCCACCACTCAGGAAAGTAGATATTTCCAATAATTGTTCATCAATTATCCTTTGGTTTAATTTCAGTTAACGATAAGGAAAGAAAACCTCCTCCTAATGGGACAAATATGGCATCACTAATTCAACTAAGAAAGTTATCAACATCCTTATTACTGGTTGAATGATAAGGAAAGAAAATCCTTCACCCAATGGGAGAAATATGGCATCACCGATCCAACTAGGAAAGTTAATGACCATCCCTATTAATTCCAAGTAATCAGGATAAAGAAAAGAAACCCATCCATAGAGAAATATCTCGTATCATCATCCAACTAGGAAAAGTTATCATGATCATCCATTATAAATACTAGGCCAACTCCATCGATGAAAGGAGCAAAAAAATTCATAATCCCTGCGCTGATCTTCTTCCACCAGCATCGACTTAGGTATCTAGAGGCACGGTGAACTTTCGCTGACCGCTTCTTATTTTTCTCGTAGGGGAGCCGAACATCTACAAGAAGTGGATCAAATTTAATAATCTGGAAGAAGTCTGGCCGCTGATGTTGCTCATGAATACTGCCTATGGGAACGATAGCCTACAAACAAAAGACGATCTCACCGATCGATGGTATCAACTTGGAACACAAGCAAGACGTCGCCAACCTCCAAGGATGCACTTGCTGCCACGATAGCTTCACCTCCGCGCGCCATCAGAAACCCACTGCACACCGACGTATGGAGGTGCTCCGTCTTCACTAACCACCGTTTGTCGAGAGAGCCGGAGTGAACTACCAGTAAACACAACGCCCCCAAGAGGTGTTTTGGCAGAGCCCCAGGAGGCCAAAACACCACACCATAAGAAGAACACAACACTCACCCTCCCCGAGAGGCAAATGAGAAGGGAGAGGCCAGCTTTCGGCAGCCCAGGGTTTGTATCTCAGCCATAAAGAGCCGTAGCTTAGTTTCATGAGCCATGAAGCTTGGAGCCATATTTAGCCTGCAAGGGCACACAAATCTAGAACTACAGCCAAGCTGAGCTGAACCCGCCTATACACAACAGCCCAGAGCACAGCTCACCAAAGAGCACAAGCACCTCGGAGGTGAGAGTTCAAATGGCAATGTGAAGTAAAGGCACAATGTTTTCAGAGCTGGCAAATTTCTCAGCTGAGTTTAACCATTAAAATAACAATGTACCCCACGAAAGCAAGTAAATTACAGAGCGACCACTGCAGCAAATGATCTCGGAGCGATTAGTCAAATTAAAAGAGCATAAATAAATGTATAATAGCTTCCAGGAGCTGGTGAAGCCTACCAGGTGTTACACAGCCCAGATACTGCACCAGCCGAGCTAACTACTAAAAAGGCACAATACCCCTGTGAGCTGGGGCACCAATTTTCAAAGCTTAATCATAAAAAGTAATAATAGCCTCAGAAGCACAGAGCTCAGAAGGCGCAACAGCTCTAGAGCAAACAGTTTAGTTCAAAGGATACAAACAAACAAGAGGCACATTCTAGGAGCAAGAGTTTAATTCATGCTAATAGCCCAGAGCTTAACAACTTAGTTCAAAAGAGCATAAAATGTTTTTAAGCAAAATAGTCAGAGCCATAATTTTATTTAAGAAGTAAATAGCCCAGAGCCAAGCAACTCGCTTTAAGAGCACAACCGTCAAAAGGGCACAGCTGGAGTGAGGCCAGTAGCTCGGCCAAAGCTTAACCAAAAGGCACAACACTGTGAGCCAAGAATCCCACTGAGCTGAATCAAGCCAAAATTAAAAGAGTCTGAGCTAAGCACCGCTTGAAAGCTTAATCGTCATATAAGACACAACACTGGCAGCCCAAAGAGAGCCAATGTTAATTAGTCTAAAAGAGAAACAACTAGGAGGTGACAGTCAGCGGTGAGTCAATTATATGGCACAATTTTTAGATCAAGAAAATGCCGTTTATAGCATAACTGGCCAAAAAGGCGGAATGTACCAGAGGCCGACACTGGGCTCTGGTAAGAGTACAATAAATTTCGAGGTGACAAATTCAGAGCCAAGTGCAGCTAAGTTCGTAAGGAAGGGAATACCAAATTTTTAGAGCCATAAGGCAACAATCTCGAGCTTAATCCATCAAAAGGCGGGAACGCCTCAGGAGCGAATAGCTAGTTCAAACGTATATGTCAGCCAGGAGGCGACAGCCTAGGAGCTGGCAGTCCACTAGAAGGCACAAACAAACAGAGCTAAAATTTCGCTTTCTCTCGAGCTTAACTACTCAAAATGCAATAAATAGCTCGGCTGCTTCACGCTTTTATTTAATCGCTTAAAAAGGTACACACCAGAGCTAACGAGCCCAACGGCGAATTGCACAGAGCGACAACTTCACCAGCGGGAGTGCGTTATCGGTGAAGTGTATTAGGCTCAGAGGCAAAGAGCCTAAGAACCAATAACTCCGCTTCTAATGGCTTAAATAACTCAAGAGGCGACAATTTCAAGAATGAATAATTTAGAAGCAATGAATCTTTATGAGCGAATAACCTGGGCTTCAAAGAGTTAAACAATTGGTATACAGCTCTAGAGCGACAGCTCAAAGCTCCTGCAAGGTCAAGAACCAAAATAGAATGGGCCTCATCAGAGCATAAACAAATTTGGAGGCAAGACAACGAAATCACCAAAAGCGCTTCTGAGATTGTCGAAGACATCTGCAAACCTATGGGATGTAAGAGGTCTTCAAGAACACAAGAAAATGATACAAAGGATGTTTCTAAAAGCATAGGAAAACGATAAACTTAACGGTGCGAAAAATCTAATGGCCATCAATATCGCAAGACATCCCGACGCGACAAAGCCCCAATCAAACCATCCCCAATTAGCCACGTTGAAATCCCACCGATCCGAAACACCAATAATCCACTTGCCCAAGCTCCAGCCTGTCCAAGGGCCGAGGAGGCAACCAGGGGTCCAAAAACCACACGTAAGGCCTAAACTAGCCCAAAAGCTTAGGCCTGAGAGGGAGAAAAAGAAGGTGCCCAATAAAGTACATAAAGAGCTCCACCCACCACATATGCCTAAACATCGAAGGCCCAGGGCCGGATCCCGATTCACCCTGCCTAAGAAGCAGTGACGTGAAATATCACAGAACTATATTAAAGGAGTACCCAATCATTTAACTGTCCCCATATTTGGTAAAGATTTATGAAGGAATGTTCGCTATGACATCCAACAGAAGATGGTATTCATCCAACTAGAAGGGTGACATTTTGTCTTATTAATTGAAGATCGAGAGAGAAATTATCACGAGAAGATCAGACACCCACAGGTGTTAGCACTGTCATTGCGGAAGCATCAATATCTTGGCCTGCAGGTAACAAAATGCATAACTCAGAGTTGACCTTCCCACTAAATAATCACCAGTACGAGGCAACGAGAACTCCACTGGACCTTTGGCTTTTATTTTCTGCAGTGGGAGCCGGATATCCAGTCGATCAAATTGTACCTCATAAGCTCCTGGGCCATGCCGAAAAGCACCACGCCTGGCGCCGTCTGAACGACACTTTAAAACAAGGTAATCTCTCAACACGGCTGGTATCAACTCGGAATGACAAGAAGGAGCCACAAATCCCCGCCTGGCTGATGTGCTCGCAAGGCGACGGGATAGTCGACCTCCCAAAGGCATACTGGAACTCTACACTCTAATACCCGACAGATGAGTGCGCTCCGTCTCAACAATCACGCTTGTCAGAGAGAGTCGTAGTAACTCTCCAGTAAAATACACCCCTAAGAGGCAGCTCGAGGAGGCCAAAACACCATTACCCCAAGAAGAACAGAACACCTCGACCCTCCTGAGAGAAAATGAGCGAGAACTAGCTGGCAGCCCAGAGCCTTTAGAGCTGGGCCAAGAGCCGTAGCTAAGTTTCAAGGAGTCATGAAGCTCGGAGCAAGAGTCAATCTGTAAGGCATATACTTAGGAGCTAGCAATGGCTTTTCGGAGCTTAACTGCAAAAAGGCACATTAGTCAGGAGCGACAACAAATAAAAGAGAAGGCACTTTGGGAGTAGAGAGGCTCTGTGGCCGCGAAACTGGGCCTAAGGCAATAACAGCCTGTGGATCTGCCACTAGTTTTCAAAGCTCAATCAAGCAAAAAGGCACAGAATGTAAGAAGAGCCATGTAGCTAGTTTTTGTGAGCTTAACCACTCAAAAAGGCACAACAGCCAGCAACACTGGGCCAAGAGCATAAAATAAATACGGAGGCGTAATAGCTCAGGTTTCACGTAGCCTGGCTCATAAGGCTTAGTTGTTCAGGAGCCAAGGTACTAGCTTTGTTTAACTACTAAAAGGTACACAGTCACAAGAGCCACGCCTAATTCTTTCAAAGCGAATCGCTAAAAAAGGTATAATAAATTCAGTTTAATATCAAAAGGCTAATAGCCTAGGAACAACAACTTAGCTCAAAGGAGCATAAACCCAAGAAGGTAATGAGTCCAGGCGTGTACCAAGAGCTCGACCAGGGCCATGCAATGCACCCAAGAGCCAACAACTCACTTCGCAAGAGCACAAACAACCAGGCGCACAGCCCAAGAGCCACCTCGCCCCTGTAAGGCAATAGCCTAGAGCCACAACCTGGGCCAGAGACACCACCAAAAGGGCACAGCCAAGAAGCTGCAACACACCAAAGCGACCACAAAAGCACAACAAATTCTAGGATGCTAACCTGGCCAAGAGTTTAATCATTAAAAGGCAAACAGCTCAGAGCGGGCGAGTCGCGCCTTTCAGCTAACTTCTCAAAAAGACACAATGCACCAAGAGCCGAATAACTCAGCCTAAAAAGAGCACAACAACAGGACATCCACAGCAAGTGAAGGTGCTCACAGGCCAATGAGTCAGAGCGGCGAAACACACTAGCTAATCGCCGCAAGGCGCAATACCAGGAGCGAATAAGCAGTTCCTGCAAGAAAGAGCAAGACAAACTGGAAAGATGTCAAGAGCCGCAGCTCAATAGCACAACCTGTGAGCCATACCACAGAGCTTAATCGTCAAAAGTCAGCCTAGTCAGGAGCGAATAGCCAAAGGCCGAATTGTCAGAGCAATAGCCTGGCCTAAGGAGGATAAACAGAATTTCACATAGTAAGAATAGAAATGTACAGAAGAGCCCAAGATCCAAATAGTCATTTAAAATAATTAACACATCCATGAGAGCTAATAGTTCAAGAACTGAATAATTTAGAAGGCAACAATTTCAAAGATTTAAACAACTCGCTTCAAAGAGGTTAACAACTCAAAAGGCGGACAGAAATTAGGAGCAAATAGCTCAAAGAGTAAATAAATTAAAGGTATGCCAAGAACTAAATAGAAATGGCCCAATATATGTACTGCAGGCAAGATAACTTAACCACAAAAGCAAGCTGGTATCATTTCAAGATACTCAATCCCAATGGAGGAAGAACAGTGTGAAAATGATAGAGGATGTTTCTAAAAGACAGTGGAAACGACAAATGAATGGAAGGAAATCAGCTGGCCATCATTAGTATCAAGATGATCCGACGTTTACTAAAGCTCTAATCAATCCATCCCCATTAGCCACGCAACTAATCTTGATCAGAGAAATAATTCAGCTCTGCTGAGCTTGTTTCAAATTAAGGTCGAGGAGGCAACTCCAAACTGAAACCACATGCGTGGCCCACGCTAAACCCAAAAGCTAGTGTCGAGAGGGGCAAAGACAGCCCAATAAAGACATGCGCAGCCTGACCCACCACATACATTTCAAACACGAAGGCCTAGGCCGGGGATCCGATTCACCTCGTCTAAGAAGCAAGTGATGTAAAGATCCAATAACTCCATACATGAGTACCCAACTTCCTAATTAAATTTCCACCAATTAGTAGCGAGATATTTCCTAATAATTGTTCATCAATTATCCCTCACCCAATGGGAGAAATATGTGTATCATCATCCAACTAGGAAAGTTATCAATTATCCCTTCTTAATCGGTTATCTATTGTATAAAAGAAAATTCGCTTCACCCAATGGGAGAAATATCCAGTGATCATTATCCAACTAGAAAGTTATCATGATCATCCAATATAACACTGTGCCACCCCATTGGTGGTGTATCGTATAAAAATTCAATCCCCTATACATCTCTCTTCCACTGGAAAGAACGACTTAGGTATCGAGAGGCAACGGGCAGACTCGCCGATCCTTTTGGCTTCTTATTCTTCAGAGAGAGATGGTCATCCGTGAATGCTGGACCAGCCCAACAAATCTGCAGTTCTAACCTACCGATTGAAAAGAATCATCAAGTTTAAACTTATTTTTATTATTCTCCAATTTTTTTTCCTTTCAAGTTTTCTTTCCTTAATACTTACCGATTTCAACCAAGCCAAAGGTTATGCATTCTTCTCTTTCCTTGAAATTCTCATATATATAAAGACATCACTAATTATCCCCATCAAATATATAAGACCACATGCTGATCAAAGGGATCCTATATCTCCCTCCTTTCAATGCTTCTCCCACATCTTAGGTAGAAAAGAATCTTCAATTGAACAAACTCAAATTATGAAAAAGATTTAAAAATAAATAAAACTGTGACATCAATGGCCTCACAAATTATAAATCATATCTTTGTAAATCTCAGAAGAAGATAATCAAGAAGAAGAATTTATGACTACATTCCATTGATCATTATAAGTAAATAACTTAGGGAGCAACTATTACCGGCTTTTATTCTATACACTCGTTAATGGCCAAATTTTGATGATAACAAGCTCCTTTTCAACAGATAAAAATCAAATAATCACTAAGCTTCATTGTATGATAATAATAAGATTCATTAATCAAACTTTGGTTATGTAGATCAACATCCAAGTGAAGGATGCAAATTTTTTTGTTTCTGATGGTGTCTTAGAAAAAATTTCTGTTATACTAATTGTGCCAAAACTCTCCTTCCATTGTTTTGATAATTCAACCAATGATATTAACTCATATTTTATCAGCATGACCTTTCTGATATTTTCTATAGGGAGTATTAAACTCACTAACATTTTTTGATTATTAACTATTGCAATATAAATAATTATAATTGATTGTACACTTGTACACAATTATCTTTTGTACTTCTTTCACATATGACTATTTGAATTGAAGAGTATATAATTTCCATCACCTTAGTTTTATTTTCAAAGAAGTAACATCCAAGCCTATGCAATTCAATTCTTTAGTTTCTTTGATTTTTTGAACACTATGTGTTTCTTGGTTTGTTAAAGAAATATTTTGTTAAAAAAAAAAATTCAAAATTTGCAAATTTAGCATTTCCCATTTTGTATTTTCTTTTTTTATTTTATTTTTTGAAGAAAAAAACCCCATTTTGGAAAAAAAAAGAAAGATACATTTTCTCATTTCATGTATTTATATCATTATATGTATTTCTTAAAAAAAGACGTTATTTAAAAAAAGAAAAAACGAAAAACAAGGACGCCATTCTTATTAAAACAAAAATTTATATGTGTCGATTTTTAAATTAGTACCTCAAAAGGCTCTTTAATCAAATCACCCTTAAATATACACACATAGTCATATATCTAATATAATTGTTGATATGACGTCATTTCATGGTTTTTATCATTAGCACGATTTTTAAAAAATATTATTTCAAAAAAGAAAAAGAAAATATGACTATCTATTTAAAATGAAAACAGATAGTATTTTGATTTTTAAATAAAATTGAAAAGGCTTAATCAAATCACCCTTAAATGATAATAAATAACAGAAATATATATCTGGCCAATTGAAATTAGATATGACGTCTAATTAATTTTGTCAACTTCAAACAATTTGTTGAAATTCACACTACATTGGAAAGTGTCAAATGTTCACATTGATGGAAAATTATTTCTACTACCTTGGTCCCATTTCTTTATCAGGTTATTACAGACTCCAACTATATAACAAATACATAGAATGCACATTCCATAGCAAATTAAGTGACTGCAATGGATGCTCTTTACTTGCTTTTATATGTATTAATTCATACTGTGGTATTACAGACCTGTCACACAAGTAAGGGCTATGTGGCGATGGCGCAGCCCTTAGAAACTGCTTCTTCAACGGACGGCTGCAGCTTCTTCAAATCTGACTTATGATGTTGAAACTGATCCAATTGAAAGCCCATATGGCAGCCTCTGCCATCCTCTCAGACAGAATTTCCAGTGTCGAACATCTGTGCTCGGGGACTACTGATGCTAGCCTGCTGCAGCCATCACCGCCTCTTTACTATTATCTTCACCACCTCCACTTAGCAGTTCAAGGAGTTTCATGAATCTCTTGGCTTTTGTCTACCTAGAAGCATATGATTCTTGCATATATCTAGTATACCTAGAATAAGCTTGATGTTACGACAAATATCATATTATGTTTTTCAGTTCAAATATGAATGGAAATAAGTAATATCTTTTGAAATATTTCAGAAACTGAAGTTTGCTTACTTCTCAGCATCGATGAAACATTATGTTTATATGTTTGGCTGTATTAATTAATGACAGAAATGACAAATGGACTCTCCTCAGTTTATGTTTATATATATGTGTGCAAAGAGAGAGGTAGAGAGTCACCAAGATCTACCACTTTAAAAAATTATTTTGATAGAAATCCTGCTGCATGCAAATAAGCCTATATCATTAGTAGCAACTAGTATGTCATCAACATACAAAACCAGAAGATGTGCGATTCCTGACTGGAACTTATGGGATATATACATCCATCCACTATATTTTATCTCAAACCAATGAGACTATCACTTGAATGAAATTTTTAGTATCACTATGAAGCCATAAGTCCATAGATGGATTCTCTTTAGCTTACAAATCATTTTCTTTAATTCAAGCAAAATTTTCAGTTGTACCATATAAAATTGTTAAAAGTTAATGTTGTCAATGAGGAATGCCGTTTCTACATCCATCCGATGTAAACCAATATCAAAATATGCAACAAGTGTCATTACGCCTTTGTTAGTCATGAAACCGAGAGAAAGTCTCTTGAAATCACGCCTTCCTTTCGGTAAAGCCCTTAGCAACAAGAGACAGATTCATATACCTTCCACATCACTTTTCTGTAATCCTCTGGTTTTAAATATCCATTTCAACAATGGGTTTTGTAACCTTTCAAAGTGTCGAGACAAGATCCCAAACATCATTGTCTTGCATGGACTTGTATTCCTCATTCAAGCCATTAATTCACTTTTGAAAATCAGAGCTTTGTATTGATTGATGGAAGTTAATGGGATCATCTATCATTATACTAATTTCATCCTCATGCTCTTGGAGAAAAACTACATAATCATCCTGTGTCAGTCGCTCTCCTTCTGGTGGATCCCCCAGCGGCATTTGTTCTTGGGTTGTTTAGTTTGTTCTTCATGAATAATATCCTCATTTTGAATAGGGATTTGCTCATTGTGTATGGGAATCAAATCAACATTGTCTTGTTCCAGATTTGTTTCTTAATCAATGACAGGAATAGGAACCTCTACATAGTCAAGATTAATAGAAGGAGTCGAAAAAGATTCCTCCTTTTCAAAGACAATGTCTCTAACCTTATTTCTCTCCCCCCCACCCACCCCCAAAACTCAACATCCCTAAAAGAGAAATTAGCAGCCTTATCCTAAAATGGCTTTGATTGTGGGACTATGAAAATTTGTAACCCTTAGACCTTTTAGAGTTTCCTATAAAGAAAGGTATGGAAGTAGTCTAGAGTTCAATTTATCTTCACAGCTCTTATAAGGCCTTGCCTTTAGTCAGATCCCCTGATTTGTGAAAACAAGCTTAAATCTGTGGTTTTCAATGGTCTGCTTTTCATAAGGGTCTTTATTGTCGCTTTTAGCAGGTACTTTGTTAAGAATATAAGATGTAGTCTTTAATGCTTTCCCCAATAGAAATTCTGAGTAAGGTAGATTGAATTAATCATACTTTAATATGTCCTTAAGAGTTATGTTTCATCTTAGATACACCATTCATGCTAAGTGATCCTGCTAAATATAGTGTATTGTTGGACAATTCCACACTCCTCTGTGGTATTTAGTAAAATGGACCTGACGTTGTTCAATGCAGATCTATCATACCCGCCTATAGTATTCACCACCATCACACAGAATATATGACGACTTTAATTCTTTTGTTGAGTTTATTCTCAACTTTCAAATTTTTAAAAGCTCTGAATATGTCCTAATGATTGAGAAGTCTCTTTAATTGAGTGTATAGGTATCCGCTGCCTAGAATAATCGCTCATAAATGAAATAAAATATTGTTCAGCTATTCTAAGGGCCTGTGAATGGTCCACAAATATCTCAGATGAATAAGAAAATTAAGCTCTACTCATTTCCCAACCTCAGTTTTGTTTGCTTTCCCTTAATACACCAACATGGGTATTACATGAATAAATCATGTGAACTGGCATCCTATTAGACACAAACCTCTTAATTCTATTTTAAATATATGATCTAATCGCTTGTTACAAAGTCGGAGTTCTCGTATGTCAATCTCTCTTTTGTACTACGTGAAATATGCAAGGTTTTGTAATATGGGGCTAAATTATATCAAGCAAATAAAATTGTCAAATCCCAAATAAAGAACCAGTACCAACAATATTTGAATCAAATAAAGACTAAACTAACTATTTCATGAATAAGATAACCCACCTATCCTAAATGTAAATAGAAACTAAATCATTTAAACATTTTGCATAATAAAAGTCTCTTTTCAAATCAATAATTATAATCTTAATAACAACTGAAAATGCTCATTAGCCTTACCTTCCAATTACTTTCCATCGCCTACATAGATGAATCTTTCACATCATTTGATCTTTATAGCTTAAAGTAACTAAGGCATATAGAAACACTTATATGAGTAGTAGCATTAATCTATCACTAAGTATTTAGGTACATAAGCTAAATTAACATCTGAACAAACCAAAGTAAGAAGTGTACATTTCTTTACATGTCAGGTGTGATAGTTAGTACAGTCCTTTTTCATGTGCCCGGAAGTCTTACAAAAGTAACAACCTTGATCTTGTGCCTTATGGTTTTTCTTTTGAGCTAGATCACTTGCTACTTCCTTATCTTTATTTCTCTTCTCTTATTTTATCCTTGTAGGTATCACAAACAGAGCACTTCAATCTTTTCTTTCTTCAACCTTTCTTCCTCTTGCACATAATATGAAATGAGTTCATTGAGGGTCCATTTCTCCTTTTGGCAGTTATAATTGACCTTAAATTGACTGAATTGTGTAGGAAGTGATAATAAAACCAAATGCACTAGTAAATCGTCAGATAACTCCAACTTTTGTGCCTTGAGTTTTGAAGCAATGTTAGACATCTGCATGATGACTTCCTTATATTTCCATGACCCTGATACTTCATTGAAACCAAGCTCCCTAAAAGAGTGCTTGTTTCAACCTTATTGTTTTTCCCAAAACGCTTTTCAATATCAAGGAATTCTTCGATGGTGGTAACCTCTTTTGATACTATGTCCCTGAAGGTTTCTAAAATGCCGCGCTTTATGATCATGAGACTCATACGATTTGAACGATCCTACCTCTCAAGTTCCTTTTTAGCTTCAATAAAGCTATCCGTAGTGAGAGGTGGAGGTCGATCAGTCCTTACAGCAAGTCCAAATCCATGCAGCCAAGAACGATTAAAACATTCTCTTTCCAATCCTTAATGTTAGTCCCATTAGGAATGAGAATGAAATTTATATTAGTAGATAATATAGAAATAGAAGCATTAGCCGAACAAAATAAGTAAAGTTCACATAAGAGTCTATATAAAATTAAATAAATAAATTCCAATATTTGGTGGGTCTCATCACGAGATACCGAAAGTACAACAATATTTAGTCTGACTTCAATACTAATTTGTAAGTAGTTTCTCGTGCAAAGACCCCAAATATCTACAAGAAATCCTATGAAACAATAAGTCTATCTTTACGGATACAGTAAGCTACATGGAAACCTATAATTGTGACATTTATTACCGCAAGTGCATGCAATTCGCCAAGCACTAACTTTCCTCGGGGCTACCTAATACACACATGAATATATATATACACACAAACATCCAACATTCCTCATTAAACCATCTATGCGAGAGAGGTCACTTTGGTGACACGTTGTTTCAATAAGTTTATTAAAAAATGTTAAGCATCTAAAATTTGAATATAATTATTCCTTAATTTTATAATGCACAATCACCAAAATCAACAAAGAAAGATATATTGAAATATATGTTGATGTAGTTTGGAAAATGGGCCTGCAGCTCCACTCACTACAAACCCTCAAGGAGAGGTATACCCTGAAGCATCTAGGCCTGACGCCAGCCCGGATGAAGGCCCAATCCGCCATGCATGCTTCCATTGAAGCATCTGTGCCTTTCAAGGCCATCTGCACGAAGGCTCAATCCGCCGCCCAAAGGCCCCACATGGGTATCGGCGCCCACGTTATGCAACCGCCAAATCCCATAGATAAGGGAAAGAATAATCCTCGTGAATATATTTATCCCGCAACCAAACTAAATCTCACCAATATGAAATAAGATAATTCACTTATATAATGTACCTCATCCTCGCGGATCAGTTTCGATCCTATCAACGAAAGAAGGATAATTTAAATAAATCGCTTTTCATTATCAAATCCGCACTGAGTAATAGCAAGAAATATCCCGTCCAATGGGAAAGAATCCTTATCATCATATGACTGGGAAAACAAAGACTATAAATACTAAGCCACTCATATCGGTGAAAGGTACTACAAACATACGTTAACACATTCGCCTCTAAACAACCATCTTTTTCTCTCGTGAGCATAATCAGGATTTAGGTGCATCGGAGCGTTTACAAAGGCCCTCCCTCGCCACTCCCCTTCTTCCTTTTTGTTTTTGCAGAGAAGTGCCACGTCTGCAGCATGCGCATTCAAAGATCGCAAAGAATCCTACTTCAGCTCCCGACGATTAGAGCTCACAGATCACCACAAAGAATCATAGGTTTACTAACAACCCCGATACGCCTCCACTTTACCCGTTGAAAAACATCATCGCAAAGGTCTGCGGGAATGATACCATAATAAAGATTGATTTCTCAATTACTGGCGGTATCAACCCTAACACAAGCAGTGGAGCAACGCTAATCCGCCAAGGGATGCAGATCCGCCAGTGACGCGGATATCGTACTCACCTTTCGCGCGCGAAGATGCAAGCTACCAGACGAACGCAGGTAGACGCACCCGCCACCAACCAACGCCAAATAGAGAGTTAGAAATAACTCACCAGGCAAGACATAAACGCCCAAGGGAGACACGATAAACACAGAAGCGTCACAACTTTCCTCCCTACAAGGAAGCGGCAACACAATCTCGGCATTCCCCGAGGTGTCAAATGTAAGGCAGTCTGGGGGCCGAGCTGGGGGCACGGACTACAATTGGCCCTCGGAGAGGAGGGCAACTACAACACCTCGAGGGCACTGTCGGGAATGAAGAACTACGCCCACCCCCGCCAGAGTGCATAAGAGCACCGCCGGAGCAGAGGTTCAAGAGCCTCCAAGAAGAGCCCACCCGTGTGAAGGAAGGGTAAGAGGACGTGCTCCCGACACTCATGGACACCTTGGTACAACAAACCGATCACCCTTCATGTTCGAGGTGCTTCACTCCTCTTCCAAAGAAAATCCAAGATGCCAAGTGGAAGCATCTGATGGTGTCAGATCCAATGATCATCTCAACACTTACAAAAAAACCAAATGGTTTCACGGGTATCAAGATCCGGCATGATGCAAAGCTTTCGCCATCACACGGTAAGGCCCAACCTGGCTCGGTTTAATAGGCTTCCATCACATCAATCTCCTAATTCGTAGAGCTATCCATTGCGCTCGCCTCTCACTTCATCGGGCCAGACGTGATAGAAAGCCAAGCTATCATCTACCTACCATCAAATGTAGCTCGCGGTAAGAAAGCCCGAGGGCGTCTTATGCCGTCCGTAGATTCACGCCGAGTCTCTGAAGGTAGATATACCCGACGAGAAGTTCGCGATCACTGCATTCATTGCTGGATTAGGGGTTCAGTCGAAAGACTTGATGTTTTCCATCTCCAAAAATCCCCAAGCAAGCATGGCTGAGGTGCTCGCAAAAGCAGAGAAGTACATTAACGGTGAAGAAGCCCTCATATCTAAGAAAGGGAGCTCTTCCACCCATAAAGAAAAAAGCGCGCATAAGCGACGGTGACGAGCCCTTAAAGACAAAAGCGACGAGAAAGGTCTCCAAAGAAAGATGGAGAACGGTCCCCAAAAAGGCTGGAATCCCTGTAGATCAGTTTCGCTTCCACTGCAACTCAAAAGACGACGACGCGATTCGCTCAGCGTTCACCCTTAACGGCCCCAAGATCGCAGGTCCCGCCAAGACGAACGAATAGCTCTTGAGCGGCCAACTCAACAAAGTCAGACCCCACCTACAAGAGACAACACCGTGATATCATGAGTTCCACATGAATCACGGCACCGCGACGGACGCACCGCATATGTTTTTAAGAAGGAAATAGAGTATTTAATACTATGGATTCCGATGATTCATAGCCTTTGAAAATCAACCTCTGAATCAAGCTCAAAACTAAACTCGCTCGCCACCCACCACCACCACCTCTCGGCGTACAACAACTCAAAGACCAACAATTTTTAGAGAAATCCACATGGAGGACAAGAGGATCGCACAGGGGAGGGAATCCACCAGCCAGAGTTTCCATCCTCGCAAAGATCAAGTCACAGAGATAGCGGAAGTATGCCGGTGTCCAACCACTTACCGACATCCATAACTTTCTCACTCGCACCTAGAGGGATGCCAACACCCCTGCATGACACCCCCCCGTAATTGAGGCAAATAGGCTAACAAAACGGGTCCATCGGGTCCTAGCCGATAAGGGAATCTTCAATCTGATACCATCTTCGCCCCTACTCGATAAGATAGGAATTGGAAGTGAGAGAATGGAACCTGGCTAACACCTATCCATGAGGATTCTCTGAGAAAAGGTATTACTACTCCCTGGGTCTAATACAACTAGTACTCACCTCGGGAGATCTCCCATGTCAAAGCACGATGACGTTAAAGATTCCTCGCTGTAAATGCCCCATCCGCTTTATAATATGCTGTTAGGCGACCTCCTCCTCTTAATGTAATAGCCATCTCTCCGCTTTACCACATGATGATCAAGTTTCCTACCGTATGAATATGAATGGTTCGAGGAGACCAACGAGTGGCCGTGGAACGCTACTCCAAGATCTATGAAGCAAAACGGTCGATAATATCCTCGATGAGCCCGAATGTTAAGAAAATATTCACCAGACGAGCCTCGAAGATCCGAACTCAGATAGCTAGATAACGTACCTCGAACACTCGCCACATCACTCCCCAGCTAGCTTAAGATCTTAGTCTCTCTCACCCATTTTTTCGGTATGCACAAAGACGCTTTCTGTGGAAGAAAGCAGATACGAGGAATCGACCTCACGCACTACTCATAAGCTGGGTGCTTCATCTGCCTTTCAAACCAAAGAAAAAACAAAAGGAGGAGCTAGTGCCTCGACAGTAAAAAGCGATAAACGAGAGGTCGCAAATCTCTCCCAAGCAGGAGCGATAAGAGAGGTGGAATATCCGAATGGTTAGCCACCGCCAGACACGCAAAGGCAAAACTATGCCATTGCATCGACTTCACTCACATCAACAGAGCGCGCTCAGCGACGCTTTCTCACGCGACCGACTTACTCGCGATGCCATCGCTTGCCATGAACCCTGCTTTATGGATGCCTCTCCGCTACAATCAGATCAAAGACGGACCGTATGATCAAGAAAATACCACATTCGTCAACGCAGGGAACCTGGCCGTTATCGCGGTGATGCCTGGGACTCAAGAACAGGAACTACCCTACTGTAGGTCAGAACAGGATGTTCCAAGAAGATAGGAACAAACGTGCGATATACATGTATTACATGGGCTGTAATCCACTAATGCCGAAAGGTCTGACATAGCCTATCCATTCGAGGCGATCCAGATCTCGAGGAAGTACAACAGAAATCGAATCCATCCAAGTGTGCCTCTCTCTGAGTATTAGCTGAAATTCCTTAGGTTTCAGGAAGGTCAACTACCGAGCAATTGAGGCAAATCTGCATAAAATAATAAAGGCGGAGACATGCCACACCGTGCATAAGGAGGTCCAATGCCCTGACAGGAAGGATTGCCGCGAATCCGATCTGTATCCGTGGCTAGTGATGAAAGTCAAATTTCTTTCTTCCAAGTTCTAAAGAAGGCCTTCACTGGAAATACAAAGTGCAAAGAAGCGTTTCAGCATTGAAAGCATACTCGAGTTCCCTCCCCCATTCTGCAAGCCCCATCGATGAGCCCTCACTCTATACTCTAGCTGCATCGACTCGACTAGCCGTCCCTCGTCAGAGACAAAGACCGTGCAACACCCACATATTAAATGCATTCGAGGAGCAGTAAGAGAGGCACCAGGATGGAGAAATTAATCTTAGCACTAGTAACCGCAAATTTAAGCTCCGCCTACTTCCAGCTCATACCACAGAAGTTCCAACATAATATCCGATGAAGTAAGTGTTACATAAACCTGAGACCCTGTGAAGGCCGATGAAGTGAGCCATAGAGCCGAAGCCATAGTTCGGCACGTATAAGCCAAACTCGCATTAAAAGGGGCAGGCCTTAGCAGCATTTTGTCATGGAATTCACTCTCGCCAGAGCCTAATGAGAACACCAAGCACCGAACGCATCGCACGATCTCGAGTCTTCGAGATGTGGCCACAACGCATGCGAAGCTGGAGCGCATGAAATCTTGACCTCCCAAGAAGGAATAGACATTGAATATGCACTCACCTGATTCCAAGCCTCCAAATAACAGGGCCAACATAGTCGCTATGCAGCCCCCAACCCGCCCATTCACTGAAATTGACCACCTTGAGGTCCCGCACGCGACCCCAACCGGTAGTAAGACAAATAGAAGATACCTACGAGGCCAAAAGCGGAAGAATGATCCTATGTCTCAAAAAGGTACGAGATTTATTGAAAAAGTTTGTGCTGGTCCAGGTCAAACATATCCCTAGAGCAGAGAACTCCTAAACCGATGCCTTGGCAAAACTAGCGATAGCCTCACAGGAAGACCACAAAGAGTCAAACACCGTCGAATACCTTGCGCAACCTTTCTATAAATCTCTCGTGACGTAGTTGCCCAAATTGGGTCCGGAGCCGAACTGATGGACTCGATTCGGGACATACGACTTTCGACGTCTACCCGACGACCCGAAAGAAGCAGCTAAAATCAAGACGAGGTTAGCCAGGTTCACTAACCATAAGGGAAGCTTGTACAAGCTTGCGTTTCTTCACACTCCATCCTTTAGTGCACGCGAAAGACATTGAATACGCGCTAAGGGAAGTAATACCGAACGCATATGCTAAAATCATATTTGAGTCTCTGCATTAGCAGAAAGATCTTAAGACAGTGATTACCATCGCCCACAATACTCGCTGAC
Organism: Tetrastigma voinierianum; assembly: GCA_016808115.1. Classification (NCBI taxonomy): domain Eukaryota; kingdom Viridiplantae; phylum Streptophyta; class Magnoliopsida; order Vitales; family Vitaceae; genus Tetrastigma; species Tetrastigma voinierianum. Next base: position 125,031 of record JAEQBH010000879.1, on the reverse strand, counting down.
GCAACCGAATTGTCAGAAATGCAAGATCTCGCCAGAGCATGCTGGCGACTTCACGCTCCCATCGGGAGCTCTTGACATCAATTACAAGCCCCTGCCTTCCAACAAAGGCCTGATATTGTCGACCTTGCCTCTGGCGGCCAATGTAAATTCATCATCGTCGCAGATTACTTCACCAAGTGACCAAGGTCGGACCTTTATCATACCATGCAATGTAACAGGGCACTGTGTACGAGCCATCATGGTGGTCTAGATCCCAAGAGCCCCGGTATCGACAATGGAAAGCAATTTGACAACGCCAAGTTCGGGGTGGATTCTATGCCGAGCCTAATTAAGAATTACTTCGTCCCCAAAGACATCCATTAAATCTAATGGTCGTGCTAAGTCACCATCGTAACCCTAAGCGCCGTATCAAGACAAAATTGGAAGATTCAGCGCAACCGGTAGAATTCCTCCCGAGGTGCTATGGGCCTACGGGACAATGCAGAAGTCAGCAACCCGGGAAACCCCATTCGCCTAGCCTTCGCAATCGCAAAGAGCCCCCGCCGAGGTCGGATTAAAGTCCCTAAGGATCGAAGCGCTGATAAATATTGAACATTAATGACGAGGCCTCCGGGCTCAAATTCCGACTCTAGATGAAAACGTGAGCAGTTCCATGAGCACCTGAGGATCACTGCAGGAAGACTGGGCGAGGTGTCATTACAACCAGCACAACCTAGGAGCTACGTGCCGTGACCTAGTCTTGAAGAAGACATGATCCCGCTGAAGGGCGTGGAAAGAATCCAAATGCGATGGAAAACTAGGCCCCAATTGGGAGCGCCCCTACATCATATCCCACACATCGTGACCGGCAATTACGAGCTCCATAAAGGAGGAAAAATTCTAGATCATGCTTGGAATGGAACAAATTTTAAGCGCTTTATCGCTTGACTCGGTTTGTAATCTTAAATGAAGCGATCAATTTCGATGACGATTCGAAGCATCGTTATTTGGCACGCCCTGTCACTGCATATATAGCCACTTAAAATTACACACTGTAATGAGAAAGTTCATAGTCATAAAAGAAAAAGTCTCTCTTTGTTCCAATCAAATTACATTCCCAATTGCTAACCGCAGGCCATCCCTTACACTGAGATACATTATGCGCCCTCAAAAAAAACCTCAAGAAGAGGAAAGGAAAACTAGACAGCCATGAGAAGGGCGTAAAGGAAAAGAGAGAAGACAAAGAGCATAATGAAAGAGTTTCAGCGTAAAGGAAGAAAAAAGGAAGAAATAAGGAAGAGAGAATGGTTTAAAGAGAGTGAAGATTGTGGGTGGTTGAGAGAAAGCTGCACAAGAAGTGCCTTCCGACACATTCCCAGTTACCTGTTAGGAATAACACACCTAAGTAAAGGAGACTAGGGAAAAACACAACCCCATGCGTAAGTCCAACAAAACTAAACCAAAATCTTCGTGTGGATCCTCAAATAAGACGACTGCTTCGACACTTCATCCAAGTAACCTGGGCCACGCACTGTGAAGAGGCGTAATATTCAAAAGTATAAACTCCATAGCAATGAAGCTGGCCATTTATAAGAAGGCCAAAGCACTTTAAAAATTTATAATCGCTTCAAATTTCCATAACTCGCATTAAAGACGCCCCGCATCTTTACAATAAAATCGGGCTTCAAATGGTCGACGCAACGATTCACTCTTGACGAGCCCGACCACTCCGCACGTGCCTCACAACCTAAGAGTCGATCACCAGCTATATTGCCAACAAGTTAGCCACAAATACCGAGCCCAAGAGGCTCACTTCTCGACGAGCCCGACATTCCCGCACAGCCACGCAACCTAGAGTCGACGCCTCAAAGGAGATCACAAGAAGGCCCGCCCCGGCGCCCAAAGAGTCTACTTCCTTTGACGAGCTCGACCGCTTCCGCATGTGTCATGCAAACCTAAGAGTCACCACCCTCAGCTATATCGCCTAACAAGGCCTCACTACTAGAGCCTAGTGTACCACTCACGAGCCCGACCACTCTACACGCGTGCCACGCAGCCCAGATTAGATCACCCAGCTATATCGCCAACAAGGCCTCAATGCCCGGAGCCTAGTAGCTCACTTTGACGAGTTCGACTACTCTGCACAGGTCATGCAACCTAAGAGTTAGATCAGCTCAGCACGTCATCAAGGCCCCACCGAGCCTAGTAGCCCACTCGACTGAGCTCGACGACTCCGCATGCCACGCTAGTTCCCAGAAATGATCACCAGGCGCATCGCCAACATGCCTCGTCACCGGAGGCCCTGGGTGACACTTGACCAGCCCACCACCCGCATTGCGTCATGCAACCTAAGAGTCGCATCATCTCAGCTGAGATCCGCAACAAAGGCCTCAACGCCCGAGCCTGGGTGAGCTCACTCTTTGACGAAGGCCCGACCACTCCGCACACAGCCACGCAGCCTAGAGTCGATCGCCAGCCAGACGCCACCAAGGCCTCAACGCCCGAGCTCATAGCTCACTTTGACGAGCCTCGACCACTCCGCATACGCCGCAACCTAAGAGTCGATCAATCTCAGCTATACCGCTAACAAGGCACGCGCCCGGAGTCAGCAGGCCCATACTTCGACGAGCCTGACTACTCCGCACAGCCACGCAACCTGGGGAGCCGATCGCCAGGCTATATCGCCAACAAGGGCCTCAAAGACTGAGCCCAGAGGTTCACTTTAATGAAACGACCACTCGTGAGACAAAGCCACGCAGCCTCAGAGCCGATCACCACGATATCAGCTAACAAGGCCTCGCCGAGCTCAAAGACGCACTTCTACTGAGCTCACATCTCACGTAAGACGTGAAAGTGAGTCGATCACCAGCTATATCGCCACCAAGGCCTCAGCCCCCGGAGCCCAGTAGCTCACTTTGATCGAGCTCCGACCACTCGCACACGCCACGCGCAGCCAGAGGATCACCAGCCATATCGCCAACAAGGCCTCACTGAGCCTACTAGCCCACTGACCCAGCCTGACTACCTCGTGACAGTCATGCAACCCATGAGCTCAAAGATTTATCTCGTGCCAGTATCGTCACCAAGGCCTCAACCCTGAGCTCAGCTCACTTGACGAGCTCGACCACTCTGCACACGCCACGCACCTGGGAGTCGACCAAATGCAAAGATATCGCCACTAAGGTCTCAACTGGAGCCCAGCAGAGGTCACTGACGAGCCTTACCACTCAGACAGTCATGCAACCTAAGACGATCATCCCCAAAGATATCGCCAACAAGGCCTCGGGCCGCCGGAGCCCAGTAGCCTGTACTCACGAGTCTCACCACTGCACAGCCACGCAACCAAGGAGTAAGATCAGCATAGGCTATATCGCCAACAAGGCCTCATCGCTCAGAGCCCAGTAGCTCACTTTGACGAGCCTGGACATCTTCACAGCCACACAGCGTTAGGAGGTCGATCACCTCAGCTATATCGCCAACAAGTCCTCACCTGAGCTCAAGAGCTCACTTTGACGAGCTCGACTCACTGCGACAAAGCACAGGCTAGAGTCGATCACTGGTGCTATATCGCCAACAAGGCCTTCACTAAACCCAAGAGCTCACTTTGACGAGTCGACCACTGCGACAGTCATGCAACCTAAGAGTCAGATCAACTCAAAGATATCTAAGAATAAGGTCTTCAAATACTGGAGTCTAGTAACACTTGATGAGCCTGACTACTCTACACAAGCCATGCAAATTTAAGAGTCGATCACCAGCCATTTAGCCCGCAAGGCTCAAATACCAAGAGCCCAAGAATCTCACTTTGACGACTAGACCACACTACTGTGCCACGCAAACTTAAAAGTTCTGTTTCAAACAAAGAGTACCCCATGAAGCTCGCTCAGTCAAGAGCTCAACAATCGCCACCTCTACATCCCATGAGCTACTCAACTCGCATACCGAAGCCAAGAAATCAATACAATTCATAGAACAAATGAATGCCAAAAAGCGAGGTCGATAACGCCTAGCAAAGACGGCCCCATATTAGACCGACGCGGTTAGTCTCTACAATTAAAGCATGTTGAACGCTGATTTTGTGGCCTGATCTCTCCGTGATATTTAATCGTTTACTTTCCCCTACCTTTTGTCCAAGGGAAAAGTGAGGCGCCTGGGCATCTCTTCGGTTCAACCCTACTAATGGTCGAGGTTTCTCGCCATCGCCTAACCGGCAACAACTTAAGTGTCACCCAACACGCAGAAGAAGAACGACCGACCCATGATGAAAGCAAATAATGAAACAAAGCTTGGCCAACTCTAATCCATGCCTTGTCGACGGTCAAAAAGACTAGCGGATGCTGACGAGCTGGGTCCTGTGAATAAAACAAAAAGCTACCTCAGGAAAAACGCTAGGAAGAGTTGAGAGCAAAGAAGAGGTTTCAATATCAGGAGCACATAAGACAGAGGAGGTCTGCGAAAGAAATAGAAGGAAACTGAAAGAAGTGGGAGATGTGAGCGCAAAAACCATAGAGTCGTCATTATCGCAAGACGTATGACGACGATCAAACCTTAATTCAACCCAAATTTCAGCGCATCGCGGAAATTGCATCCGATACTGGAAACGTTATAGCCCTTGCCCACGCATCGTCGTGCATACAAGGGTCGGGGGCAATCGATAGGGTTTTGAAATGGGTCTTGTGCCCACTACAAACCCCAAAGAAGCAGGCATACCCGCTGAAGCATTTGTAGCCTTTCAAGCCACCGTGATGAAGGCCTAACCGCTAGGGTACCCATTGAAGCATCTATGCCTTTTGGCGCCAAAATTTCAGAATGAAGTTGGCTCAATCGCCGCCCAAGGGTCGATTATGGTAGTCAAGAAAGCCCACGCTCTCGCAACCAAGCCAATCTAATAAATCGCTTCTTTCAATATCAAATTTGATAATCAAAATACAAGAAATATCTCATTCCAATGGAAAAGAATCCTAATCACCATCCGATCGAGAAAACAAATACTATAAATACTGTTACCCCATCAAAGTACGCAAACATACGCAACACATTCCACATTCACCCTGCAGCAGTTGTCTCTCGAGTGACTAAGCATCGGAGCGGCCACAGGCGAAGCCCTTAAACCCTGCCTTGTTTTTCGAGATGGTGCCGCGTTGAGCACAACGGGACCTTGCGCGATCCTATGACCCCAGGCGATCAGGAGCACGGACCGACCACCAAGCGTCGAAGTAGGCCCAGCGGCTCTAGTGCCTTTCATTGATCAAATTGAAAAAAAGCATCATATATATATATATATATATATATATATATATATATATATATATATATATATATATATTAAATTCCTTTTAAATAAAATCCCACCACTTTGAATCCAAAACCAAATCTAAAACCGAATTAAAAAAAATCCTTATGTTTGAATTCGTAACCGGTTTTTTTTTAAAACCGAATCCAATTTTGAAGGATTTTTTTTAAATAAAAAAAAAATCAAAGTACCAAAACTAAAATGAAATCTAATATATATATATATTAAGTTTGAAACCGAATTTGAATGAGAATTAATTTTTTTTTTCATTAAAAAAAATTGTTTAACAGAATAAAAACAATATGAAAACGATCATATCAAATCACTATGAAACGAAATCTGAAGTTCTAGAAAAGAAAAAGTGATTTGATTTAATAAAAAATCATTCTTTTTCATCCTGAAGCATTTAGGGTGGGCCATGAGACAGAAGGCAGGCGTTGTTTTTCAATTCCTAACTTTATTTTTGTAATTCAATAAGAATGCTAAAGCCAATCAATCATGTTGGACCTTTAAAAAAAAAGTTTGGCAGATTTGAAATATAGCCCACAAAATCAAACCAAAAAATATTTAAAACAAAAATATATTCTTAATCATTCAACATATAATCAGAAGCTTTGTACCAATTGTTGATTAATAGGATTAAAAACAAAATCATCTATATATGACCAATAATATCTATACAGTATCTAATCCAAAACAAATATTTCCAAGATCTATGTCAAAACATTAAGAATAATAATATTGCAATAAATGCCAAAACATCCCTTGATCCAAGGTTGTTGAAGATTGTAAGTTCTTGATCTTTCTATATAATACGTATGTCCGAGATTCCTCTCTGATTTCTTGATGGGATGCCTAGAAAGAACAGAATAATACGTATATGTAGGTGAGTATAACCCTGAAAAACCTAATTAGTAATATTCCAATTTCGCCCACCATAAAATTAGGAATTTACTATCTAGTATCTACGCATAATATACCACATTTTATTATATGCTTCAACCCATTATTTAACATTAATTAGATCATTGTTATGATGTGTAAATTTATATAATAGCACTTAATAACATATGTGGGCTCACCTGTCAGCCTCTAGATCATTATTCTAATAAAAATGATAGATGGTGAGCTGTCGTTGACTTCTTGAGCCCAACTTGGGAGTCAGGTCGGATATCTCCTACCTCAGAAGGGGTTGACATTCCCCGGATGCCATCTCTCGGAGAGCTCTTATTTAACGAATGCTGATGGGTATATTCCCCTGGAGAGGGCATGAGTCCCTTCATGCCTTGCCATGAAGTCAAGATAGACAAATGTTCCCAGGATCCCTAATTGGAAAAACATCCACTCGAAAATTGTCTCCACGCGTGATATATGTGCCACCTTCTCCCCTCAGATGTAGTTTAAAGGAAGAACTAGTCTCGCATCACGAGATGAACCACCTTCCCCTTCGATTTGGGAAGTTGCAGCTTTCCTTGCAAAGTGGATCCCTTCCTCTCACGATAAAAAGAAAGGGAGGGAATTCGAGACACGAACGAAGGTAAGTTCTCAGGACCTAAAAATCCAAAATTTGGAGGAAAAAGGAGGATCTAACTTCAGCATCGGAGGGGCGACGGTGGAGACCTTCCCCTGCCGCTTTCCTAGTTATTTGTTTTGCAGGTCGTCACAGGCAGGTGCATGTTCCAATGATCTAGTGACTCAGAAGATTCTGGAGACTACAATTAGCGTCGTATGTGGGAAACGCCTAACAAGAAATCTTAGAGAGGGCGATACGAGGCACAGGTTCATCCTTTCTACAGTGATCTCTCTTTGCAGCTTAGTGGTTCCCGATCATTCCCTTAGGCCGTCGAGTTTATCACCATGCCTAGCACCTGTGAATCGGCCATCGGTTTTATAAAGCTTTGCGTCGGGAGATGGAGCTAAGCAAGAGAATTAGCCCCGAGCAAGTGGTAGTGCGTGAACTATCTGAGCCGTTTACAATAGAAGAGCGAGCTTCACGGGCTGCTTGGAGACGATGGGGTGAACCCGCGGCGCTACCGGCATGTACCCTTAACTGGGCAAATAAGGGTAAGGGAGCTGCCCTACCCGACCATAGGCGATCACACGGCGGATGATGAGTTCTCTTGGATAGCTCTCCGCTAAAAATCGTTCATCCACCTGCGGAAGCAATGCGAGAAAATTTGAGATCGAGAAAGATACCACACTTGATCCAGTAGTGTTTATTAGTGATAAAATGGTGAATGCGAAGAGAGGCGATCAAAGATAGGCCCGTTTAGAATTGGCCCGTAACATATATCTACCGATTCGAGGGTATACTTGCAATTTCCACGAGGCGATACCCGTTCGAGATACCTCCCCAGCTGCATGCAACATTTTTACCCCCATCCAGGGGAATAATGCGACGTGTTGTCTTTTGTAGGCGAATATTTTGGATTATGAGCCTCCTCGCGGATTTTTCATTCCACCGTTTGCTATGTACGATGGCTCCTTTGATCCACATGATCATATGTTGCACTTCGGCCCGAGGCAATGATCATGCGCGAGGCGATCGACTCACGTGTAAAGTATTCTGGAGTAACTGAAGGTCCGCTTGCTTTGGTTCCTGAAACTTCTAAGAGGATCTCCAAACTCATTCAGCGAATTATGGGCCGTGTTTGTCTCACAGTATCTATGTTCTATTCGGAAAAAATGAAACATCAGCTCGCTCCAGTCCATCTTCAAGCGGGACGACAAGCCGTCAAACAGATTGATGCTTATAGTATGGATGCAATTTTACAAAACTTCCGAAGGAGCTTTGGGCTGACTACTCATTTCTTCCAGTCCCTTTCCCTTGATCCACCTGCTGACCATGGGAAGGCGCATTGGGGTGGGCGACTACTCCCGCTGCGGAGGGATAGTATTTAAGGCGCCTCACGAACGATAATGATAATTGCCCCGAAGTCGTAAAGTGCACCCGCGAATAGACATCCGAGAGCAGGAAAGGAAGCCGGAAGCGGGGCTAAAAACGCACCCGAAACGTTCGAAAGAAGGGATCCTCCCAAATTCACCTCTTAACATCTCTTACGACCCGGCTACTCCCCTAATGCAGGATCACCAGAGTTGAATGGCCTCCCCCCATGCCAGAGTAAGTCGAACAGCCTTGACGATGGTGGGGTGCTTGATATCATAGGGATCACGACCATGAAACAAATCAATGCCAAGGCCTAAAGTTCCTAGTAGAAAGATTGATGCAGGCGGGCGCACCAGATTTGGTGGCAGAGTAGAGCGGGCGCCTGCGTGACGGTATCATTGCGCGGGCGTCGGAGTCGAGGCCACGACCTGATAACTTTGTATTGGGAGGTCCCTCGATGATCAATACCGGTCTAAGAGCGAGATGAAAAAATGCTCGCGTGCGACTGGAGTCGACGGAATAAACATCATCGACCTTACGGAGGCTTGACCGCGATGCGGCCGTCGATGGCCCTATATCCTTTTTCTCCGTGGCTTGGAGCCCATGTCATCACTCCCCATTATGATGAACTTATACTTACCTTGTGTATTAACAATTTTGATGTGCACAGGGTTCTAGTTGACCCAGGCAGCGCGGTTGTACTATTGCACCTTCCAGCCGTTATGCAGATGAAAGTCCCACTTAGTCATCTCAGTTCGACCGACATAATTTTGTCTGGATTCAATGGATCCACCTCACTCACAGTGGGAGATATTCCTCTCTCTGTCAAGGCAGGCTCGTAAGTGTTACCAAGCGCATGTCCCGTTCACGGCGCGAAAGGTAAAGGTCTGATGGCTCCTCTCACGAACCTCGCACTCATCACTTAGCAATTAAGGCCCTATTGCAGGGCCACTCAGAAGACGGGAACAGCGGGTGCCGTCCACTGCAATCCATGCTCCTGTAAGCCCAGACGAATGCACTACGTTAGTTCCCTCCTCCTTGTGAAAGAGGAAAGGGCGATTGCACGAGTATTGAAAATTTATGTGACCATGTCGCTTAGGTCACTCGGACATGACATGGATAAGCCCCGTAAACACTTCCCACGAGTTAAACGTTTTCCCATCATTGAGCCCATTCGGTAGAAAATGGTAGCTTCGCGCCACACGGCCGCCTTTGAGATCATTGGTGAGGTGGATAACTGGTGAGGATGGGTTTATCAGTGAAATGCCCGGTGAAACGCTGCGTGGTGGTAGTTCGAAGAAAGGGCAAATGGAGAGTGGCGTGGCGTACGGATCTTAACGAAGCGTGCCCCAAGGATAGCTTCCCACTACCTCGAATAGATCAGATTGTCGACGCATCGGTCGGGCATGGCATGTTATCGTTTCTCGATGCATTCTCCGGTTACCATTAGATTCCCATGTACCCACCCGATGCAAATAAAACATCCTTCATTACCCCCCACAGGCTCTACTGCTACAACGTGATGCCATTTGGGTAAAAGAACGTCGGGGCCACCTCTTGGGCGGTAACCCAGATGTTTTTCGACCCTTTACTGGCCCATGGAAGTGTATATGGACGATATGTTGACAAAAAAGTCGGGCGTCGAATCATGCTACTCATTTGCAACAGGTATTCGACCTCCTCGGAATCTATGTTATGAAACTCAATCCCTCAAAATGTACATTCGAGGTCGGTCTGAGTCGGTTCACGGGTTCATGATGACTCGGAGAGTTGGGGGCGACCCTCCCGACTTAAAGCCATCTTAAGTCTCGACCCCGAACTCTAGAAGCGGTGCAAGCAGTGTAGTAGGTCGGCGCTTTGGGGCGGTTTATTTCCGGTTCACGAGATCGCTTAAGCCATTTTTCGCCACCACTAAGGGAGCTAATCGGTAGAATGTGATGAAGATGTGTCGGACGCCGTCCGGATCAAGCGATGTTAGTCAAACCCCGATTCTATGAATCCACGAATCCGTGAGACTTTCTTTGTCTACTTAGCGGTTTCGAATCTGGTAAGTGCGCATTGTTCAAAGAGGGCGAAGGCGGTAAGCGATAGGTAGCTAGCCGTCGACAAATCCTTAAGCGTGTAGAGGGCGGGTATAGCCGTCTTGAAGTAGGTATACCCAGTATACGGATAGCGACCAAAAACCTTTACTTCGGGGCATATCTATTGTTGTATTAGCGAGCCTCCCTCTCCGGAACACTATACCTGGCTTGGGTTATGGAAGAATGGCTTCATTTGAGCGATCAAACTAAGCGAATATGGCGTCAATATAGGCGAGGCTTTCAAAAGGCAGTCTTTGGCGAACCGCGTCGAACTCCCAGGGCGGAAAACCTTGCCCGAGCATTTCAGTTGGTGAACACTTAACATTGACGGGGCCTCCAGACAAACTGGGGCTGGCATCGACTTTCTGATTAGGTCCCGTCGAGGGGATAAGATTAAACGAGGCAATCCGGCTGGTTGAGTGCCTCTGTGTGAGTCGAATGTGAGGCCATCTGGGTTTGGGCTTGAACTAACGACCACCATGTGCGCTTGACAAGCTCCTCATCAGAAGTGATTCCCTGATTGGTGGTCGGGCGAGTGAGCTGAAGAGTTCGAGATCCAGGGATCCCTTATTAATTGGAATATGTGCTTTCTGGGTGAAGCAGTGGCAAAAAAGCTGACTTTACCGATTACGGAAGGTACGGGCAGATTACTGGGAGCGTAACGAAAGGGAAAATGCCACTGGCTTTGTGGTAAAGCTTCCTACCACTCCAACGAAACTATACTTACACTTCTCTATTATCATTGAGCTTCAAAGCCGATTGAGTTCAGTAAATAAATCAAGTAGATGAGAATACGCTTATAGATGGACCCCATTTAGCTATATCTAAGAGCAGGCCAGCTCCTGTTGAAATAAGGCCCGCAAACTGAGAGCCAGACATTTCGGTTTCACTTGGTCGATGGACAACTATCTGGCGATCCTTAGGCGGCCGTATCTGAAATGCGGCCTTGACGAGGCAGTATGTGTTAGCGAGGCTTCACAAAGGAATATGTAGAATCATCTTGGCCGGTGAACTTTGGCTCATAGGGCCCATACCCAAGGGGTACAATTGGCTGACCATGAGTGATGTAGCCGTAATTATACTAAAAGTGTGATCGCTACCCGACGTCTTTGCTCAGATCTGAAATCATCGGTCACGAATCGATCTTGTGCGAGCCCTTAGCCCTTTGCTCAATGGGGGATTGATATAGTCGGACCACTGCCTACTGCCCCAGCCCAAAATAAGTTATTATTGGTGGCAACTAATTATTTCAGCTAATGGATTGAGGCCGAAGCATTCTCCTCAATCAAAGATAAAGATGTCACTCAGTTTATCTGGAAGAATATTATATGTCGGTTCGGCATCCCCAGATCAATCGTGTCTAACAATTGGCCCCGGTCGGCAATGGGTCTACTCGAAATTTAATGAAATTAAACATCAAAAATCTATACTCCACTGATGTCCACGGGGCTTGATAGTGCAGAAGCCTCGAAACAAAACCCTCTTAGCGGCATTAAGAAGCGATTAGGTCGACTAAAGGCAAATGGGTAGATGAACTCTGGTACTTTGGGCTTCTTGAAATCTTTGCCCTGACCAACGGAATAACTCTCAGTTTGCAATAACTACGGCTGGAAGCTATAATCCCTCTGAGAGATTGGTATGCTACCGTCCGGTCGGGCGTCCGACGAACACATATTTAATGGCCAGGACTGGAGCAGTTGATGAATTGTGAGAGTTAGCGGCAATCCGCATAGCATCCTACCAGCGCCCGTTAGCAAATTTTTATAATAAACGAGTCAAAACTCGGATGTTTCCGGCCAATGCGGTCTAAGGCGGTGAGAACACGGTGATCAGAATGCGAGGAAAGTTCTAGCTAACTAGGAAAGACCATATCCTTAACACGGCGGTGAATGCGGATCTTATGTCAGTGACAGTGGAACTTTATTACCTAGAATGTGGAGCACTCATCTTAGAGGTATTATCAATAAAGAATGATTCATTATCAAAACATATATATTGTCCTTTATTTGCTTTCTCCATACAGAAGTAAAACTAAAGCCGGATGGCCTTGATAAAATGACTTTGTCTGCTAGGTGATAACTGGCGAGGTGAGAATTAAAACTCGGATGGGCGCGATGCGATGCCTATCAGGCTCCGATTAGGTAACATGTCGGTCGAACTAAAGCGGATGGCGCTGATACGCGATGACTGTTCGGCTCGGTCGAATGCTTGCAAGTCCAATTAAAGCTCGGGATGGCGCGATCAAAATGACTTGTCTGGCCGTCGGTGTAACAACGTATCAGTCATGAGATGGCCTTGATAAAATCGCCACTATCCAGGCGGATCGGGTAACCGCTGCAGGTCGAACTAAAGCCGGATGGCGAAGTTAAATGACCTATCGACGGTCGGAGTAACACATAACCGGTCGAAATTAAAGCCAGCGCGCGATAAAATGACCTATCAGGCGATCAGGGTAACACCTAACAGATCAAACTAAAAGAACTCGGATAAGCGCCAGATATTTCTCCAGGCCCGGCGTAAGATTTAAAATATCTTCTTTGATGCATATGAAGAGAATCCGAGATGGCGCGATGCGGTGAGACTATCAGGCCGTGAAGCGAGTGTTATCTAAATTAAATTCGGTGCATCCCGAATGATAGTACTTTCAACTTTTGACATAAAACCCCGACGGTATTGCGGAATGGGAATATCCGGGATAATTATATAACTACTGGCTAAGCGAGAAGAAGTATTTTCGAGAGGCAGATAAAGTGTTAAGGTACAAAAGGAACAAAAAACAAAAAATGTATATAACATGTCCCACATGAAGAAATGCGGCGATGAGGAGGGAGCGATTTGAGACCACACAACCCTGCGCGCGACCTTAGGCTCCTTATGGAATGCGGTCGGAGGCAGGCCGGATATCTACGCCTCCTGACAGCGGAGATCCTTGGTAGGAAAATCTTCTCCCGGTAATCTCGTGGAGGTGGCGTGAGCAAGACGGATAAAGAGCCGGGGGGCATCGATTCACAAAAAATATGGGTCAAGCGGTCGATCGTCCCCAGCATCGGGAGTTAGGATCAAGGAGCTTGCTCCCGTAAATATCATGCCTGAGCGCATAACCGACCATAAGCGTGGTGAAAATCACATAGCCCGGCTAGCATCGAGCTACACTCGCGGTCTTGAGCTTATCCATGGGCTCTTCTCACGCGCGAAAGTCCTCTTTGGTCGATATAACCGGTAATCGCTCATCCATTGAGCGAACATTCTCTTCCTCCACCGCCGTAGTCTCCTTCATAGTGGCCGGGCTTGCGGACGAGTCAGCTTTGACTGACCTTTAAGCTGACCACGCCGAGGTAACGGGCGCGTGGACTTGGGACAGTTTCGACTCCATCCTTGGGCATGGCCCGCGCCTGATCTCTTCCGGCCCATGACCGCCGTTTGTGAAGGGGCGGTATCCCTCTCGCCTCACCCAGGGCACGCCTTATCTGCTGACCTCTTAAGCCTCTGGCTCTTAGGCGTTGGGCGAGTCCTCCCCGAACCTCTTTTAAAGGCATCCAAACTCTCTGGGTGGAGGCCACGACTCAAACATGGCGAAGCACTCTGCATCCCTTAGTAGAATGCAATTCACGGTGTTGGAGGGACATGTTAGGATAAGCGTGATAGCTGTGAAGAAGCATATTATTTAGTATAACAGAAAAACTACGATTTTAGAATTTTTTGTAAGAATTATCATTTTACCAACTCTGCCGACTGGACGTAATTGCGATTGCGAATCTGCATCCTGTCTTGGACTATTTGTTGGATGTCCTCTTTTATAGTACCCACGGGGACAACCACAGTACTCACTCCCGGTAAAACTGGGCGATTGTAGATCGCGGCGTTCAAAATTTTGGTCTCGGCGATGAAACTCCGGAGCTCCATGTTGAAGACTCAGCGTCACGAGATACGCCAGCGTCGTCGGCCACAATTACTTCACCTCCTGTATTATGCGGGAGTCGGCTGCGAGGAGGAGATAAAATTTAGTAACATACGATTAGCGCGGCTTTCTTAGGCGGCGGCGCAAGCTTGCTCTTGCCGCGGGCCTTTTCGATTGTTGACCCGGGAGAGGACCACCTATAATGCGGGCGGAATCGGGGTACTCTCCCATGGCTCTCCATGGGCGGTGTGCTCCGAGCCTGATTGGTCATTAGAGCCCGTTTCAGGAGAGGCATGAATCACGATTGCTGCTGACTCGAACCCATCGTGGGGCGGGTTCTGGCTGGCGGCTGGCGCGGCCTATCCTTGACGATCGGCCTCCCTCTAAACATCCTCCTGCAGCTTTCGTTTCCTGGTAGTATAACGATCAACCAGCCCCGTCATCTCTTCTTCTCCCTCTTCCTTTTCCGAAACAGAAGGTCGATTAGATTCGGAGCGCATCAAGGTATAAAAATCTTCATTGGGCCAGGTACTCTTCGCGGCTTTGTCACTTCTTCGATTAACGATGCTGGAAGCAAACGGTCCTTTCTTAGATGAGAAGCCTCGCGGGAGAGTGCCTTTCGTCCTGTAGGGTCTGAAGAGGTGAGTTGGAATCTCAGGTAGGGGTCGATGTTCGGCGAGCCGTGACGCTTGTTCCTGGTGCGATGCTTCGGCCTTTGGATCCCACTTGGGCGGTGCATGACCCTCAAGTAAACTTACCAGGTCAGAGGTAACGAAATGTTCCCCCTCCACGATCTCTAACAACAGCAAACGAGGGATAATAGGAAGACTATAGGGAGTCGAGCTCTACCTCACATCAGCAAGGTTCTTTAACATGAGAAGAACCTCGCAATGGTGTTCCTGTTCAGAGACCTCCAACAGTCTGCGAATCTTTTCAAGGCTCACCTTCTCCACCTTTGTACTAACACTCTCCCATTTTTCCACTGCATCGTAATCCTGATCGGTCTACATAAAGATAAATGTGTATCAGGAATTGCCTAAGCTGACCCACTTCAAGCTCCTTTACACACACTTGGAAAAGACTGGGACCGGTTAATATCAAACGTTAGATCGGAGGCAGGTCTCATGCCATGAACCCTCTTACCAAGAAATAACTTCTTTGCCCTTTATTTTTAGGAGAATCGGGTCGTTCCTGACACAACGGTAGAATCGAGATATACATAGATCAGACCCACATCGCCTTGCGCCGAAGTATAGAAATGAAGCAAATCTCGACCAATGAAGGTCGGTGGTATAAGATATTCGGAACACTACATGCGGATTTAGAATCAGAACTATGTTAGGATGAAGACGAGGGCGAGGCGCCACTACAGTAAAATGAAAAAATTATTTAACAAGTGGCCTTGGAAAGCAAATTCGATCATGAGGTTATTCTAGGAGTAAAAAAAACACGACATTGTGTTCTCTGCACAAAGTGGATTAAGTCCGGCTTGTCCATTAACTTCAAAGTCAATGTTATCGGGGATCTGTGATAAGTTCTCAGATTCCTCCATTGTCGAGGGATGAGGCGATATGAAGCTGCGAGTGAGCCTTCCCGACGAGCCCTGCGTCTCTACGGCTGCTTGGGTGAGTGGAGATTTCCTCCTCGCTCTCGCCATTCTGAACAAATCGGAGGGAGGAAGAGAGCTGATGCTCCCAGTTGGCCAAGCGCACCTAACAAGTAAAATGACAATGTCACCAAACCTAGGCAAAAACCTTCCGGGCCTAAAAAGCCCTAGACCTATCCTCACCCTAGAATTCCCGGTAGTGGAATGAAAGCCATTAGTAAAGTTACTTTTTCCAATGGAGATAGGAATTTACTATGAAAAATGGAAGCGAGCAATACGGCGATTGAATTAGAAAGGAATGGCGAGAATGATAAGAATGGGAAAAAGGAAAGCCCAATGATGACTCCCTACATACCAACCGCCTAGGACCTACAGGCACATTAAATGCAGCAATAACCTGTCACTCCATTAGTCGCTTCACTTCCTGGCGACACTTTAACGCCTAGGGCACAATAGGGGTACACGGGTCGGGTTAGTAGGCCCTCTTACCTAACCCTCTTGCCTTAACCTGTTGGGCCCCCATTCAGAGCCATTTCATTAGCTAGAATCACCGAATATCCCAACTGACGGCTAATGGATCGGCCCATGCCTCGAGATAGCAAATAAGTACAGGGATGTCGGGATAGAAAACAAAGTACATAAATGTCAAAGAAGTATGATTTTATTGATTGCACCAAACGACATCCATCATTACATCCATATCCTTACGGTCGTATTAAAACGGCTATATAGTTCCAAATCAAATTAGAGCAAAGGCGAAGAAGAAAGTAGTAGCGAGTAGAAGAAGAAGAAGGCGGCGAAGCGATGGCGGGGTCGAAGAAGAAGAAGTAGTAACAGAGGATGAAGAAGAACAAGAAGTAGTAGCAAAATCTCTACCCTAAAATAAAATAAAATAAAATAAAAGATGGAAAGGGGGCTCAAGAAGAGTAAAAGCCCCGCTGATTCGAATGGGGGTGACCATGGATGCAGAGGATTCCATTTGAGTTTAGGCTTAGCTCGAGCCATGTGATCTAAATTAGATTCTTGCTTGGAAAGCGCACTCAGTATGATCATGATCATCCACGCCATCCACCAAATCCGACTCTCCCCAACGTTCAATTATCCGTCCTTGCAGAAGAAACGTGGATAACAAGTGGCACAACGGACCCCGTCACCCTCCAGCCTTTTATAACGCCCCCAGTCTCAGGGTTGTCTCAAGCGACCTTATGACATCTAATGCACCCTTAAAAAAGTTAGAAAATTCACATTGGAAAATACCTACATTGATTGCACAATTGTTTCCTTAACATGATGATCATCATGCTCTCTTGTGCTGTCGGGGCGAATCACCTCCCCAATAGGAAAAAATGGGGCATTGTGGGTGCCATGGGCTCTGATCTAGGCCTCTGGCCGTGGGCCTGACACGAAACTAAAGCTTACGATTGGGTGATATCCCAGGCTGACTCTGAGCTCAGCTTAAGTCGGGTCCAGATATCCTCTCCTAGCCCGGAACGGGTTGACATTCCTCGGATTCCATCTCGGAGGCTCTTATTTGTAGATCTTGACGGGTATGTATTCCGGAGAGAGGGCATGAGTCCCTTCATTCCTTGCCATGAAGTCATGATAGACAAATGTTCCTAGAATCCTGATCCGGAGGAAGCGTCCTTTTCGAGGAAGACTAGTCTCCACGGCGATATATGCGCCGCCTCTCAGATCTTTCGTTTAAAGGAAGAGACTAGTCTCGCATGCGAGATATGAGCCACACCTTCCCTTCAATTTGGGAGGGAAGTTATCGACTTTCCTCGCAGAGTGGATCCCCTTCCTCTAATAAAGGAGTCGGAGGACATGAGCAGGTAAGTTCTGGGACTGAATCCCGAGCTTTGGAGGAAAAATAGGATCTAGCGCCCGGCATCGGAGAGGGGTGTGGCGGAGACCTTCCTGCGCGCTTTCTGAGTTGTTTTGTTTTGCGGGTCGTCCGCGAGGCGGGTGTAATGTTCAGACAATCCATTGACTCGAAGATTAAAACTACAAAGCACATATATTATTTTTCCAACAGTTATTACATTCATGCACTAAAGTCGTCAATGGGTTGTTGGTGGCACAATTATGTTATGCGATTTGGGTTAATTTTGTAACGTATTTGATATTTCTCTGGGAATGAGTTAACTAATTATTATTATTATTATTATTGTTTTGGTCGACCGGCGAGGGTGTCATGGTGGTGCGTACGCATGCGAGGAACATCTTTTATGTCAAACCACACACGAGCTAATCTCATTCGAGCGAATCGGCCACGAGGCGGTAGCTCTACCACATATGCTTACAACTACATTTCCAGACTCGAACTCGGGACCTCTAGTTAAGGCCCAGGAGACCCGACCATCCCTTTCATGTTCAATAGGCGTGATTCAATTAACTATTGGAAGCCCTCTCCATCTATCTGATCATACAAAATAACAACCATATAATGTCATAGCCAAGTGAGTGCATTAAGCAATGGATGCTCTTCACTTTCTTGTATTGATATTAATTCATGGTGTGGTGTGACAACTAATGCTTTCTGAGCAAAGAGTTATGTAGCCATGTGTAGTTCTTAGAAGATCCTTCTGTGGATACAAAATTAAAGGGTGACAAATTTTCCAAAGGTCAATGTCCTCAGAATGATATTAAGAAAGATAGGATGAAAGCAGTCCCCTATTCTTCAGTTGTGGGAAGCTTGATGTATGCTCAAGTATGCACACACCCTGATATTGCTTTTGTTGTTGGCGTGTCGGGTAGGTACTTGAGTGATCTTAGTTAAAGCCACTAGAAAATGGCTAAGAAAGTTTTGAGTATCTTCAGGGTACCAAGGATCTCATGTTGACATATCGGCGTACCAACACTCTTGAAGTGTTGGTATTAGTGATTCCGATTATGCAGACTATGTGGATGATAACAAGTCCACTTCAGGTTATATCTTTAGGATGGCTAAAGGAGCTGTTTCATGGAAAAGTTTCAAATAGACACTTATAGCTTCTTCTACTATGGTGGCAAAGTATGTGGTGTGTTATGAGGCTACTTGTCATGCAATATGGTTCTGAGCTTACTAAATTTTCGGCACTGGGCGTTAATCACTTCATTTCTAGACCACTTTGAAATTGTTCTATGATAATTTAACTGTATCTTTCTTTAGAACACTAGGAGCCTTCTATCTGACGCATTGATGTTCCTTTTTGTGAAAGAGTATAGTTAGCCAGAGTCCCTCATTTCAATTGAGCTGCGCCTCGACTAGCATGTTGCTTGAGACCCACTAACCAAGGCACCTATTTATGTGTTTTGAGAACATGTCACCCACATGGGATTGTTAGGAGCCTAGAATCTTTATTTTAGTGGGAGTTTTTCATTTTCATGTATTTTGTAAGGAAAGCTCATGTTTTTCGTTATTACATGCACATTTTGACGTTTGCCATTATCTTATGGTTTTGTGTCATTTTGACCAGATGAATGACATAATGATGTTTTCTCTTTCTATTGAATCAATACTCTTGTCATTGAAATGCTTATAGATCAATAACACCTGATTATGTACGATTTATGCATCCTCTCGGTGTATTAATTGTATATTATTGGTTATGGCTATGTAGTGGTCGTGCCACGATGGGTGATCGGAATCAACAAATTTATATCCCTAAGTTCCTCCCTGCGCCTTAGTCAAACTCTTATGATATAGCGGTCTAAATTTGAACACGGGGATAAGGTTTCATCGCATGAATGACTACATCCCGGTGTTGAGAAAATGGTGAGAGCTTTTTATTTGGATTTTTGGATTTGTTTCAAAAGCGATCATGTGAGTAGTTTGAAAATTGATTAAGCGTAACAAGCGAAAGTGGAGTGTGAAGGAGTAACTTTGAAGATTTAGGTCACTAACTTGATAACATAGGGCAACAGTGTCCACCAGGTTTTATCCACCATGTTATAATGAGCAACATAGTCGAGCCCTGCTTAGGATCTTTGTTTAGCCCAGCAAACCTAACCACAGAAACCACTCCTATTTGAGTCAATACAAGTAACATGCATCTGACCCTTTTAGTTTGAAACCTAACATTGACATCATTTCGAATTATTTCGTAAAGGCAAATCTAAAGAACCACGTTACCATCAGCAATAAGTATGCCTTTGTATCCTACAAGCATGAAGAAGTAGTATTGGCCAAATTAATAGCATTAATGTGGTATTCAACCTAGTTTGAGAAGATGGGGCCATAAATACGATTACATGTCATTTAACACATGGGGACAACTGGCGCCGCGGCCAGAGTAGCTAGCCATGGCTTCAAAGAAAAGGAACCTTGACGTCTCTTGAGTTGTGTCTCGAGAGGGTGTTTGGCGACCTAGAAAATAAGGAAAGAAGAGAGAAGAGAAAAACCAAACCTAAATGAAGAATTTGGAGATATTTACATAAGAGTGAAAGTGTGCCAAAAAGATTGCTTCCAGTTGCTTTTGGATTACCACAAAAACTATAGAGTTTATATAGACCACCCAATGTGTGGCTCACAAATAAAGCCTAACATTTTGGCTAAAATAAGGAACAGTAATACACCAAAATGAGGTCGGTTTGCATTAATTACAAAAGGATGACAATGCATGAGATTTCGCTAGGTAGCGAAAATTTCGCTAGCTAGCGAAAATTTCGCTAGGTAATGAAATTGCCTGAAGATAAATCGAGAGAATTTCGATAGGCAGCGGCAATTTAGCTGGTAGCGAAATTTCGCTAACTACTTGAATTTACGTAGCTAGCGAAAATTTTAAGTGCGAGGAGTGTGGTAGCTAGGAGCGATTGCATAGCGAAATTTTGAAGCCTAAGCGAAATTTGCCATTTGCTAGGATTGCGTACAGCTATGATTGCGAAATTTCGCAATCCCGGCGAAAATTTTAATCTGTGAAATTCCACTGGGTTTGCATTGCCTTCCTTCTTTGCCTGCATCCTCTTGCATCATTTCTTCTCACTTTGCCTTCATTCCTTAATTGAATTTTGAGATGTTTAAAGGGTGATAAATGGAAGTAGATCTTCATGGATTCAAATGCGTATCTCGATATTATTGAACTCTCGAAAGTATGCAAAGCACGGAAAACAACCAAAATAACTCGCGGCATAAGTGATACTAAAGACACGAACACTGGTGGCAATATTGACATGATTAGTGCTTGCTTAGCTTACTCAAAACCTATATAAAATGAGGCTCGAAATAGCCTTTTGGGGTAATCACCCCCAGCCCAAAAGCGTTGCTAGTCCCTTAGCAATGCAAAAATAATAAGGGCATGCATGCAGTGATTTTCAAAAAGTTTATGATTAAAAAAAAAAAAGGTTTATGCAAATATAAACATTACCTTTAGACTGAAAAATTGACACCAAGTGTGGCTTGAGCATGAAAGAGCCAAAACCATATAAGAACAATTTTAGATCAACATTGGTTTCCATGATTCTCAGTGGAATTTCCACGAGAGTCTAATGATTCTAATTATAACCAGATCGAGCCAATAAGTTGCAAAATTATTCCCTCCCCCCACCCTAGCATTGGCATGGCCTTAAGTTGTTGAACAACCTAGATAGGGATAGTTACACTCTTGCACCATTATTCAGCTACATTGTAGGGTGCGATACTTAAAATCAAAGATTACCAAAGTCGGGTGTAACGGTCCTGATGACTCTGACAGTTAAGGTTTGAGGCATCAAGCGAAAGGATCATGACCACAAACTCTACGAAAAACTACCAGGACTCAAATGACTTGAGAATTAAGCACTGACAAAACGCTAAACCATACCCATTCACCCATATAGCGAACACTAAGTCGATGACTCCCCTGACCAATTAAGGTTTAGAACTCGGGCTTGAAGCTTCGCCATATACCCCTCGGGCCAGTGCTAGGGCTTGGCAGCTTCCGACCTTGTTTTTACTTTTCTTCTTTTCTTTTCTCTTTTCTTTTTGCTTTTCTTTTCTTTTTCCTTTTTGGAAGACTTCATTTGGTCTTCAAATGTCGATGCTACAAAACCTATCCTAGGTTGCCAACATGTGGAGTCGGCTATGCAAGCGAGGAGGCATACAAATTTCTGACCTATTGAAACAATCTGGTGTGCAGTGTGTGAATTAGCTTAAGGGAATGTTCAGTTGAGCATGCGGGAACTGGTGACGAAATTATTTCAAACATGGAATTTTGTTCTAACATAAAGGTAACTTACAATGATTCAATTTTCCAACAAAAAGGCAATTCAATTTGTTCGGTGGAAAGCGGTGTTATTGATTGAAACAATTCAATTGTCCAATTGAAGACAAAAACAGTTATTTAAGGTGGAAGCACAAAAAGTGATACGCAAAAGTAAAGGAAAACAAAATTTGATGTCAGGACATGTAGAGCATGATAGTACCTTTGTAGACTCTCTGGTATGGTGGGGATTGTAGGACTCAGGGAGGATCCAGCAGGAGAATTTCCTCCCAGCGGCTCTTGCACCATAGGGTTTCACCCTACGTCCGTGACTTTAAACACTCTGGTATCATCACGGATTAATTAGATCTTGAACCATTGGGGTATGCTGTTGGACAATGAATGGACTGTCCATCTTGACTTGAGCTTACTGGAAATAGATGGAGTTTGGAGTGCGTATAAAGAGCTTGATCTCCCTCTTTGGAAATTCTTCACGATTATCATTGATCATGCCATCTTTTTGATTTTTCCTTTGCGATCTTCGAATTGATAATCATTCGTATTTCTTCCAACTCATTAAGATCAAGGAACCTCTTGACTGCGACCGCCGCAGGTCATGTTCAGCTTCTTGATTGCCCATCATGCCTTGTACACAATCTCCTTTGGAAGGTGACATATGCCTTACCATAGACGATCGATAAAGGGGTTATTCAGGGATTGTCTTGAAAAATCTACAATGACTGCATGTGAATCGGCGATTTTGATAGACCAATGCTCTGTTGGTGCTTACCACCTTCATTAGAATGGTCTTAATCTCTGATAGCAAGTTCTACTTGACCACTTGTTTGAGATGAGTAGGGGTGGCCACTTTGTGTTTCACACCATATTTAGCCATGAGGTTTTCAAATGGTTTTGTTCTGAAATAGGAACCTCCATCGCTAATAATGGTTTTCAATACTGAGCACGGAAAGATATTGGCTTTCAAGGAGATTTAATTACCACCACCATTGTGCATTGGTCTTGAGGGATTGCTTCAACCCATTTGGAGACATAGTACCTCCCACCAAAATGTATGTATGACCATATGAGCGTGGGAAAGGTCCCATGAAATCGATGCCCCATCGAATAGATTAGACCATAAAAGCGGGTTTGCGGCATCATATGACGGCGAGACATCTTCCGCAGAGTCTTTGGCATTTTATCACACACACGGCACATTGGTGTGCTTCCTTGAATAAGAAGGCGGTAGAAACCAGGCTACTTGTTTCCTTCATTCTTTGTCTTAGGAAACAAAATAACCTTGCAGGCGGCTCATGGCGTGACTCGAGAATTCCTGTTGCTCACTCCTCGAGCCGCACTTCCCCCGATTATTTGATCTTGCACAATACTTGAATAAAAAAAGATATTTGATGACAAGATGGATGTAGCAAAGAAGTACTTCCTATCACACATCGCTCAATCATCTAGAGTTTCTTTGTGGAGAGAAAATTGGCCGATGTGAGCATACGGGAGCTTTCTCCGGTATCAAGGATTCCTCAGAATTCATCATTGATGGGTGAATTTATGAGGTGTCATGTTTGTGTTAACCTTGATGAATGATACGCCACCACATTCTCCTACTCCCTTCTTGTCTTTAATTTGCAAATTAAACTCACGAGTAGAAGAACCCATCGGATAGACCTTGCTTTTGCATTTTAAATTTAGTTAGGAGGTATTTCAAAGCGGAATAGTGCAGTAAAAATAATAGTTATATCGGACCCGACCAGAAGTATGCTTTCATTTGTCTAAAGCATACACCCACTGCCCGGCTCAATTATTCTCTGTAGTGGTATAATTCCTTTGTGCTTCATTCAAAGGTTTGCTTGCATAATAGACCACGTGAGGTTTCCAGTCTTCTCTTTTGGCGAACCTTTGCTCTATGTGAATCTTGCATCACATTACTTCAAGGTAAGCGCGATTAGTGCTAAGTACTATCGGAGCGATAGTCAAATGAGATTTCGACTCTTCAGCTCTCTGGCATTCTCTCTTCCAAACAAAATTTGGCATCTTTCTCTGGAGCTTGTACGAGGGTTTAGCAATCTTGAGAAGTCTTTAATGAATCGTCACATAGAAGCTGCATGACTGAGGTGCTAATCATTTTACACTTATTTAAGGCGCGGTTGGAAACGGATCGATCTTTGCTTTATCGACTTCTATTCCCTATTTAGAAATATTGTTGAGTACAATTCCTTGGTTAACCATAAAATGGCATTTTCTCGAGTTAACGCCAGTTCTTTTCTATGCACCTCTGCAATATAGCTTCCAGATTGGTCAAGCATTCTTCAAAATTGCCTCCATATACAGTGATGTCATCCATGTATACCTCCATTATACGCTCCACCATATCACTGAACATACTAAGCATACACCTCTGAAAAGTGGCCGATTGATTTACCGCAGACCAGGCATCCTCCACCTATAGCATGCGTGCCAATGGACAGAAGTGAAAGTGGTCTTTCACGATCTTCACAGGACAATCTCTATCTGGAAATATCACGAATACCCATTAACAATACGGGGAACTTCTTTTCCAGTGACTCAGTAAAAGGCAAGGAAAGTGGTCTTTTCGTATTTACCTCATTAAACGCTCCCTATAGTGATGCACACCTCAACGTGGTCAGACGGGTAGACAATTCTTCACCCTTTTCATTCTTCACAGTAGTCACTCCTGATTTCTTAGGCACCACAGTCGGACTCACGAAATCTTATCGGAAATGGGGTAAATGATATCGACTTGGGTATTTAAGACCTCAATCACGAACCACTTCTGGAGTGGGGTTCGACACAACGTTAAATTTTGCCCTAATAGCTTTAGACTCCTCTTCTAAATAGATGTGATGGGTACAAATTGATGGATTTATGCCTTTCAAATCAGAAATTTTCCATCCCAATGCTTGCTTATTCCTTTTTAGAAGGTGTAGCAGGTCATCCTCCTGTGCAGTGGTCAACAGTGAGGAAATTACAACTGGGCACTGCTCATTTTCTTCCAGAAATGCATACTTTAACTCAGCTGGGAGTGGTTTGAGATCTAGCTGTTGAGGTTCCTTTAGTTCATCACCAGTTAATAGAGGTAAAATTTCTGTTTTTCTCTTCCCGATACCACATCTTAAGCTCATGCCTTGGGGTTCTGTTGGTCTCAAGACCTCGGATAACTACGGGGTTAATACATCTACTTTTGATACTCATTGCTGTTCTTGAGAATCGCATTTATTATACAAACTTCTTCACAGTCATCTTCTTCCAAGTGCATATGCCTTTTACTTAAATGAAAAATATTTAGTTCTAAAGTCATATTCCAAATGTGAGTTGCATAACCCCATTAAACAGTGATTATGGCATTAGTAGCGAAATGGCCTCCCTAAAATGATGGGCACATGATTGGCTCCCAGCGCAACGGAGTTACCGCGTCAAGTGTGAATCTCTTTGGGTAATAAAATCGGTCACTTGTATTAATACATCCTCAATGGTCACCGATATTTTAATGGAGCTTTATCGGTAGTAACTGATTAATGATGGAAGTGGGTTTCAATTCTCCCGAACCTAATTGTATACATAGAATACAGTGGAAGGTTCACACTGACTCTAGATGCAATAGTGCTTTCTCTCACGTGATGCCTCGATATTCCACTTTGAAATTGTGGACATCCACGGGTCTTTATATTTCAGGAGTTTTGCACTCTCTATGATGCACTCTTGCTCGATTAAGGCCTTCTTATTTACATTAAGACCTCTTTTCTTGGCCATAAATCATGAAATTTTGCGTAGGTGGGGACTTGTTTGATAATGTCGAGGAGGAATGTTAACTTTTACTGTATGAAACTTCGAATTTCTGATTGGTTAACATAACTTTCTTTTGATACCCAGCGGGGGGATCAGAATTTTCTTCTTCCACCTCCTCTGCCCATTTCTTGTTGATCTTCGCCCGTAGTAGTCGACTACGATTGGGAAATTTGGTTGGCTAGTGTGTTGGGATTGTTGGTCTCGATTCTTTACCACTTAGTAATGTCGCACTTCATAACTTCATCGATTCTTTGCTTTTGGATCATCGGTCGGGCTATTTCATGCACTACCTTCTTATGTTCTTTGTGTGGAAGGGAACCTTCCTCTTCGATCCTAACATTTGTTGGTTGGATATTCTAGAAATTTCAAAATGCATATTGTCGGTTCTGTTTAGTGAGTGATTAGATTGCCCGCATTGGGCGGCTAAAATCAACAAAATTTATATACACCTAAGTTCCTACCTACTGTAGTAAATCGGCTATTACGGTATAGTGGTCTAAGTCGAACACGAGGATGGGTTTTCATCCTAGGAATGATTTGCATAAGTCTTGAGAAGGTAAGGCTTTCTATTTGGACTTTTTGGATTTTGTTTCAAAACAGTGGAAGTAGTTTAACTGCTGAAATTGTAAAAACTGAAAGTGATGTGTGAAAAGTTAACTTTGAAGATTTAGGTCACTAACTTGGTAACTTAGAGCGAAACAGTGTCCTCGGGTTTATCCTCGCGTTATGGCCAACGACACATAGTCAAGCCACAGTAGGATCTATGTTTAACTAGCAAACCCTAACCACAGAAACCACTCCTATTTGAAGGATTCTTGCGGTAACATGCATCTATGGCCTCTCTACAGTTTGAAACCCTAACATTAAACATCATTTCAGTGGCTCGTAAAGACCATCTAAAAAACCACAGTGCATCTAGCAATAAGTATACACTGTATCCTAAAGCATGGTAAGTATTGGCCCGAATCCAATAACATTTAATGCTATTCAACTTATTTTGAGAAGATAGGGCCATAAATACAGTACACCAGCTTTTAATACAAGAGGACGGCTTGCATATGCCCCACCATGACTAGCTTCCTTCCTCTTCAAAGAAAGAGGCTTGCTGGCTTATCTCTTGAGTTGTCATCTCGAGAGGGGGTGTTTGGCGGCAAAATAAGGGGGAAGAGGAAAGAGAGAAAAACAAAACCCTAACTAAACTACGAGACTTTATTTACAAAATTCAAAACTTACCAAAAATTGCTTCCTCAATTTCTTGCTTAGGGTTACAAAAAGGGAGAGGCTTATATAGGCCACTTCAATACATGAAAATACCATAAAGCCTAACAATTTGGCTAAGTTAAAGGACAGGAGAGTAATACACCAAATTTGAAGTCGGTTGGCATTAATTACAAAAAACATGTGGCCCGTTAATTTATTAGGTGAAGAATTTGCTAATAATAGTGAAATCACCATGCATAGCGAAAATAGAAAGAGAACTAAGCTAAGGCTTGGCAATTTAAGCTAGCTAGCGAAATTTGGCTAACAGCGAGAATTTATGTGATGTGAACATGAAATTTGGCTAGGAAGCGATTAACCTAGTGAAAACCACAGTGTCTAGCGAAAATTGATGTTCGCTAAGGTTCATGAAATTTTCGCAATCCCGGTAAATTTTAATCTTAAGCGAAATTCACGGGACACTTTGTCTTCCATGCATTGCTACGTATCTTTCCTCACGCATCGATTTCCATCGCTTTGCCTTCATTCTTTCTTTGATTTTTAGTGCGATTGATGGCGACAATTAGGATCAATCTTCGTGATTCATCATTTATTTCGATATTGAACTCCCAGTGCGCAAAACTGTGAAAACAACGAAAATAACCTCTACTTAGAAGCATAAGTGATACTAAGAAGACTTGAACACTTCAATTGGCGTAAATGATAGTGATTAGTGCGCAAAAGCGCTCAAAACCTATCTAATATAGGGTTCAATAGCACTTTTTGAGTACCTCACACCCCCCAGCCAAAGCGTTGCTAGTCCCTTATGATGCAAAAACAAAAGGAGATGCATGTAGTGATTTTCAAAAAAGTTTATGGGTTTATGTACATATAAACGGTACTGCCTTAAAGCGAAAAATGGACACCAAGTTTAGCCAGGCAGCAGAAAGAGCGAAACCATACAAGAACAATTTTAGGTCGATGTGGTTCATGATTCTCAACTTGAATTTCCACTTTTAAGTCTAATGGTTCTTTATATAACTTGATTACGCCAATAAATTGCAAAATTAAATCCCCTCCCCCCAACCTAACCTTGACATGGCCTTGGGTACATTGAACAACCTAGATAAGGATAGTTAAGCACTTCTTTCTTTATTCAACTACCTTGTGGGATGCAATGTAAGTCGACTTCACGAAGTCAGTGTAGCGAGTTAGTAGATGACTCCCAACGATTAAGGTTTAGGGCATCAAGCCAAAGGATCACTGACCACAAACTCTAAAGGCTTCACCGGACTCGAATGACTTCGAAAATCAGCACCTCTGATTCGTTAGACTCTACCTATCCACCCGTACTTGAACACTAAATACGATGACTCCCGGCCAATTAAGGTTCAGGCCACTAGGTTTCAAGGCTTTGTGCTTGCCCCTCGGACCGTGCTCGGGTTTCAAGACAAAACTTCCGACTTTATTTTCTTTTTGCTTAACTCTTTCTTTTTCTTTTTCTATTTTCTTTTCTTTTCTTTTCCTTTTTGGAAAACAAGTGAGGTCTTGAGTATGGGTAACCTGAGCTATCCTAGGTTGCCTGACATGTAAGGCCGGCTATGCAAGCGAGAAAGTGAAACAAATTCACGGCCTATTGAAATGTCTGGGTGCGGTGTGTGAATTAGCATAAAGGAGAAATTTTCTCAAGTTGAGCATGTTGGACTTGATTGACCAAAAAAAATTATTTCAAGCATGGAATTTGGTCTAGCATAAGGTGACAAACGGTGATTCAATTTTTCAACAAAAGCAATTCAATTGTTCAATTGTAGCAATTCAATTGTTCAATTGAAAGTAAAACCATTACCCAATATGGAAATACAAAAAGTACTTCACACGAGATAAAGATGGGCATACTTACACCTGGCTACTCTTTATTCTTTGCTTGAAAAATCAATCATTAGCTCTAGCCGATATCACTATTTTTAAACGCCGACGGTTTAAATAACTAAAAAAATGAGAAGTGGGCTGCTGGAACCAAGCGGTAGCCACCTGAAATTCTGGCATTAGGATTCGGGGAGGGGTCCATCGGAGAATTTCTTCCTTGATGATTTCTTGCACCATATGGTTTTACCCTACGTCCGTGACTTTAAATACCTGTCATCACTTGGATCAGTAGTCATGAACCATTTGGGTATACTTCTTTGGACAATGAATGGACCCGATCCATCGAGATTTGAGCTTGCACGAAGAGCAAATGGGGTGGAGTCATATAAGAGGTTTTAGTCTCCTCCTTGAAACTCTTCGTTATCATTTGGTCATCTATTTCTGATCTTTCTTTTTGCAATCTTGGTATTCAAGTAGGCATTATTAGTATTCCAATTCATTAAGATCGAAATCTCTTCTCCGGCTCAGCAGGTCCATGTTTAGCTTCTTAATACGCCCGCCCATGCTTTGTACTTTCGATCTACTGGGAAGGTGACATGCCTACTTGAACCCAGTGGGCCAAGGGGACATTCCTAGGATTGTCTTGAAAGTTGTTCTATAGGCCCATAATGAATCGAGAAGTTTAATGGACAGTCTTTCTGATTGGTATTAACCACCCTTCATCGGTATAGTCTTAATTTCCGCATTAGCGAGTTCCTTTGGCCACTTGTTTGAGGATGGTAAGGAGTAGCCACTTTGTGTTTCACACCATATTTAGCCATGAGGTTTCAAATGGTTCATTCTGAATGCGAACCTCCATCGCTAATAATGGCTTTCTCTACCCCGAGCACGGAAAGATATTGGCTTTCAAGAATTTGGTACTACCACATGGTCATTGGTTTGCGGGGGATCGCTTCAGCCCATTTGGAGACATAGTCCCTCCCGCCCAAAATGTATGCATGATCATATGAGGTGGGAAAGGTCCTCATCGATGCCGCCACATCGAGCAGTTGAGCCCACCAAGGAATTGGGTTCGATGGCATCATGTGGCCGAGACAATTTCAGAATCAGCTGGCATCACATCCAGCCACGGCACATTTGGTACTTCATCCCAACAATGAAGGCCACGATAGAAACACATTTCTTGATGCCTTCATTGCTGTATCTTTTGGGAAGCAAAATGACCACCACAGCACTCTCACTAATAGTGTTTAAAATTCCTTCTTTATTTCTCCTCGGTACATTTCTGATGATTTGATGCACGGTGTTGAATAGGAAGGCTCTTCCCAATAATAGGAATGGATTTAGCAAAAGAATATTTTCCTATCTGTGCTCATGGTACAGTTCTCACATGAGTAGGAAATTAGCGATGTGAGCATACCGAGGGCTTTCAGCTGCATTAGGGATTCTTAGGGAGATTCATCTAATGGGTGGTACTTGGTATCGTGGGCTATAGTTAACCTTGACGAGATGATGCGCACACATTTTCCACCCCTTTCTTGTCTCTAATTTGAGTTGAACTCACGGAAGTAGCAGAACCCAGCGGATGGAGTCTTGCTTTTCACGTTTGTTTGGTTAAGAGATATTTCAAGCGAATGATGCGCCAAAATATTGCTCGGCCCCGAGGCCCAGTATGCTCGGGTGTCTAAGGCATATACCCTTTGCCCGACCCAGCTCTCTGCAGTAGTGGTATGAATTCCTCTAATGCTTCATTCAGGGTTTTGCTTGCATAATACACCACGTGAGGTTTCCCATCTTCTCTTTGGCAAATATAGCTCTATAGCAAGATAAACTCCGCATCGCATCACCTCAGCAGTAGCGCCAATTAGGTGCTCGGACTATTAGGGCAGTAGTCAAATGAAATTTCAGTTCTTCAAAACTCTTCTGGCAATCTTTCTCCCAAGCGAATTGGCATCCTTCTGAGAAGCATGCGGGGTTTGCAATTTTGAAAAATCTTGTGAGCGTCGGTAGAAGCACATGACAAGGAATTGTCTAATTGTTTCATTTTATTGAGGGCGGCAATTTGGAAATAATGTCGATCTTGGCTATCAACTTCAATTCCCTATTTGAAATAATGTGCCCAAATGATTCCTTAGTTTACCATAAAATAGCATTTCTCTGGAGTTAAGCACAGGTACTTCTCTATGCACCTCTGCAAAATGGCTTCAGGTGGTTAAACATTCTTCAAAATGCCCTTATCTTTGTGATATCATCCCATGTATACCTCCATTACTCACGGCTCTACCATGTCAGACATCGCGAGCATACATCGTGAAAGTGGTGGGGCGTTACCAAAGCCCAGGCATCCTCACATAAACATACGTGCCCAGGCTGGACAAGTAAAGTAGTCTTTTCTGATCTTAAGAACAATTTCTATCTGGAAGTACAAGATACCCATCAAAAAGCAATAGAAGGGGTGTCTGAAACTCTTTCTAGGACACGATCGATGACGGCAATGGAAAGTGGTCTTTTAAATTGTCACCTCATTAAGCCTTCTATAATCTATACCTCTCCAGCGGATTGTAAGTCGGATCAAACTAATTCTTCACCCTTCTCGTTTTTCACGAGTTGTTACTCGATTTCTTAGGCACCACACAGTGAGTTGGGCTAACCCATGTGCTATCAGAAATGGGATAAATGATGCGACTTGGAAGCTGATTTCAGAGACCTCCCACCACGAACGCTACTTCTGTAGATGGGGACCTTGACCTCGGGTTGAGTTGCTACTTGACTTTAGACTCCTCTTCTAAATAGATGTGATGAGTGCAAATGAATGAGTTTATATGCCTTTCGAGATCGAAATTTTTCCATCAATGCTTGCTTGTTCTTTTTAAGAAGGTGCTGGAGATTATGCTCTTGTCACATTAGTTGCCGTGAAGAATCCCTAGCAGGCAACGGTCGTACCACAGTAATTTGGTGAATCGACAATATTTATATACCTCAGTTCCTCCCTCTTTAACAGTAGTCTGACTCTTTGCTTGAGTATAGTGAATCTAGGGTCGAACAAGGATGGAGTTTTCTTCTAAAAATGGTTTGCATTAGGGCATGAAGGTAGGCTTTCTATTTGGACTTTTTGGAATTGTGTAGGCTGTAAATGGTTTAAAGTGGAAATTGCAAAAAATTGGAAATGGTAAAGCGGAATTTAAAGTGAAGAAATTAAACTTTGAAGATTTAGGTCATAACTTGACAAGCTAGAGGCAAACCTTACATGTCCTCGGGTTTATCCTCCTATGTGAGTCGACACGGGATACGATTATGGCCCCTTTTTTGTTTAAAACCTAACATTCCTTTATCATTTTCTAAGGCTAGTAAAGACCATCTAAAGAATCCACCAGCATCTCTCACGAAACCTTTGAACCACTAAAGTATGGAAGTATTGGCCGAGGCTGGTAAGATATGCATCTAAAGTCACAGGTGCATCTCTCACAGAACCTTGAACCACACAAAGTATGGAAGTATTGGCGAAACAATAAAAGTCAATATTTAACCACTAATTTGAAGAACCTAACATGTAAATGCTACCTCGGAGAATGAGTAAGGACCATCTAAGAGCCGTGCACAATAAACAAGCCTGCTGGATCTAAAGCATGGAGTATTAGCGAGACAATAACATCCCTTGTTATGCAGCTGAATTTTGAAAATAAGGGCCATAAATACACTACGTGACTTTTAGTACAAAGAGGGACAACATGCTTAACCCCACCTTAGCCTTCCTCTTCCAAGGAAGGAGGCAGCCAACATCTCTTGAGTTAACAAATTACTCGAGGGGTGTGTTTAGTGATAGGGAAAGTGAAAGAAAGAAGAGAGAAAGAAGAGAGAAGAGGAGAAAATAAAATAGCTTAAAATAAGCAATTTATTTACATGATAAAGAAAATAACTTACAAATCACGAAAAACTTGTATTCACCTTCTATCTCCCTCTTCTTTATTACCAAAACGCAGGGTATTTATAAGCCCCTCCTCAGGTATGAAACTACCAAAACCACAACCATGAAGGCTAAGTTATAGAACTGGTGGGTAATAAACCAAGTTTGAAAGGCGGTTCGGCGACCGAGGCATGTAATTTAAGCTACGGGGAGAATTTGGCTAATTAGCGAATTTGGCGAGTTCGTGGCGAAATTGGCAGGTCTAGCCGAATTTGGCAAGTGTTTAAGCGAATTTGGCAAGGTTGAAATTTCGCTAGCTAGCGAGAACCCATTAAACTAGCGAAATTTCAGTGACAAATTCCCTATATTTAAACTAAGGAAACGATTGCAATTAAGCTGCGAATTTTTCAATTCAAGCGGGATTACTGACGTTTGCGACGGTTCTTGGTGCTAGGATTGCGAATTGGTTGCGACGAGGTGCAATTCACCATTTCTTTGTTCTGCATGCCTCTCGTTCTGTCTTCGCGCATCTCATTTCCCTCCTTTTCCTTTGTTTTCCATTGATTTTTGGGGCATTGATGGGCGAGACCAACCGGAAACCTCGTGATTGATCATTTGGTATGGTTGAAGCACAAAGTGCATAAATACCTACAAAACAAGCTTGGCCATGCTCGAATGGCATAGGTGTTACTAAGATGACATGAACACTTGGAATTGGTTTTATATGACATGATTAATGCACAAAAGTACTTCAAAACCTATCTAATATGGGGTTGAATTGTACTTTTTGGACTACTTAATCACACCCCCCAAGCGAAAGCGTTACTGAAACCCTTAGCAATGCAAAGAAAAGGAGATGTGTGGTGATTTATAAAAAGATTATGATTGAAAAGGTTGATGTACATATAAACAATACGAAATTGAACAATTGAAAATCAAATTTCAAAGCGATATGAAAAAAACTAAATCCTGCAGAAACGATTCTATAGGTCAATATTGGGTCCACGAATTCTGCTTGAATTTCCACCTAAGTCTAGTGGTTTCTTTATATAGCAGTTAAGTAATAAGCTGCAGTGCCACTCCCTGACTGCAACGACATGGCCTTAAGTTGTTGAGCGAGCCTAGATAGGGCTACTTCTCTTTTCTATTTTATTTATCAACATCATAGAGTGCGATGCTTAAAATCCAACTTCACCAAAGTCCGTGTAGCGAGGTCCATGGAATGACTCGACAATTTAAGGTTTAGGGCATCAAAACTGAGGATCGCTCATGACCACTTAACTCAAAAACTACTTGGACTCAGAATGGCTTGAAAATTAAGTACCCACAAGTAATTAAACTTCACTATCCACCCATGCTGAACACTAAAATGCGATGACTCCCGGTAATTTAAAGGCTTAGGGCATCCCGAGGTTTGAGCTTTCGCCATACACCCCTCGGACCGTGCCAGGGTTTGAAGCAAAAATTCAGGCTTTATTTTCTTTTCTTCTTTTCTTTTTCTTTTCTTCTTGCTTTTCTTTTTCTTTTTCTTTTCTTTTCCTTTTGGAGACAACATTGGTCTTCAAATGTGGGTAACTCAAACCTATCCTAGGTTGCCAACATACCTAAAGTGGCTATGCAAACGAAAGAAGGCACAAATTTTCTGACCTAAAGAGAACAATAAAGTGCGGTGTGTGAATTAGCATAAAGGGAAATTTCAGGTTGAACATCTTTGGAGCAGTAATTGAACCTGGAAATTGTTTCAAGCATGGAATTTGTTCTAATATATAGGAGACAACATGATGGTCGATCTTCCAATTTAAGCAATTCAATTGTCGATTTGAAAAAAAACACATAAGTACACATAGTGGACCTGAGAGCATAATATGCAAAAAGGCTGAATATATAAGTGAGTAGCTTTTGATATAGTAGAAATGGCTTAATACATGCATAACGAGGCTACACCTGAACATATCATGCTTTGCCTACTATGGCTAATACAAAAAATTCTAAAAATCAAAATCGGTAGAGCGATTATTATTTGAAAGCGTACCAAGCGAAAAGAAACTAACCACCTCGCTATCTTGTGGTGGTGGTGGAAGCGCTGCGGCTCTTTGCGAGGATATCGATGGGTGCATCGGTGGCGGGCTCCTCTCTCTGAGCGGGATCATGAGAGACGGGATGGTGTGATATTCGGTGGGCATGGAATGGCAGCGTCCCCAGTGGCCTCGGCTCGAGCCCGATCTGCGGTCATGTCTTTGCATCTTTGTTGCTCGAGTGAGTACGCTAGTGTGTGAATCGCATCAATCACTCGACCATCTCCCTCGAGCTAACGGTATACTCACGGTGGTGGTGTCTTTGAATATGAAGGCAGGGAGTATGCGTGAGGTTGAAAGTAGTGGGTGGAGAGATGGGAGGCGATCTGAAATATTAGTGGGAGGCCTGTACCTCGGGCTCAGGGAGGCGGGCATATCATGCGCATGGTGGTCATCGGCCTCTGTCAGAGGCCCGGTGATAGGCGGGAGTGAGAGGTGTCGTCTCGGTCTGGCGGTCTGACCGGTGATGGTGGCGGTCGAAGATGTTTGCTGGCGGAGGTCACGGGGCCGCTTGGGAGAAACCCCGGGGCCCTCCTCAAGCTCTCCTGCAGTCTCTTGGGGTTGGGGCAGGGGTCCCATGCGTGTCTGTCGCGTCCCGAATCCAGGAGCTCGTCGAGTCTGACTCGGTGGTGATGGCATTAGTCTTTGATGCGATGTATGACCTCTCGCTCGGGTGTGCTAAATCTCACCCAGTGAACACTCTGGGACCCACTCGTACGGACCATATCTGATATCTAAAATAAACTGCTGAAAATGCGTAGACTCAACTGAGATATGTAGGCGGATTTTGTGTGTCTGAAATGAAGCTCCTGAATACAGGCGAATCTACTGTGGAAGGGGGTGCTTGAGACCTCTTTGAATCAACTGGCCAGCTGAAGCTCGAAAATATCTTTACCTTTGTAATCTTGCGAACGAGCTCTCTGGAGCTCTTGAACGATGCGAACAACAAAGCCCAGACAACGAGGCGTGAATCGGGCTGCGAAAATGAGCGAGATCTTTGGCGGGAGACACCAGCAGGCCAGGCAAGAAGACACGGCGATGATAGCGATGGAGGCTCAGTAGTCGGTGAGCAATCGGGCTCGTGCGCGTGGTGGAGAGCTTAGTCCTTTGCTCGGCTAAGGCGGCCACGCCCGAATGTCGGTGAAGGGCGCTCTGACGTGTACTCATTTAGGCTCGGGATGAGGTGATAGATGGGATGCGAGGGACCGGCGACGTCTTGGGATGCGAGACGACCCTAGGGCTCGGGGGCGGCGGGTGTGGAAGCTCCCGGGGCACGCGAGGGAGGGGAGAATGTGAAGTGGCATTCCTAAACCCACCCCTCCCACAATTTACTTACTATAAACATGGCAGTGTTAGAAGATGCGTCACCTTAATTTTGCTATTTTTTAATTTAGCTCACACCAGTACACCACACGCAATTCAAATTTTCGAGGACAAAATGAAAATTAATATATTATTAAAAGTAAAAATTAAAATTAAGTTAGGAAATAGAATATATCTAATTATTTAATATAAGATAATATAAAATACTTACCATCTTGCTAAAAATGGAAAGCTGCTAAATTAAGAAACATACTAAAAATAGCTAAAAATGGAAATTGACTAAAAATACTTAGCAAATTGTTGAACTGCAATTTGGTTTTTGAGAACACAAGCAGTTCAATTTGCAAAATTGCTCCAAGGAGGAATTAAAGGGAGAGGATATCAAATCTCTCAGCCCTGCTGATTGCACGGGCTAATTCCATTGTGTTGGGGTGACAATTGTTTGATGCGCATACCATTGGCGGCGTAGGTTGTGGTGGTTTTTGCGAGTGGGTGTTGATGGCAAAACCAATACGCATCTTTGTTTCTTGGCGATCACTCTTGCATTTCGTGTAGTGTGTGTTTTCTGATCCAAGTGAAGCAACCTCATCGAAATTTGATTTTCAATTTCTAGCAACTCATGTTTGTTCAAATGAAAGATATTAACTCCATAGTCATGTTACCAAAAGTTAATTGCATGACTCCCATTCATTAATTGTGTGCATTGGCGTGGCAGAAATGGTCTTCCTAAGATGATTGGCACATGATTGGGTTCACTAGCAATTGGTTCAGTGCCAAGTACCACAAAATCTACTGGGTAGTAGAATTTGTCTATCTTCACTAAGACACCCTCAACTATCCCCTTAGGGATTTTCACGGATCTATCGGCCAATGAGAGTGTGATGTTGGTAGGTTTTAGTTTTCACCTAAACCTAGGCACGGCAGCTATCTTGAATACGGCTGGTGGGTTCCTGCTGGCTCCCTAAATCAAGCAAGGACTTTCTGTGATTCACGATATTAGTGAAATTGTGGGAGATCCGGGATCTTTGTATTTGAAGGGTATTTGCTTTGGATTATAACCTTGACATGTTCGTTAGGAAATGCCTTCTTCTCAATGCCTAATCCCTTTTGATTGTGCAAGATCTTTCGAATTTGCATAAGCGGGGACTTGTTTGATTAGGTCCAATAAAGTATGTTAACCTTCACTTGCCTTAAAACCTCGAGATGCCTTGATGAGTTGCCTTCTTCTTTCCTCTAAGTGCTTGTGGAAATGGAGGTGGTATGCGGTATTTCATTTAATCCTCCTCTAGGAGAATAGGCTCAGGTTGCAATTCTTCTCCCTGCCTAGGTTCTTTAACAGGTTTTGGCATAGGTTGATCAACCTCTTTTCCTCTTCTCAGGGTGATTATGGCGTAACCTCATCCGTTAAAATTGTTAGATGATCTGCCTCATGAATTCCTTTAGGATTTGGAGCTTGTTTGTGATGGAAACCTCCTTTCTCTTGTACCTCAGTGACTTGTTAAACTTGGTGATTGAATCATAGGTTCATCAATTTTCCCGGATTTGAGGGATTACTCTCAAGCCCATCCCATTCTCTTATTAGATGCCACTTTCTCTGATGTCGTCTTTGTGCGATTCTTGTGTTAATTCCTTTGTTCCTCAACAAAGTTGCCACCTTACTCAAATTCAATGTGGCTTGTTCTCTTTTGGAAGAGGATGTTGGTTGTTGTATTTGTGAGGAAAACCAAACGAGTTGCTTGCACAGGGGTACATAGCGGGGTTGGGTCTCCACGTCTGCGAATTAGGGTGATTCCTCAAGTTGGAATTGTAAATTATTACCATATGGAGCGATAGATTGTGTGGCTTGTATTGTCTGTTGTTTTGCACATTCCGACATCAAATCCTTCAACTGCGGGAGCCATAGGACAACGTGCATTGGGTGTGCGGGGATTGAAAATTGGTGCAAAGTTAGGCTGTACGAGTTTTGTTCGACTGCGTGCACCTCTTGGAAATTTGTTGCCTTCAAGCTCCTCTACCTTCACGGCTAGGGTAAATCTAGCTCTCATTTCCTATGTCTTGAGCGGTGCATACATCCCACCCCTTCCGTTTGGTAGTGGTTTCATCCTATCCGTTTCTCTGGGTTAAGCTCATCCCTGACCTTAAGTTTCAGCCACGTAATTAAATCCATGGCAAACTGGGATGTTTGCTTAAAAGTCTCCCCACACATGGTTTTCTGGCGCCTCATGGCGAGACATACCACCATAGAAGTGGTTCACCAGCATCAATATTGTCAAACCCTTGAATTGTGGACATACCTTGATGGTTTCCATAAATCTCTCCCGACCTTTGGTAAAATCTCTCGCGTCACGAGAACACTTGAGTATAAATCCCCCTTTCAAATTGATAGTCTTATAGTGCGAAAAACTGTGGGGTCGACTTCTTATTTCGGTATTGATTTCTTATGGTTCTAGGCCTCGATGGGGTTGAGCCATATCTTGGCCTTGTCCTTTAGAGTCAATGGAAATGCCTTTAGCTTGGCCGTCCATGTCCATCAGCCACCTTCCTTGAAGGTAGTGCAAACCTCCTCAAAATCCCTAATATGAGTGTATGGATTTTCATTTTTTCCATACTGTGATATGTGGGGGAGTAAGTACCAAATATGGCCTCCTTTGCTACATCTTGGGAGAGGATGATCAGGATGGGAACACTAACTCTGGGAGGGTGGATGTGATCCCTCGTAGTTTACATAGGCATTTGGATTCATGGGGGTTCTTGGTTGGCTCTGTTGTTCCTCAGGTATAGGATCCATGGTATCAGTTGGTACACTAACTTCACTAGCTGGTTCAAGTTGTGTACCTATCCTATTCAATCTACCTGAAGTGTCTCTATCCACGATTTGCATACCACGGTTGTTACCGATTAAAGACGACAAAAGAGCAACAAACGACCTGCAAAAAGATTAAAATTAGTAACAACAATAAAAATATTTGAATGAAAAGCTGGCGAAGCGGTGCGATTCTTGCAAAGTGAAGCAATGGCGGGTTCTTACCGGCCGAGTTACTGAGTAAAAGGTTACCTTCGCTTGTGATGTGGATCCGCAGTATTCTTCTTACCATAAGTAGTTTGGCACGAGTCACAGTAGCGGCGCCATTTGATTAGATGCTGGTAAGGAATTTTGAAATTTGAGATCAACAATATTTATATACCTAAGTTCCTCCCTCTTGTCGTAGTCGACTCTTTGTGATATAGTGGTCTAGGGTCGAACACGGGGATGGGTTTTCTTCCTAAAAATGGTTTGCATTAGGGCATGAAGGTAAGGCTTTATATTTGGACTTTTTGGATTTGTGTCAAAAGCTGTAAATGGTTTAAACTGGAAATTGCAAAAATTGGAAATAGTAGCGAAATTTAAAGTGAAGAAATTAAACTTTGAAAGATTTAGGTCACCAACTTGACAAGCTAGAGCGAAACACATGTCCTCGAGGTTTTATCCTCCTATGTGAGTCAGCAAGGGGATGCGGAGTTATGGCCCCTTTTATTTAAAAACCTAACATTCCTTTATCATTTTTCTAAGGCTAGTAAGACCATCTAAAGAATCCACAGCGCATCTCACGAAACCTTGCGAACCACCAAGGTATGGAGAGTATTGGCTAGGGGCTAGTAAAGACCATCTAAAGTGTCACAGTGCATCTCTCACCCAGAACCTTTGGACCTAAAGTATGGAGAGTATTGGCCAAGCTTGATAAAAGTCCAATGTTTAAGCAACCTAATTTGAAGAACCCTAACATGTAAATGCTACCTCGGAGGCAAGTAAGGACTACATCTAAAGAGCCACCGGTCTTTGTCACTAAGCCTTTGGATCTAAAGCATGGAGTATTAGCTGAACAATAACATCCATGTTATGCAGGCGGATTTTGAAAATGGGGCCATAAATACACTACCCGTGACTTTAGTGAGAGGAATGACATCTTTAACCCCACCACGAGCTAGCTTCCTTCCTCTTCCAAAGGAAGGAGAGCAGCAACATCTCTTGAGTTGTCATCTGAGAGGTGGAGTTTAGCTTGTAGGGAAAGTGAGAAGAAAGAAAGAGAGAAAGAGAGAGAAGAGAGAAAATAAGCCAGCTTAAAAAATAAAACAATTTATTCTAGCTTGATAAAAATAACTTACAAATCACCAAAAACTTGTATTCACCTTCTATCCTCCTCTTCTTTATTCTGAGAAACATGAAAGGAGCCATTTATAAACTCCTCGAGGTATGAAACTACCAAAAACCCTAATAACTAGGCTAGAAGTTATAGGACAATTGGGTAATAAACCAAGTTTGAAGGCGGTTGGCGTCGAGGCATGTAATTCGCTCGGGGGGAGAATTTAGCTAATTAAGCGAATTGTAGGGACCCAGCCCGAAATTGGCAAAGAATCTGGCAATTTAGCGAGTGTTTAGCGAATTTGGCAGTTGTTTAGCTAGCCTGTGAAACTAAGCTAAGCTGGCGAAATTTCCCGATGGCAATTCTATGGCCGCTAAGGAGCAGGTCTGGGATTGGCTAGCGAATTTTTCAATTTATTGGGATTACTGACTGTTGCGAGCAGGTTTGCGAGAAATTAAGCTAAGTTGCCAATTGGTTACTTGACAGGTTCTTGAAAATTCTGTTTCTTTGTTCTGCGTACCTCTCGTTAACGTAACTAGTTGCATCTCATTTCCTCCTTTTCCTTTGTTTTCTGCATTGATTTTTAGGCTTGTTGATGGATTTGAGACTAAACTTCCAACCTCATGATTGATCATTTGCATTGTGGTTTAGGCTTTAGAGTGCATAAATACCTACAAAACAACCAAAAACATGCTCCAAATGGCATAAGTGTTACTAAGATGACATGAACATGATTGGTTTATATATGACATGATTAATGCACGGAAAGTACTCAAAACCTATCTAATAACAGGGTTCAAAATTGTACTTTTGGACCTTGTCGAACCTTTGCTCATTACTTCAAAATGCATACTTTAAATTAGTGGGAGGTTTGAGTTCTAATTTGTTGAAAGGTTCCTTGGGTTCATTACCCCTAGTCGATAGAGGCAAAATTTCTATTTTCTTCTCTGAGTACTTTGTACTAAGCTCATTTCTTGAAATTCGTGTTTGCTCACACAAGGCAATCGGATAACTGCGAGTTAATATCTCACACAACTTCTTTGTTGGTGCTTTGTTCTTCCGGAATGGTATCTAAAATCTGAGACTTCTTCAAAGTCATCCTCCCGCAGTGCATACCTTTTGAATGAAAAATATTGAGTTCGAGGTCATATTTCCAAATGTGAGTTGCATGACTCCATTAGGCAATTGATGATTGCATTTGAAGTAGCCAAATGGTCTCCCTAATATGATGGGCACTGATTAGGTCCTATTGCAGAAGCTGGTTACATGTATGTGCGACAAAATCCCTCTTGGATAGTAAAATCTGTCACTTGTATAAGAGCGTCCTCAATGGTTCCTTTTGGTATTTTAATAGACCTATCGGAAGCGAAAGTGTGATGGAAGTGGGTTTGAGTTCACTGAGCCAGTGCTTGTACAGAATACGACAACTGATTCACACTATCTCCCGGTCTGCAGTGCTTTACTCCACGATGCCTCGATGATACCGAGATATTAGGACATCTGGGTCCTTATAGCTACTTTGAGTCTTGCTCTCTATAATGGCACTAACTTGCTCGATTAAAAGGCCTTTTATTTACATTAAGACCCTTTTTCACGGGTACCGCAATCCTTTAAGAATTTTGCGTAAGTAGGAACCTGTTTAATCATATCGAGTAGAGGAATATTGACTTTCACTTGCCGCAATACTTCCAACATTTCTGTTTGGTTAACATAATTTTTCTTTCTTCGGAGAACCTGCGGAAACGGAGGGGGTATTCTAATCTTTACCTCTTCCTTGTCAGCATTTGTTCTTCCCCGAGTGGCTCGACCGCTAATGGAGCCCAGCTTGGTAGCTTTGAATCTTTGTTGGCTTTAATTCCTACCAACCGTAAAATCTGGCGCCTTAACTTCATCGGTTTTGCATTTAAGTCTCGGTTAGTCTGTTTCATTCACCTTTACGATATTGTTGTGCACGGAAGGAAGCCTTCCCTTTTACGAACTCTATGACTCTTGATTAGACATTTTTGAAATCTCCGAATGCATATTGTCAATTTCTGAGTGAACTTTCTCTGTGATTTTACGACTAGTTTTGGACATTGACACCTTACGTTCTTCTACAAATATGCTACCACCTTACTTAAATTCGAGTTACTGTTCGCGGGGAGAAGATAGTGGAGGCATCTGTTGTTGTATTGAAGTGGAATCAAGCGCTCTTTGTGCTCTGAAGGCGTATCTGAGGGTTTGGATTTCCATGACAAATTTGGACAATTTCTCGATTAGGGTTATTAGTGTTACCATATGGAGCATCTGCCGTTGTTTATTTTGACTTATGGCATGGGTACTCTTGTGATGCTCCTCGAGTAATTATTTGGCGAAAATTGAAGGCAGTGGGATGAAGATAACTCATTTCTGTTTGTATTTCATCTTTGGTTTTCATTTCGGATCATCGATCTTTGAGTTAAAGCGATCCAATTTTGCTTTCATCTCGTGTCTTCGAAATGCGTACTTGTCTCCCCGCTTGGGTGGTTGATGGCCCCGATCTTTCTTCCTAGGATTTAGGTTCATCCCGACTTTGGAGGTTTCAGCTCGTAGTTGAAAAATCCATAGCTTCTTAAATCCGGGATGTTTACTCAAAAGTTACCCCCACACATAGTTTCCGGCCAATTGTTTCATGGGCGAGAAGACATACCACCATGAAGTGGTTCCACGACATCCAAATGTCAGGCCATGATGTGGACGGAGCCTTTGATGGTCTCCATAAATCTCCCGATAACTGGTAAAGCCTCTACCGCGTCACATTTTGCAAAGGTGTAAATTTGTCTTTTCAGAATTATTAGTGCGCGAAACGAAGAACTGTGAGAGTGCGCCCTCACATTTCATTGATTCCTAATGGATTACGAGCCTCTCGGTGAGTTTGTAAATTTTGGCATTGTCCTTTAGAATTGATGAAATAACTGACTTTGGCAAATCCATGTCCATCATTACCTTCCTTAAAGGTAGGTACAAACCTCCTCAAAATCCTAATATGATCATATGGATTTTCATTTTCCATACCATGATATGTGGGGAGTAGGGTACGAAATAATAGCCTGTTGCTACATCTTCGACGGGAGGAATGTCTGAGGATGGAGGCAACTCTAGGAGGTGGATGGTCCCTCGTGGTTCTATAAGTACATTGGATTCATTGGGGTTCGGTCGACTCTGTTGTTCTTCGGGTAGTGGATCCATGGTATCGGTGTGGCCTGCGGCTTCTTGGCCAGGTCGGGTTGTGCGATTCTGTGCGAGTCTTCTGAAGTTCCTGCATCCCGGCCTTTGCGTACCGCAGTGTACACAAAGCGAGACACAACGAAGGACAAACGGTAGCCCGAAAGGTTAAAATTAACAGCAAAAATTAAAATAGCGAATGGCTTGAAGCGGTCGCGATTCTTTGCCAAGTCTTGGCGGTTCTGCCAGTGATTACAAAAGAGGTAAAAGGTTACCTTAACCTTGATGTTGATCGCAGTACATGACTTATCGTCGTAGTTTGGCACCATCCCGAAACACTTGGCATTTGATTCGTGCCACAGTAGGCTGAGCTAAAATCAACAAAATGTATATACACCTAAGTTCCTACTCTTTGTAGTAGTCAAGCTCTTCTTGATATAGTGGTAGTGGTCGAACACGGGGATGGGTTTTCATCCACAGGAATGATTTGCATAAGTCTTAGAAGATAAGGCTTTCTATTTGGGGACTTTTTAGATTTTGTTTCAAGCAGTGGAAGTAGTTTAGCGCTAAGAAATTGTAAGCGAAAGTGATGTGTGAAAAGTTAGCTTTGAAGATTTAGGTCACTAGCAGTAACTTAGAGGCGAGCAAAGTGTCCTCGGGTTTTATCCTCGCGTTGTAATAATGACCTATAGTCGAGCCACAATAGGATCTATGTTTAACTAGCAAACTAACCTAGAAACCACTCTGGTTAACACAGGTAACATACCATCATGTGATCTGGGTTTGGACCCTAACGATAAACCGCATCTGTTAATTCCGTAAAAGATTAATCCAAAAACCGATGCGTATCCATGTGTTAAGTATATGCATCACCGACGTGATGTCTTGTGTTGATGGATCAACGTGTTATTAACCCTCATTTTGAGGAAGAACAGACATAGCTGGAATACCTG
Organism: Tetrastigma voinierianum; assembly: GCA_016808115.1. Lineage (NCBI taxonomy): Eukaryota > Viridiplantae > Streptophyta > Magnoliopsida > Vitales > Vitaceae > Tetrastigma > Tetrastigma voinierianum. Next base: position 80,688 of record JAEQBH010000879.1, on the reverse strand, counting down.
TATTTGTCTTCTAGAAGACGGTTCAACATGTGCGCCATATTATTTGGCTATCTTCAAGAAGACTTGACTTGTGTTGCCTCTGGGGTGTGTCTGAGAAGGTGTTGGCGGCAGAAAATAGGGAGGAGAGGAGAACGAAGAACCTTTGGTTTCAAACTCCGCGGGAACTTGGCCCTACAGATTAAAGCCACCCAGTTGCTCTCCAGTTGGCAGAGTTGAGGAGGGACATAGTTTTTGTTGTGGCTGAGAAACTAGCTGGTTTGACCTAGTGAGACGTGAGAAGGTAATACCGGTGATGGTTGACAGGCCACAGCATGACGATGGTCGCTGGGTTGAAGGATTCATTTGGGTGTGATCACCATGCATAGCGAAATAAGAAAATTCAGCTAAGGCTTAGCAATTTAAGCTAGCTAGCGAAATTTAAGCTAACCATGAAATTGTATGATACTGCTTGAAAACATGAAATTTCGCTAGGAGCGTATTCATGAACCACAGTGTCTAAGCGAAAATTGGTAATTTATTGGAGATTCTGAAATTTTACTTAATCAGTGAAATTTTCGCAATCTTAAGCGAAAATTCACGGGATTCAGCGATCTTCAACACGCATTGCTTCACATCCTCTCTTTGCATCGATTTCCATCACTTTGCCTTCATTCTTTCTTTTGATTTTGTAGTGCGATTGATGGGCAGCGGTGGGATCCGATCTTCGTGATTCATCGTTTATTTCGATATTGAACTCCCGAAGTGCGTAGCACCATGAAAACATGAAAAATAACCTCTAACCGACATAAGTGATGCTAGAAGACTTGAACACTTCAATTAGTAAATGACATGATTAGTGTAAAAGCACTTGAAACCTATCTAATATAGGGTTAATAGCACTTTTGGAGTCTTGTCGGTGAAACTTCTCTTTGCTTCAATTTACGATTAGTTTGAACATTCGGCACCTTACGTTCTTACAAGCGATGCCTACCACTTTACTTAAGTTTAGGATTACGTTCAGCGGGGAGAAGAGCGAGAGGAGGCGTGTATTAAGTGGAATCAAAGCGCTATTTGTGCTCTGGAGGGCATATGCGAGGTTTTGTCTTCCATGATAGGTTTGGATGATTTTTCCAGTTAGGGTTATAGTTGTTACCATATGGAGCATCTATGGGTGGTTTATTTTGATTTAGGACATCAAATACTCTGAAGCGATTTTTCTCCGAGGTGATTATTTGATTGAAAATTGAAGCCCAGAAAGTTGGGAAGCGGATAACTCATTAAGCGTTTTGCATTTCATGCTGATTTTTCATTTCGGCCACATCGATCTTCTAGTTAAAGTGGTCAATTTTCTTTCATCTCTGTGTCTTGAAAGTGCATACATGCCCCCGATTGGGTCGAAAGGCCTTGATCTTTTCGGCTTCCACTTGGATTCGATTCATCCCGTACCTTTGAGGTTTTGACCCACGTAGTTCGAAAAAATCCATGGCTTCATCAGGGTTTTGCTCGAAAGTTACCTCCACACACATAGTCTCCAATAGTTGCTTCATGGTTGGAGACATACCATCATAAAAGTGATTTACCAACATCCATGTATCAAACCCATGGTGTGGGCATGCACTGATAGTCTCCATGAATCTATCCCAGCACTGGTAAAACCTTTCACCATCTTGAGCTACAAAGGTGTAAATTTATCTCTTCAAATTGTTGGTCTTATGAGTACTGAAGAATTTTTTAAAAACTGCCCTTGCGGCTTCATTGTTCTTATGGTTCCTAGGCCTCGGTGAGTTAAGCCAAATCTTGGCCTTATCCTTTAGGGTCAATGGAAATGCTTTTGACAAGCGAATCCATGTCAATCATACCTTCATAAGGTTTGTGCAAACACTCAAAAATCCCTTATGTAGTGTATGGATTTTCGTTTTTCCATACCATGATATGTGGGGAGTAGAGTACGAGATAGAACCTGCTTTGCTACATCTTGGCGGGAGTCACGATGCACAGAAGAGAGCCGTAACTTCCAGGAGAATATGGTCCCTACGTACGATCTCATGGTTGTTGGATTCATTAGAATTGCACAGCGACTGCTTGTTCCTCGGTGGGGATCCATTGTTTTCACTATATTATGCGGTGTGTCTTGATCCTTTGTAATCCTACATTTATTCCTCTGTCCAGTCTTGCGCCTGCCCATTACCTGGCTGAGACCGCAACCAAGCAACCTGAACCAACTTTTTCAAAGGTTAGGGTTAACTTAAATAAAAAAGCGATTGTATGAAAAAGCAAAAAAAACGATCACGATTCTTTGCCAAAGTGATGAACACTTTATAGATTCTGACAGCGGAATACAAAAAGGATTAAAAGGTCACCTTCGCGTAGTAAGAGTTAAGTACGCGAAACTTATCAAGCGTGGTTTGGCACCATCCCAGCCAGCGCCATTTTGATTAGTGCCACGTTAGGGTGATCGGAATCAACAAATTTATATCCTAAGTTCCTCCCTACTGCGTAGTCAAGCTCTTTTCTTGATATGGCGGTCTAAGATTCGAACATAGGGGATGAGTTTTCATCCCACATGAATGACTTGCATCGGTGTTGAAAATGGTGAGGCTTTTATTTGGATTTTTGGGTTTGTTTCAAAAACGGTGTGAGTGGATTTAGCGATTAAGCGTAACAGGCGAAGTGGAGTGTGAAGAGGTAACTTTGAAGATTTAGGTCACTAACTTGATAACATAGGGCAAACAAGTGTCCTCGGGTTTTATCCTCGCATTATGACAAGCAACCTATAGTCCAAGCCATAACCGGATCTTTGTTTAACTAGCGAGCCTAACCTTTGAAACCACTCCTATTTTGAGTAATCTAGTAACATGCATCTCATTACTTTTAGTTTGAAACCACAACATTCAACATCATTTTAGGTGGCTGCGTAAAGGGTCATCTAAAGAACCCACAGTACATCTAGCAATAGTATACCTTGTATCCTAAAGCATGAGTAAGTATTGGCCAAATTAACATTAAATGGTATTACCAGCCCTAGTTTGAGAAGATGGGAGCCATAAATACAGATCTGTATCATTTAACACATGAGGACAACATGCAACTGCCCCACAACCAAGCTAGCTACCTTCCTCTTCAAAGAAAAGGGGCTTAGCCAAGCATCTCTTGAGTTGTCATCCTCGAGGGGTGTTTAGCGGCTAGAAAATATGAAAGAAGAGAGAGAGAAAACCAAATACTAAATGAAGGTACGGAGATATTTACATAAAAAATTGAAAATTGTGCGGAATTGCTTCAGTTGCTTTCTGGGTTACAAAAACTATGGGGTTTATATGGGCCACCCAATGTATGAAACTTCTGATAAACTAACATTTTGGCTAAAATAAGGGACAAGGAAGTAATACACCAAAATGAGGTCGGTTTGCATTAATTACAAAAGGATGACAATGCAGGAGATTTTGCTAGGCAGAACAATTTCGCTAGGTAGCGAAAATTTCGTCTAGGTAAGCGAGTGCACGAGAATACTTGAGATCAGAGAATTTCGCTAGGCCTTTGGCGTTTAATTTGGCTAGCGATTCGCCCAACTAGCGAGCCTGAAGATAGCGAAAGTGTGTGTAATTCGGTAGGAGCAGGTGCATAGCGAGGAATTTTGAAGCTAAGCGAAATTTCTCGATTTTCGCTGGGATTCAAGAATTTTAAGCTATGATTGAGAATTTTCATGAAATCCCGGTGAGCCTACTCAATCTTAAGCGAAATTCTGAGTTTGCATTTTCTTCAGCTATGCTTGCCATGTGCATCCTCCTACGCATCATTTCTTCTCGCTTGCGCTTCATTCCTTAATTGAATTTTGAGATGTTTAAAGGCTAATAAATGAGTCAGATCTTCATGGTTCCTTTTTATATCTCGATATTGAACTCCCAAAGTATGCAAAAACCTGCAAAACAACCAAAAAATAACCTCTATGGCATAAGTGATACTAGAAGGCACAGACACTTCAATTGGCAATATTGACATGATTAGTGCGCAAAAAGCACTCAAAACCTATATAAAATAGGGCTCAAAATAGCACTTTTTGGGGACTAATCAGTAAGTCTCTTATTGAAGCATTTGACTTACGATTTTGATTAGTAGCGCCTGATTATGTACGATTTATGCATCCTCTCGGTGCGTTAATTGTATATGATTGGTTATGGTTATGTAAATCTATTGAGAAAGCATGTGAGTTATGATTATGCCGTCAAAGTGGGAGAATGTTAAATTAATTTATTAATCATGGACTAAGCATAATCATATTACAATTTTAATTGTATAATTGTGCATGTTAATTATGTGTCATTTATGGAATGGTTTAATATTAATTGGCTATGGGCCCATGGTTATATCTTTTCCCTTGCTTTGGTAATAAGCCCATTGGATCAAAGCCCAATTGTTCCCTTGTGCTCTATACATATAAGTAAATAGAGCCCTAGTATTTTACAAAAGTTTGGTAGAACACACTTTGGGGAGAATGAAGGATCCATCTTCAACCCTATCCTTTCTTTGATTTGATCCCTTGTAGAATTGGGAGACTAATGGTAGCCAACAATTCTGGATTCATGCCAGTTATGTTATTTAACTAGTACGAATTGATATGCTTCATTGTTTCAATGTGCTATTATTTGTAATATTACGGGTCCTTTGATTATTGATTAATTGTTTTCAAATTAATAAATACTATTGGTTTACAAAATACTTAGCATGGGTATTTCTTGGAATCTTAGATTTGAAAACTTAGGGTTTCCTAAATCTTCTAAATGATAAAACCGCAACATAAGAAAGACATAGCATTGAGAAATTTGTTTATGAATGGGTATTTGATATGTTTTGGTGATTCTTAGGCTACCAAGCTTTAAATTTGAAACCCTGAAGGATTCCCTACAAGTTACAAAGAACCATTTGTTCATAAGAGATTTGGCATATCAATCACCAACTCCTATATGAGTTGAGGTTTCTGGATTCAGTGACAATGTTCAAGATTTCAACCAGATCGTAAAGCATACGACACATTTCCAACAAGAAAAGTTATTCAACAAATACGAATAACAATAATTTAACATGGGAAAAAGCGTGCAGTCATCTCTATTATTCCCAAATTTCAACATAATCAGTTGCTTGAAAGGATAAATTATACTCAGAAGAATTACATAAAAAAGTATTTAAATATAAATTGGCATTTTGTAATGTGAAAAGAAAATATTAGGACTGAAAATAACATGATTAAAATAAATAGAGACTAACAAAATTGGTGATTAGCTCAATCAGCAGTTTCCATTTCCAGAGTCTCCTGTTCATCCATTTCAAGAACATCATTCGGTTCCTCTAATTCTACTTCATTGGCCACATCTGTGGGTACGTTTTCCTACAATGAAGTGCCATTTACACCCTCCAAACGAATCAAGAGCCTTTCTAGCATTTCTTGGCATTCAATTGCTGTGACCATGACATTTAAACTGGCCCTACCCTTCCATCATCCAATGGCAATCGTAGACGCATCGACTTGCATATGAGATCTAATGGTGGTTAGGAAAATCCAATAAAGTAGGTTCCAATTAATTTTTATAGTTTTGGAGTAAAATGATAACAAAATTTGGTTAGGTTATAAGGTGGCGACGTCCTGGTTTTATTCACCGATGTTATTGAATGAAAAAGTGTTCGACAAAATCTAAACCTTTATGTTTTGCATTAGACCAATAATCACTCTAAGTAAATTTATAAATCTAAATCCCTTTATAGGTAGCTAATGCCCGATTGAAAAGGTGTTTTAGTAAAACCTAATGTTTTAAAAAATAGGATCGGCTCCAATTTCAGGCGGAATCATGAAAGACGGAAGGATCTAGTCATTTTGAAAGTGCTTTATTAGATTTTTCGGTAATTCGTAGATTTTTTTTTCTTTTAAGATTTCAAAATAAGAAGCTTGCTTACTTCAAGCATCGATGACACGTTGTTTTTGTGTAAGACGCTGTTCAATAAAATAAATAAATGGTATGGGATTGGATCTCCCTAATTATGCTTATATATGTTTTTTTGTTTTTTTGGAATTATAGCCTATATATGTTTTCTTATGGAGTGTGTTATATATATATATATATATATATATATATATATATATATATATATATATATATATATATATATATATATATATATATATATATCGGGTTCTTCTCAAGTGGATCGGAATATACGTGGATATTTAAAAAAAATGACGGTGATTGAAAACTATTGAAATATTAATTTTTAACAAAATTTTAAAATTAAATAAGAATATATATATTAAAATTATTTACAAGTATGGAATGATAATATCAATTAACTTTGAAAAATATCGAAATTCTTAATCATATTGTGATATTATCTTATTAATGATGATGCCTTTTTCAACCTAATCGACCCCGAGCGTGTAGTGGTCGCTAGGCCTAATTGGATTGTCGGGCGGGTCGATACGTGCCTCGGATTGTCCGTGCTAAGGCAGGATCACAGACCGTTGATCTACAGCCTCGATGACGCGACTCCAAAACAACGAGTGAAAAGCGGTCGGCGAGGGGCCATCGCGGCCGCCCTGATGCCTCGTGTCGATACTTTATGAGAAAAGAAGGAATGTTAGACCGCTTCGTAGGGTCGTTTTTGGCGTATCTTTCACCGATGGGGTGACCTTGTATTTATAAGATATCCTCCCTGGATGGTAGTTAGGATTCACTCCCATTGGATGGGATATTTCTTATTATAGTCCGTGATCTATTCTATAGGATAGTAGAAATAATAGTTTATTTGGGATAATCTTCCTTCCTACGGGGAGATTTTCACTGACTTGCGAATTATATATTATTAGCATTATTCTATTTTCTATACCCGTGTTTTCCATAATGGCCTGGGCCCAAATGACTGACCTCTTCGGGCCGCCCAAAAAGGCCGGAATGCCGGGCATAAAGGCTCGAGCCTCATCAAGCAAACCTCCTTTGGAATTCAACCGATGGGCCTTCTCGTGTTTCACAATGTTCTGGCTTGTGAAAATACAACTCTATTTTCAAACTCCTATCATCGGGCTTCTCAAATTCTTAAGGTGTACGGTATGGGCAAGGGCTATAACACTCGTGACGGTGTAATTTCCACGTGTCCGCCTGTGGCCGATTAGTTAGGCCTGTCGCCATTATTTGTCTCAGGATAATGATGACTCTTCTGCTGCGCTTTATTTCTTCTATCCTCTTCGCTTTTGTTTCTTTCATGGACATCCTCTGTCTTGTGTACCACGCCCCGGGATTTTTTATTCGCTTTAGCGAGTTCCTCACTTCCTTCCCTCTTAGTCTTCGGGCCCGAGCCTTGTGCGCCTTCTCTGGTCGTTCTTCGGGTCCACCGCGCCTCGGGTTTTCTGATTTCTTTCTGACGATAAGACGAGTTGTTCGCTGGCTGAATTTTGTTTCATTATCCACCCCCACGCGGGTCCGGTCGCTTCTTCTTCTTGCGTATCGATGGTGATTCTTCGGCTATTGATGGTTTTAGACGAACTGGCAGTGTCTCCGACCGTTTGGTCGGAGTTGGACTTCGAGGTGTCCCCGAGGAGCCTCCTCTTCCCTTGGACAAGGGCAAAGGGAAAGTGAATATGATTAAATACTCCGGGATCGAGATCTAAGATCCGCCTGCTACATGCTTTAACTGTGGGACCTAGGAAGGCCTGGCCCTTCCATGGGGCCATCTTATCGCCCAAGTATCGCCTCCTTTGGCGCTCGGGGGTGTATCCCTGAATGCTTTGACCCTCTATGTGGTCTTTGTGCCTAGGATGGTGTGTTTCTTCAAAGTGGCCTTCGATAACGGTCTTCGCTTCCCTTTGCATCCCTTCATAAAAGGGGTTTTGCAGCATTTCAATGTGTGTCCTGCCTAACTCGCGCCCAATGGTTGGGACATTTTGATTAGTCTGCTGGTTTTTAGGGACAAGTGGGCCTTGTTCCTAAAGATAGCCTCGCTTTATCTTTCAACCTGAAGGAGACATCCGAGGGCTTTCTTTATTTCTCTAGGCATTCCGGCGCCCCTCTGGTGATTTCTGATCTTCCCTCCTCCCATAGGTTGTGGAAGGGACGCTATTTTTTCATTAGCGGCCGTAATTGGGAGTATGATCCTTTCGACAAGGACGACACTGGCTCCAGAGCTCGGGCACCCCGAGAATCTTCGTGAGTATTCGTTCTGTTTTTGGTTGTAATTTGTGCGTGGTCTGGATTAAGTGCCTAAGTTGTTATGTTGAGCTCCTTAAATTGGTTCGCAGAGGCTCCGGGGCTTTCAAGCCTTATGGGTTGAATAGCCCTCAAATGAACTCGAACTCTGTACGCACGCTCAGGCCGAAAGTGGATGAGCTCACAAAGTGGAGCTCACTGTCTCGCCGCTATGTTGTCTAAGTCGATCAGCTCCTGTTTCGATGGCATGTGTAGACCGGGTCAGCTCGCTGGGCAGGGGATCGTTGGGCCTGGTTTATGCGACATCGGGAGGGCTCGTCCATGTGAACTCACAATCGCGAACCGTCGCGTGGCTCATCTATGTGAACTTCTGGGAAGAGCTTGTCAATGCGAACAGTTGGGTAGAGCTCGTCCATGTGAACTTGTCAATCGCAAATCACAAGTGTGGCTCGCCTATGTGAACTTGTGAAGAGCTCACACGCGAACAGCCAGAGATTCGCCAATCTCGAACTGGCCAAGGTGGCTCGCCTATGAATCGCTAGGAAGAGTCATTAATGCGAATAGTCAAGGTGAGTTTCGCCCATGTGAATTGGCCGAAGAGCCGTAGTGCTAACCGTCAAGTGTGGCTTATCCATGTGAACCGCTAGGAAGAGCCACACAATGCGAACAGCTGAGTAGAGCTTGTCCATGAATCGCCGGGAAGAGCTGGCTAATGCGAATCGCCGCGTAGCTCGTCCATGTGAACTTCTAGGAAGAGCTCGTCAATGCGAACAGCTGAGCGTGCAGCTCATCCATGTGGAACCGAAGAGCTCGCTGCGAACCGCCGCGGCTCGCTCCATGAACTCGAAAGCTCACAATATGAACTGCCGCGAGCCTGCCCATGTGGAATCGGGAAGAGCTCGCCGCGCGAACTATCCATCGCGTGGCCTGCCCATGTGAACCGCCGTAAGAATTTTGCCACGCGTAATGAGTCGCGGCGCTCGGCCCATGTGAATCGCCGGGAAGAGCTCGTTAGCGCGACTCGTCAGCAAGCTCGCCCATGTGAATCGCTAGAAGAAACACAATGCTAATCGTCGAAGAGCTCGCTCATGAACCGCCGGGGAAGAGCTATCACGCGAATACCGGGCGCAGCTCGCCCATGTGAATTGGCCGGGAAGAGCTCGCCGCGCGAACTGGCTGGGCGCAGCTCGCCCATGAACTACTAGAAGAGCCTGGCCAATGCGAACAAATAAGCAGAGCCTCGTCAAAGGAGTTATCAGTCTCGCTGCTGAGTCAGCTTTAATCGAGATGGCTCCTTTCTTTAGGCCGCGTGACTGTAGTGAGTGTACGAACTCACAAAGTGAGCTGCTAGGGCTCCGGCGCCGTGACCGAAGGCGAAGCCGAGTGGCGAAGGCAGCAGAGTGGCGATGTAGCCGAGCGGGCGATGTAGCCGAGCGGCGATGTAGTTCGGGCCGATTTGACTCCTCATGTACTGCGGACTCGTTTAAAGTGTGACACGAACTCGCCAAAGTGAGTCATTGGCCCGGCGCTTATGGCCGAGGGGTGATGTACCGAGCGCGATGTAGCCCGAGCCGATCCGACTCCTCAAGTAGCTGCGGACTCCGCTCCGCAGTAGACGAACTCGTCAAAGTGAGCCATTGGCTCGCGCCGTGGGCCGCAGTGGCGGCGTAGCTCGAAATACAGACTCTCAAATAGCGTGACTGGCCCGTAGACGAGCTCGCGCGAGCGCCATCGGGCCCGCTATGGCCGAGCGGCATGTAGCTTGAGCCGATCCGACTCGTGCAGCGTGACCTGTCTGCAGTGTGACGAACTCGTCAAAGTGAGTCATTGGCTCCGGCGCCGCGGGTCGAGTGACGACGTAGCCTGCCGACCGACTCGTAGCGTGACTGGCCCAGAGTAGACGAACTCAGCTGAAATACCAAGCACCGGCGCCGTGGCCGAGTGGCGATGCCGCCCGAGCCGATCTGACTCGTGCAGCGTGACTGTCAAGAGTAGACGAACTCGGCCAAAGTGAGTCGCACCCATTCGACTTCTGATTTTCTTAGAAAGGTGCGAACGTCTTTAATGCTGATTTATGGAGAATTTGGAACGTTAAGGTGACTTTTTGAGTGCTTTGGCCTTCTTATAAATGGAAGCTTCATTGCTATGGAGTTTATATTTTGTATATTCTCGCTTCTCATACAGAAACGAAATCCTGGGTGAGATGAAGCGCTGTCTAGTCATCTTCGCTGGGATCCTTCAAGACTCGCCCGCCCCGTCGCTCGCCGCCCGTAGAGTCGTGTTTTCCTAGTTTCCCTTTACGGGGAGTCATGTGTTATTCCCAGTCTGCTGTGGAATACGCCTGAGAGGGCGATGCATTTCGTCGCCTCCATTTTTCTCTGCTTCTTTTCTTCTCTTCCTTCCTCCTTTCTCCTTTCTCCTTATTTTTCATTTTTCTTCCACATCTCATTTCTCCCCCTTTTTGTTTCTTTCCGCACAAAACTCCTTCCACCCTTTTTCTCGCTTTTTCCTCTCTCCCCACATCCAAGCTTTCTCCCTTTCTTCACTCGAACTCTTCCATCCCTTTTCTTTCTCTTTCTCCTCTTTTCCTTTCTAGTCTTCTTTCCATTTATTTCCATCTCATTTTCCCCTTTTCTTCCTCAAGGGTTTTTTTTTTTTTTTTTTAGGGAATCGCTTGTACCGAGTGCTTTCAAGATGTAACAGATGACACCACCGACAAAATCGAAATGTAATACATGATTGGAATAAATAAAGAGAGAATTTTTCTTTATGTCTGTATTTGAGGTTTCTCATTTTATTGTATATAACTTTCTTTGAACATTATAGGTTCGAAGTTGTGTGACGTCTTAACAAGATACCGCAAATGCCGAATCATTAACTGAAAATTGATTAATCTTCATTTAAGATTACAAACCAAGGCCTACTAATAAAAACGTTTAAGATGTTCCTCCGCATTCCGTGCATGTCGTAAAATTTTTCCTCTTTCTATTTGAGTCAGAAGTTCTCGGTCTAACGACCTCGAGATATGACGTAGGGGCCTTCCTACCGGGGCCCACTTCCCATGTGTCGGATTCTTCCTGTCGGGCAAGAGCTTTTTAAGCACCAAATCACCCACTGTAGCTTCAGTTAGACTCTCGTTGTAGTACCTTTTGTTGTCTTCCTTCGATAGTTCCCACGCCTTAGAACCCGCTCCGCTTTTCATCCAAGAGGTCCAAATTTAGCTCTGAGTGCCTCGTCATTGTGTTCCACCGTCAACCTCATCCTTCGGGGGACTTTAGCCCCGATCTCGACAGGGCTAACACGCTTCCGCTCGAAGGCTGTGGCGAAAGGGGTTTCTAAGCTGTTGACTCGTCGTCCCGTAGGCCCATAGCACTTCGTGGAGGTATTCCTACCCACTCTTTCCTTTGAGATCTTCCAGCTTTGGTCTTTAATGCGCTTTATGGTTCACGGTGACTTCGACCTACCCATTAGACTACAAATGTGCTGGGGACGAGTAGTAATTTTAATTCGAGCTCTAAGCACGTAAGGTCTCTTAATTTAGCTGTCAAATTATTTCTCATTGTCGCAATGTGGCTCTCGATACCAACCCATTACTAATGGCCCACACAAAATCGCGTATCTTGCTTGGTGATCAGGGCTTTCTGCATTTTCTACTCAGCCCATTTGGTGAAGTAATCCACTCGCGATCGATGATGAACTTTACACCTGCCCTTCCCAAGGGGCAAAGATCCCAAGATGCTGGTACCCATTAATGGAATATCATCTGATTGACTTGCCAGAGGCTGATGGAGGCTGAGATCCATGCCCCCGAAGATCTCGCATTTCTCTATCAGCTCACGCTGGCTCAGTATTAGGAAGCCAGCTGATTAGTGCCCAAAAGTGCTATTTTGAACCCTACTTTAGATAGGTTTTGAGTGCTTTTTGCGCCGCTCAATCATGTCATTTATGCCAATTGGAAGTGTTTTTAAAGTCTCTTAGTATCGCTGCGGCGCCGTTGCAGGGTATTTTGTCGCTTTCGTTGTGTTCGCTGCACTTCGGGAGTTCAATATCGAGATATAAGATGAATCATGAAGATTGAACTCAATTGCTCATCAAACAAACCATAAAATCAAAGAGAGAATGGAAGGCAAATGAAGAAAATCAATACAAGAGGACTGGAAGCAATGCAATGATGAATCAGCAAACTAGGTGAATTCGCTAAGATTGGCGGTAATTCGTCGGATTTAAAATTTCGCAAATTCTTAGCTGTAATTTTCAATCTTAGCGAAGCTCGATAATTTTCGCACCCAAAATTTTTCGCTAAAGCACTATTCCTAAATAAATTGCTGTGGTTCAAATTAAATTTCCTCATTTTCGCTTATTCGTGATTTCGCTGGGTTTGGGCGTAAATTTTCACGCCTAGCGAAATTTTTGAAGCTCCTAGCGAAATTCACCGCCTTGTCATGCTTTCTTTTTTTTTGTAATTAATGCAACTCGACTTCAATTTTAGTGTATTACTCTTCCTAAATTAAATGAATTGTTAAAGCCAGTGGTATTTTCATACATCGGTGGCCTATATAAGCCCCCTCCCATTTTGTAACCAAAAGCAAGTATAAGAAATCAAGAAACAATTTTCTAGTTTTTATTTTTGTCTCAGAGCTTTAGTTAGGTTTTGTTTTTCTCTCTTCTCTCTCCTCTTTCCTTATTTTCTCGTCGCCAAACACCCTCTCAGGATGACAGCCAAGAGATGCTCGCTGCCCTTTTCTTTAAAGAGAAAGGAAGCAGCTTCGTGGTGGGGCATATGTGATTGTCTTCTTGTATTAAAGCCACAAAATCGTAAGGTTTATGGCCCTATCTTCTCAAAATATGGTTGAACAAAGATCAATGCCGCCACTTGCTCACACATCATGCCGTGATTACGCTTGCATACTTATTGCCGACATCGTGGTTCGTTAGATTATTCCTAATAGTCTCGAAGATGACATATATTAGCTGTTATCAACCTAAATGCGGACATGTCCCATGTTGACTACAGGTTCGATTTAGGTGAGTTTTCAATAAATACATCCTCCTGCTATATTGACTAGGTTGCTTGTCATGACGCGAGGATAAAACCCTGAGGATATTCTGGTTTCGCCTTCTAAGTTACCAGTTAGTGACCTAAATTCCTTTCAAAAGTTAACTTTTCACACTTGTTTCGCTTATAAAGTTAATCAATTTTCAAACTCATCACACTGTTAAAAATCCAAAAGTCTCAAATAGAAAGTCTACCGTGTACTATAATCATTCTGGGGATGAAACCCATCCCGTGTTCACCTCTAGACCACTATACTGTAGTAGCTTCACTACGCCAGTTTCCAGGAACTTAGGCATATAAATTTGTTTCGATTTTAGCTCAGCCCCATCGGCACGACCAAAATATGCCATGTTCGTGGATGGTGCAAACCACAATGATAAGTTGAAGTGTATCCCAGGATCACATCACAAAGTGAAGGTAATTCAACTCTGTAAACCCAGCTGCGTGAATCGTAAGTTTTCATCACTTTAAAAGAACTTCACTGCTTTTTGTTTTTATTTTTTTATATATCTGATCAGTTTTATTTTAGCTAACCTAACCTTTTTACCCAGGATTGGTTTGTGCTCTTTGTTGTGTCTCGGTTGGTATAACAGGTTATTGTATGCGATGTTGGGACGAGAACAGGGAAGGCTGCATAGAATCGGTACACAACGACCCGATCGATGAAGTCGATGTACACAACGATACCATGGATCCACTACGAAGAACAAACGAGTCGGGCTGGACCCCATTAGATCTAGCGGCTATGGGGCATGAGGATCCACATCCACCCTCCTAGAGTTAGTGCTTGGAAATCTGTATCATTCCTCCTGTGAAGATGTGATGAGATATATTTGAGTACCCTACTCCCACATATCATGGTATGGAAAATGAAATCCATAATATATTAGGGATTTTGAGGAGGTTACTTTTCACCTTTAAGGAAGGTATGATGGACATGGATTTCTTTGAAGCTAAAAGCATTTCACTTGACCACACAAAAAGGACAAGGCCAAGATTTGGCCAAACTCATGAGGCCCTAGAACCACGTAGAAATTGGTGACTGAGTAACTGGGAATTCTGAAGAAGTTCTTGATTGCTCATAAGACCTAATAATTTGAAAAGACAAATTTACACCTTTGCATTTCGGGATGGTGGGGAGGTTTTATCGGTGTTGGGAGAAGATTTATGGAGACCATCGGTGCATGCCCACATCATGGGTTCGATACATGGATCTTTGGTAAACCATTTCTATGGTGGTATGTCTTTGCCATGGCGGATTTTGGAAACCATGTGTGGAGGAGACTTTACAGTGGCATCCTACTTGAAGCCATGGATTTTTAAATTCGTGGTGAGCTTCTAAGGGTTGGGATGGGGCGAACCACAGGGAAATGGAAACAATGGGGCCTTGGTGACCTAGAGGAGAGTTGCTCTGTTGCCCGGAGGATGCAAAATGACTGAGATTTCAGCCTTAGCTAGGAAGGGTGGGAGGAGCTTGAAGGAAAAAGGCTCCGCAAGTACACATGCGATGGTAGAAAATCCTACGCTGATCCTTGCACTAATTTCCAATCCTGCATCCGATGACGGTGTCCTATGGCCCCCCTACGGTGAAGGATTTGATGTCGGAGATGCAATGCGTAGAATGATATAAGCCACCACAACCCAATGCTCCATACGGAAATACCTACAATTCCAATTGGAAGGAATCACCTAACCTTTCACGACCTCCCTGTATAGCGCCCAGTGCCGAACCACGATTTGGTTCCTTTGATTTCAACCACAACCACCACCATCCTCATCTGTGGAACGAGCCATTTTAAATTTGAGTAAGGTGGTAAGCGACACAATGGAAAGAAAAAAGGATCAATGTGGCTGGCACAAGGATTAAATACGTAGAGAGCACCTTTGAACAAGAGGATAGATGTTGGGCTTGGCTTGATACCTTAACCGAAAATTGACAACCTACAGTATTCAATCACCAAGATCAACAAGTTGCTGGAGGTACAAGAAGGAGGAAGGTTCCCTTCCCAAACACTTCCAAATCCCAAGGGAATTCATGAGGTGGGGTCATCCAACAATTCAGGAATGGATGAAGTTAAGGCTATAATTGAGGAGTGAAGGTTGATCGACCCGTACAGCTTTGTTGAAGAATCAATCAAGGAGAAGAATTGCGATCTGAGCATATTCTCCTAAAGGAGGATTCAATGAAATCACAACATACCACCTCCATTTCCACAAGCACTTAGAGGTAAGAAGAAGGCATCTCCATGACGAGGCATTTCGAAGTACTAAAATGAGTGAAGGTTAACATACCTCTATTAGACATAATCAAACAAGTTCTGTATGCAAAATTTTGAAAGATCTTTGCACGATCAAGAAGGATTAGGCATTGAGAAGAGGCATTTCTCAGACAAGTCGGTGTCATAATCAAGCAAATACCACATCAAATACAAGGATCGGGGATCTCCGCAATTCGGTGATATTGGTGGGAATTGCATGAATAAATCGTGCTTGATTTGGAGCAGTGTGAACCTAATGCGTATTGATTATCTGGCCAGTTAGGTTTAGGTGAACTGGCCGACCAACATCACACTTTCATTATTTAGATGCGATCGGTAAAAATCCCAAAGGGATAGTTGAGGATGTCTCTTAGTGAAAATGAAACGGAATTCTACTACCCGGTAGATTTTGTAGTGCTTCGACATCGAGCCATTTGCAAATGAACCCGATCATGTGCGATCATCACGGGAAGACCATTTACGGCCCTTTGCCAATCTGATCATCAATTCTTGCGAGAAATGGAGTCATGCAACTTACGTTTGGTAACATGACATTGGAGCTGAACATATTTCATGAACAACAAGCACAAATTAATGGAAGCGAAAATCAAGTGGCCAATGATGTGTGCTCGGTGTGTCGAGGATGCGGGAAGCAATGACCAAGAACTGCGAGGATATAGCCAACCCGGTGAGACGGGTGTTGTGTTATTGCCATCAATAATACTTGTAGGGCCAATTGATCCAATTCAGAATCCATCAATGAGGACGAGTCTGATGGGAAGTCGACGCATGAGTCGATCGGGTGCTGGGGTTGAGAGATCATTCTCCTTGACCTTGGCCAGGTAAATTTTTTGAAATTGAACTGGTTCGGTGTTTCCAAAACCGAATTGCAGTTCAACAATTTTTACTTTTTGTTTTAATTTAGTCAATTTTAATAATTTCGGTTATTATTAGATGTGTTGGCAGCAGCCTCTTTGGATGTGTTGGCGGCGACGTAGCGATCGGAGACCCGCGCCCACGCGGCGGTGAGGTGGTTAGGTTTCTTTATGATTTTGTATAGTTACCAAGCACATCAGCTGCCTACTAATTTTTTGTTTTAGGATTTATGTATTAGCCATAGTAGCGTATGATATGTTCTTATGTTTAGCTTTGGTATGCATGTACTAGCCATTTTGGCTATATCAAAAACTATTCAGTCTATATATATATACAGATTTTTTCATACCATGTTTTGTGCCTTTACCATGTATAATTGTTTTTGTCTTCAATTGAACAATTGAATTGCTTCAAATTGGACAATTGAATTGCCTTTTGTTGGAGAATAGAATCACTATTTGTCACCTTTATGTTAGAACAAATTCCATGCTTGAAACAGTTTTTGGTCAATTGCAGTTCCAGCATGCTCAACTTGAACATTTCTCCCTTAAGCTAATTCACACACTGCACACCAGATTGTATCAATAGGCTGTGAATTTGTATACCTCCTTTCACTTTGCATAAAGCCCAGGCCTTAGGTATGTTGGCAGCCAAGGATGAGTTTGTGTTGCCCGCATTTGAAGACAAATGTTGTCTTCCAAAAAAAAAAAAAAAAAAAAAAAAAAGAAAAAGAAAGAAGAAAAAGAAAAATAAAGTCGTGAAGTGTTGCCTTGAACCCGAGCACGGTCCAAGGGGTGTATGGCGAAAGCCTTTGAAGCCCGATGCCCTAAGCCTTAATTGGTTGGGAGTCATCGATTTTGTGTTCGTTACATGGGTGGATAGGTAGAGTCTAGCATGGTGTAGGTGCTTGATTTTTCGAAGTCATTCGGATCGAGGTGAAGCCTTTAGAGTTTGTAATTGATGATCCTTTTGGCTTGATGCCTAAACCTTAATTGGTTAGAGTCATCGGTGAATCCAGATTACACGGACTTTGGTGGAAGTCGAATTTTAAGCATTGCATCTGATGTAGTTAGATAAAGAAAGAAGTCGTAACTATCATATCTAGGTTACGTTGGCGGCAAGGCCATGTCGGTGCTGGGTTGGGAGGGACAAAATTTTGCAATTTATTGGCGTGTCCCCGGTTATATAAAGAACCATTAGACTTAGGTGGAAATTCAAGTTGAGAATCATGGAATCAATATTGACCTAAAAAATTTTGTTCTTGTATGGTTTTGGTTCTTTCATACCTGTTTTCAAACTTGCTGTCAATTTTTCAGTTTAAAGGTAATGTTTATATGTACATAAACCCTTTTGAATCATAAACTTTTTGAAAATCACTACATGCATCTCCTTTTTGTTTTTGCATTGCTAAGGGACTAGCAACGTTTCGGTTGGGGGGTGTGATTAGTGCCTAAAAAGTGCTATTTTGAACCCTATATTAGATAGGTTTTAAGGTGTACAACAATCATGTCATTTATGCCAATTGAAGTGTTTAAGTCTTCTTAGTATCGCTTATGCCGTTTAGAGGGTATTTTTGGTTGTTTTGCAGGTTTTTGCGTACTTTGGGAGTTCAATATCGAGATATAAGATGAATCATGAAGATTGAACTCAATTGTCAGCCATCAAACAAACCATAAATCAAAGAGAATGAAGAGCAAATGAAGAAAAATCAATGCGTGGAGGAATTTGGAAGCAATGCGTGATGAATCGGCAAATCCCGGGAATTTCGCTAAGATTGCGAAAATTTATTTGGGATTGCGAAAATTCCTTGACCTTAAGCGAAAATTTATAGTCTTAAGCGAAATTGACAATTTTAAGCTATACCCAAAATTTTAAACAAAGCACTATTCTATGAGATTTCACGTTTCGCTACTCCATAAGATTAAATAAGCTAAAAAAATGAATTTAAACTGGCTAATGAAGGTACGGAATCTGTAGAATTTCTATTTTAAGCTATCTCTTGATGATTTAAACTGGTAGCGAAAATTTTAAGCTAACTAAATGAAGTACAAGCTAACTAATGGAGATTTTATTTGCCTAGCGAAATTTTTAGCCTTAGCGAAATTCAGCACACACCTTGTCATGCTTTTGTAATTAATGCAACCGACTTCAATTTTGGTGTATTACTCTCTTGTCCCTAAAATTAGCCAAATTGTTAGGCTTTGTGGTATTTTCATACATTGGGTGGCCTATATAAGCCCCCTCCCATTTTGTAACCAAAAAGCAAGAAATTGAAGAAACAATTTTCGGTAAGTTTTTATTTTTGTCTCGTAGCTTTAGTTAGGGTTTTGCTTTTCTCTCTTCTCTCTCCTCTTTCCCTTATTTTCTTGGCTGCCAAACACCCCTCTTGAGGATGACATTTCGGTCTTAGCTAAGCCTCTTTTCTTGAAAGAGGCTAGCAGTGGTGGGGCATACCGGGTTGTCTTCTTGTGTTAAAAGCTACAGGTACAGTGTTTATGGCCCTATCTTCTCAAATATGGTTGAATAGCATTGAATGTTATTAATTTGGCCAATACTTACCATGCTTAGGGATCCCAGTGCATACTTATTCTTTAGATGCAACGTGAGTTCGTCGAATGGTCTTTCTGAGCCTACGAGATGATATTTAATGTTAGGGTTTCAAGCGAAAGAGCATAGATGCATGTCACTGTGTTGACTCAAATAAGGTTCTGATTTTAAATTGAGGTTTGCTAGTTAAACATAGATCGAGTTATGGATTTGGGACTATAGGTTGCTTGTCATGGCCTTGAGGATAAAACCAGCACTTGTTTGCCACTAGAGATTGCAAGTTAGTGACCTAAATCTTCAAAGTTAACTTTTCACACTTCATTTTCGGTTTTGATTAATCAATTTTGAACTCATCACCTTTACATTTTTTGAAAAAATCAAAGTCGAATAGAAAGTCTTACCTTGATGCACTTATGCAAATCATTCCTAGGATGAAAACCCGTCCCAGTGTTCGACCTGAACCCTTTATCTTTGCATTAGCTTGGCTACGTGATAGGAAGGAAACACAGTTATATAAATTTTGTTGATTTTAGCTCGACTCTTGTGCACAGATGTGCCGTGGTATCCTTGTCTCAAGACCTTTCCTGCCAATGCTCGAGCTCCAATATGATTTCCGCATATACCTTCGTGCACTTCTCTTATCACGCATTCAATATTTTTTCCCGAATGCATTTGAGGATGGGTGTGAAGAAACCTCGCTTATACAGACTTCCTTTATGATTAAGTGAACTGTGAATCTTGTCCTTATTTCATTTGCTTCTTTGGTCGTCGGGTGGTTGTGCATCTATTATATAGTTCTAAATGGGGTCTATCCCGGTTCGGCTCAAGACTCGACTGGGCAACCTCCGTCAACGAGGATCGATGGGGGCTCTGCGGAGTACTTTCGGCGGTGTTGATCTGGCGGGGAGTCTTCTGGCCAAGAAATTGTTGCTGCACGTCGGCTCGGGAGTTCTCGTGCAGGAACATGTTTAGCTTTGTGCCAACACAAATTTTTCAATAAATCTTGTACCTTTTGGAGATATAGGATCATCCTCCCGCTTTTGGCCTCGTAGGTATCTTATGTCTTACACTTGAGTTAGAATCCTTCACGGACCTACATTTGGTCAACTTCCAATGAATGAGTGAGGTTGAGACCTGCTATGACGGCCTCATACTCGGCTTCGTTGTTGGAGGCTTGGAATCCGAATCTAAGTGCATATTCGATATCTATTCCTTACAGAGGTCGGGGATTAGACACGCTCCATCCTGCAGCGTTTGAGGCTAAATACGAAGTTTCCAAATGGGGAGGTCATTCATTGCTTGAAGAACGTTCTCGTAGGCTTTCTGGTGGACCATCAGACAAGATGAATAAATACCATTGAGTTTTGACGCTGATCTGTGGACTTCAACAAACTCTGACCGGGCTTCTGTCGGCTTCCTTGAACTTAGTTTATGTAACTTGCCCTTCGTAGATATTAAGTTGGGACTTTATGGTGTGAGCACAGAAGTAAAGAGAGGCGAAGTTTTAGGGCTGCAGTTATAAGCCAGAGTAATTTTTCCATCCTTGGTGTCTCTCTGCTCCTCTTAAACCAGTTTGCAATAGTAAAAGCTGGATCTTTGCCTCGTTCCTTGTCTCTGACGAAGCTATGATCGAATCTGAAAGCTACCAGTATAGGGTGAGAGCTCCTGCCGGGACTTACGAATGGGTGGAGAGCTGAAATATGTTTTAAAGCCGAGAATGCTTCTTAGCATATCCCATTGGAAATGCCTTCTTCGGGACTTGGGAAGAAGGTTGTTTGTCGCGCATGGATATGAGCAGGAACATAGCGTGATCCTTCAGTCGGTATTTGTATCGCTATGCTTGATGGCGATGGCATGTCAGTACGGCCTTTATCTTATGCGGATTTGCTTCGTTCCCGGTGGTTGACTATAGAGCCTAGGGAATTTCGGGCGATGCGCGAGTGCCGTTGGTTAGTTTCATGTTGTAGTTTCTCGAGATCTGAAGTAGCCGGATAGATGAAGTACATGTGGGCTCGGCGTGATGGATTTACCAACATGTCATCTATGTACACTTCATAGTTGTGCCCTAATTGGTTCTAACATCCGATTCACAAATCTTTGATAACTTCTTAGCTCTGCATTTTGAGCTCGACGGCATCACCTGATAGCAATAGGTTCCTGTTTGTAGCCAGTGAGTCTTTCTTGTCGCTGGGTGCCTCTTGATGCGGTTGTAATGAGCACCTGCCAGTGCTCGGTATCTCATCTTTAAAAAAAAAAAAAAAAAAATTCGATTGTGACAGGGGCTGTCCTTTGGGCATGCTTTGGTGATCTCGGTGAAGTCGATCACGAATTAAGCCATTTGCGTTTGCCTTTTTTACGAGTCACGGCGTTGGCTAGCCATTCGAGTATTCTAGCTACTGATCGATCCTGCGTGTAGAGTTTGATTGACTTCTTTGTTGTTGAAGCTTTTGCCTTTAAAGCGCGAAGCTTCTCCTTTTGTTTAGTAGAGGCAAGGATGAGGTGACCAGTTCAGCTGGGAGTGATGCTATGGATGGTCCCTCCAGTATACGCACCTTAGCGAAGGCGTCTTTGTTTGTTTTAAAAATGGATAAGAAGGGTTTTAGAGTCTTCCGAATGGCAGATTAATATGGTAGGAATGCTCCAGTCGTCATCAATATCTGGGTTCTAGTTCTTACGATGGCTGGAGTGGGTGATCACCTTGTCACATGTCAGGCTCGTCGGTATATGTTGTCCAGCGCGCTTTTGTTTCATGAGATGCTGAAGTAGCATTCCACGGCCTGGTTGATCTCCTCGAAACCATTTCCACTCCGGTTCTGATAGGAGACTTGATCATCATATGGTATCACGGAGGGATGGCTTTCTTGCATTGAGAGAGGGTGCACTTGACAACATGTTGTAAGCGGCCAGGCGTCCCACGATGAGGAATGCTGCGGTCGTTGCCTGGCATGGGGGATCTCCCAAGGTGAGCACTAGTTGTATTGAGCGTAGAGATAGTACTTTTTCCCCAGAGAACCCTCGTAGGTGAGCATTGATGGGTTCTAGTTTCTCCATTCCGATGCCCATTTTATCGAAGGCTAACGCAAAGATGATGTCAGCTGAACTCCGTTGTCAGGTGGGACTAGATGAAGCTTGTTTGTTGGCCACTCTTTGCCACGAACTACCATTGGGTGTCGTGAAAGTGTTGGCATCCCTCCAAGTCTGAGTCAGAGAAAGTGATCGACGTGTCGAGTCGTGGTAGTTTAGACACTGCTTGTATTTCCGCTATCTTCGTTGACCTGATGCTCTGTAGGTGGGCCTTACGTGTTGAGCTAGATTCTCCTCCTCCTGCAAATCCTCCTGAGATTACCTGGATTTCACCAAGGGGTTCTTTAGTCTTGACCGTCGTCACAGGGGTGGTGGTTCTTTGAGGCGGAACCTGGATTAAGAGGCTTGACTCTAGATCTAATTCTCAGGGGATATAAAGCGTCGGAGGTATCCGCGCCGTATCAAGTACTCTATTTCTCTCTTAAGGCTTGTATGCGGTCGTCAGGTGCCGTGTCCGTGAAGTTCCCTACATGGAACTCATGATACCCAGAGTTGTCTCTTATTTATGGGTCTGACTTCATACGAGTTAGCCATCTCGGGGCTGATGGTTCCGTGCTACACCGGGACTGTGCGGGGTGTCGAGGGGGTGAAGCGCTGGGGCGAATAACGTCGTCGTCTCTCGGACTGTGGTGGAGCCAAACGATCTGAGGTTGCCACGCCTTTTTGGAGACCGCTCTCCATTCTTCTTTGGAGACGTTTCCTGGTCGCTTTGCCTCTTGGGGCTTCGTCCTCGTTGTTTGTCCGTCTCGCTCTTTTGTTTGTGAATGGGAGAGCTCTCTTTCTTGGATATGAGGGCCTCTTCACCGTTAATATATTTCTCCGCTTTTGCGAGCACCTCTGCCATGCTTGTTTGGGGATTTTTGGAGATGGAAAACATTAAGTCTTTCGACTGAATTCCTAAACCAGCCATGAACGCGGTGATCGCGAACTTCTCGTCAGGTATATCTACCTTTAGAGACTCGGCATTGAATCGTTGGACATAAGACCTCAGGCTTTCTTGCGTGCCCTACTTGATAGTTAGCAGATGGTAACTTGGCTTTCTGTACGTCCTGGCTCCAATGAAGTGAGAGACGAATGCAATGGATAGCTCCCTGAATGAGGAGATTGATGATGGTGAGATCTGACCGAACCATGCCAAGGTTGGTACTGGGGTGATGCAGAAGCTCTGCATCGCGCTAGGTCTTGATACCCATAGAGCTCCATTGATTTTTGTAGGTGTGCCCAGGATGCGATCGCGGGATCTCTAGTACCATGACAGCTTCCACTGTGGCGTGCGAACTTGGATGGAAGGGAGTGAGTACCTCATTGTCAGTTAATCTCGATTTGTTGGCTACCAAGGTGTCCATGAGTGTCGAGACATGCGCTCACTACCTCCTTCAGAAGTTTGGCTCTTCTTTGAGTTCTTGAACCTCTGTTCCCATGAATGTTCATGCTGAGGATGGCGCAATTCTCCATTCCCGACGTGCTCTCAAGAAGCTGCCGTTGCCTTCTTCTCGGGGGCTGGTGTGGTCAATTGCCGGGGCCTGGTGGATGCCTGGTTTCGTACTTTGGGAATCAGGCATTATGTTGTCCTTCATGGGGCGCCCGGTCATTATGACCTTCTGAGGTTGCCGCGCCTCCGAGTCACCGTCGGATCTATGCAGTGAGTTGTTCTAACTTTTAAGCCAGGGCGTTGATTGGTGAGGCGAAGTGCTTCCCTCATCAAGTGTTGGCTTGCGTTGCTTCTACGCGGGAGGTAATTTTATCTGCTTTGCTTGGTTAGTCCGCATCCTTGGAGGGTTAAGCGTTATCTAGCAATGTTCCGTGTTGATACTATCAGTAACTGAAAAATTAGCTATATTTATAAAGGAACTGTCGTTCCCACAGACGGCGCCAACTGATGCCTTTTCAGGCCCCGGGCCGGAGCGTGTAGTGGTCAGCAGGCGGACTGGATGTTAGCGGGTTGGGATCTACGAGGCTCTTGGATTGTCGGGCTGAGGTAGGATCGCTGCGTTTGTTGATCGGCGGGCTGCAGGCGTGGCCTCCTGCGCAAAAACAGCGAGGTGAAAGGGAGCTGGCCACGGCCCTGCTTGACCCCCTTTTCACTCTCGTTATTTTGCGAGAGAATGCCTGTTTCTGCCAGATCAATGATGCGGCGATCCTACCTTTCGGTTTTTAATCAAACTTGTATCGACCGCCCGACAATCGAGTCGGCCAACATTACTACAACGCTCGATCGATTCATTAAAAACATCATCAATTAACAAATAAAATTATTATTTTTTACTTCAATTATTTTTTTTAAACATATTTAATCACATTTTAAATAAGAAATAAATTATTTTTATGATTTGATACAAATTATTTTATTTAAGAGTTAATTTATGAGAAATTTGATAGATTTAGTGATAGAAAATTTTGATATTGATATCAATTTATAAATTAAAAATTATTTAATATTTTATATTATCAAATTGAAATTTATTAATCATTAAATTGGTTGATAATCGAGTAATTTTTTTTATAAAAAAATGTTATTGTATTACTTTATCGATATATCATTAAAATAAATCTATTTATAATTAATTAACTATATTCATATTAGGCCCCACTCTTGCTATACCAAATTCATATTTAAAACTATTTTTTTTTCTCCAATTCATAAAACTCTTCTAATTTACTTTTAAGTTGGATTGTGATTTTACCGATCTCTCTTAATGTGAGTTATAAAGTTAATTAATCATAGTCTTCGACTTTTCTACCACATTCATCTTTAGTGTCTATAATTTGATCTTTTGATTCATAAAACTCAAGTTTGATCATTTTATTTTTCACAAATTAATTCCCTAATGCAATGAAATTTAATACTTATGTGGTTGCATCTATAATGAAACATTAAATCCTCTGTCAATGCAATCACACAAAATCTTTATTGGATCGTTTTGTTTATACATCACCTCAAATCTCACTGCCTTTAAATCAGTTCACATATTTTATTAACTTGGAAACCATGTTTTCTTTTCAATTTTCTTTAAAAGCTTTGAGTTTGAGCATATAAATTTCTTATACAAACTCTCTATGAAGAAATGCAATTCTCTCATATAACTATTTAAGATGTTAATTAAATCTAGAACCTATAGCTAGGACTACTAAAATTAATATAAGTAAAACAATCGGAGAAAAGTTCTTGTTCAAATCGACACCTTGTTTCTGAGCATATCTTTTTACCACTAATCTTATATCAGCTACAATGAGGATATCACCTCAAGCAATGATGGAGAACTTGAGAAGCTTCAATGAGTGGAAAATGATGCACAAGAATGGAAAGCCTTAGTTATAAAAGAAGATGAGTCAACTTCTCCGAAATCACATGAAAGGACAGAAGAAGTTGGAAAGACCATTTCGAAGATGGCTCCATGGGGTGAGATGTATGAGGACTTTGACATTACGAAAGTAACCCCCATGTCTAAAGTGCAAGAGTACATTATTGAGTTGACTATGGAAATAGAAGTCACCATTGTGAACAAAAAAATCAAAAAAATAATATGATCATGGAAGATTATGTGCCCAAGATGCCATTGGAGTACAACTATCGGTTCTTTTGAACGGATGGAGGAGGGAATCACTAACAAATCCATGGTTTGTAGAGTCAAGTTGGACTCTACAAAACAAAGCAGCTTCTTGGGAGGCAACCCAAGCGCAATTTTCTTTTCTTACTTTCATTCTCATAGTTTTGGCTTTCTTGTTTATTTTAGTTTAATTTTAGTGAGTCTTTCTTAGTTTGATTTTTGTTTTTGTGTTTTGTAGGTTCAAGGGCTCAAGATTATCTCAAGCATGAAGAACATAATGCATAAAGTGCATCCTCACATGGTTGGAAACTATGATAACCAATGAAGGGCGGTGAGCAACCTCGATTATCATGCGACTCGACGATGGTCGCTGATCCGCTCTGATCATCAGGGGAGTCCCTTCTACCTCTCTATTTTTCATGTTTTTATTACTTTGAGGACAATGTAACATTTGAGTTTGGGGGAGGAATTGGGTTGCGGTTTGGTATAATTAGTACATGCTTTAGAATCTTGTGCCTTTGAGACTTTTCATTGTTTTGGTGCTTTGGTTAATTTCTATGCATGTTTGTTTTTGTGTTTTGTGTGTTATGTGTCTCATATGAGTTGGTTGGGTTCTTAACAACTATTTGGAGAATGCTTTGACATTGTGCTTAAAAGTTTGTATTATTTAGCCAAAACTTGGGATACCCTCACATTTATGTGATGTAAGATTGAGTGCATCTAATGTTTGTAGGAGGCTTGGTTGTAGAGCCTTCATGTTTTTCAAGGAACCACTTCATAATGAACTCATACATGCACACACACACTAGATCTTATTTGTACACGGAGGTTTCGGCCTCTTCTTCTCAAACTAAACCTATCTTGAGAGACCTTAACTTCCATAGTGTTGGGACACCTTAATAAAGAGGGCCAATGAGCCCCACATTAGCAAAAAAAAAAAAAACAAAAACAAAAAAAAACAAAAGAAAACAAAAAGAAATAGAAAAGCAAAAATATGAAAAAGAAAGAAAAAAAGATACATAAGTGAGTTGTTTCAGTCAGAATCCCCGAGCACAGTCTGAGGGGCCTTTCAAAGCCTAATGCCCTAAGCCAACTGGCTAGGAGTCATTGACTTCACTCCCCGTTACATGGGACAAAGGATGGTTCAGTCTCACAAAGTAGGTGCTTTAGTTTTCTAGTTAGTGTTAGGTGAAGTTAGGGAACAATGCAGATTCCTTAACCAGCGGTGGGGGAGTAAGCCAATGGATCTATGCTACATGGACACTTTTCTAGAATGCCTTAGCATTGCATCCTACTTTCTAGTTTTAGTATTGAATAAAAGGTGCATTCTTAGCCTATTTTTGGTTATTGTCTTTCGAATGAGTGAGTTGAGTTTGGTTGAAAAGTGTCATGGAACCTCCGTCTACATTTGAGATCTAACATACCATTTTCATAGAGTTTCTTTTGGAAGGATTCATTGAGAGATTGAGGAAAAGCTTGCCTTGATCACCATGCCCATAGATACCTTGTCTTTAAAGATCTTAAATGTGTTGGGATCCCATGTACGCTATATTGTTTCCATAGAACTTTGTTAAGGTATTCTCCAAGCTTGTTGCTAGTACCATTCTCTACTCATATCTATTTTAGTGTTTTGTATATATGTGTGTTTTTCCTTTGCTTGAGGACAAGCAAAGATTTAAGTTTGAGGGTGTGATGAGTATTTTAAATACTCATTTTATCCCCATGTTTTGTTTAGTTTTTAGTAGTTTTATGATATAAATAAGTGCCCTAATGCTCTCTTTCCTCAATTTTGTGATTAGGCCAACCATTGAGTATATGGCTCCCTCATTATATTACTTTCATTATATTACTTGAGGCGACGCGTGCACTTGCGCACATAGGCGTACTATTTTACATAGCACAAATAGGCCTATCGATGATCTGCCTGTAATGGTAATGCAACTTCAATGTAAATTTTGAACCAAGACAAGTTCAATGTAATTGTTGTCAAGTTCAAATCCAATGTATGCTTGATTACATTTTGAATGTATGCTATTTCGTTTATTAGTATGAGATTGATTACAATATCATAGACAAGTTCACTGTCAATTTTGAGCCAAGTTCAATATCATGTTTACAAAAAATATATCCCAAGAATGAAAATAAGCTTTTTGTTTACCTAAATATTGCTTGCCATATACATGACCCACGGTCATGTTCTTTACAACCAAAATGACCAAACAAAGTAAATTTCCCAACAATGAACTATAAGCTTGCAATATACATTACCTAAGGTTATGTTCTTTTCAACCAAAATGAGCATTTGTAAATGAAGCTGTTGTTTACATTTCTAGCTTACAAAAAATGACCAAAACAAAAAAGCAAGCTACCAAATCACCCTTCCAAAGCATCTGTACAACTAAAGCAACTTACAAACAATGTTCAAGGTCATGTTCCCCTTACAAAAATGACCAAAACAAAAAGTTGCCAAAGTATCCTTCTAAAATCAGTCTTAAAGTACCCATCCAAAGAATCCAAACAACAAAAACAACGTGTATAGCTGTTGTGTACATTTTTTAGCGCAAAAAAAAAATAAAAAAAATAAAAACTTCCCAAAATATTCTACCTTCTCAAATGTTGTGTTCACAACCAAAACAACTAACAAAAAGTATAACTTATCAACAACAAAGTTGTAGTCCTAAAATCTTCATTTGGGTGGTGAATTAGTTTGTGGAGTTCCTTCCAAATTGCTTCTCGTCTCAAGAAGTTGGCTTCTTCCCAAGTATGGTCTACCCCTCCATGTCTTAGAGGTGGTCTGAATGGCATGTTAGCCATGTTAATAGGACCACCATCACATCTAGCCATAATTCTTCTATTGGTTGATGAAGTAAAGTTTGTGACCAATTTCCCTCAAGAATCAAGTTTGATGTTAAGCCACTCTGAATTTTGAAAAAAGAATAATCAGTGAAACACTTTGTAGAACATGAAAACATGTAAGAGATCTACGTTGAAACATAAGTTCTGACACTTACACAGTATGTCGCTAAATCATCCTTTCCATTGTACAAGATTCTAACTTTAGCACCACGTGAAGAATGCTTTGCTAATGATCTATTTTTTAATTTGCTCAATCTTGGCCATGATCTTAAAGATGAGAAAGATGCTGATCTATTTGGCATAGTTGGATGTATAGAAGCTGTTAGAGGCATTGAAGGTGGTTGTGCTAGCATTGAAGGTAGCTATGATGGCATTGAAACTGATTGTGCTAGCCTTGAAGCTAGTTGTGATGGTTGAGGAGCAGACTAGGGTTGTTCAGGAGCTAAAGTCTAATGGTATTTATGGAGCTAGAATGGTTGTGTCATATTAAGATTTCTAAAATTTGCACAAGGAATATTAGTATACATTACCATAATGCACAAACTATAGGTCTTGCATTTCAAAGGAAAAAGGTACAAAGCATATAAACTACCTTCTTGCAACTTGCTTTGTTGTGACCTTGCTTATTACAAACACTACATGTAACATGATAACCTTTTCTGGTCAATTTTTCCTGAAATGATTGATATTGGTTCATTTTCCCATCTCCTTCTCTTGGTTTGTGGTCTACCTTTCTTCTTTTCTTGGTTCCATTACATGCAAATGTTCTACATTCTAATAATTTACCTGGTCTTTGTACACATTGTGGATGGATGTAATATCTAGATGATCAATCTCAAAAACCTCCGCTATTAGAACCCTTCCTCCCATATAACTTGATCTAGGTTCTAGCACCTAAGTCCCCCCATGATGTATATACAAATCTACTAAATCTTGATCCATTATGTTGATATCACAATGCAACACCACTAATTTATAAACAAAAGGCAAGCCTTGGTCTAATATGAAATCACAAAATCAAATTAGGGACCACATGTATCCATACATCACCTGTGAGTTCTAGACACGGTGTTTGAGTTTCCTTTTTGTATAAGAACTAGAACATAAACAAAGACTAGACCACCACCCAGTCTGAATAATAAAGCACATTGATTTTTTAACTACAATTCATAACAAAGACCAGGCCACACATTTCATATAATATAAAAAAAAACTTTATCGGAACACATAACATAGCTAGGCAGACATACAACCATATAAGTTTTTGGGACCACATGTCCCCAAACACAAAATAGATTAGGGATCACATCCATTTAACAAAAAAATTGTAATTCAAACTAGAGACACCTTCCGAAGCTTTTTGTTCCCTCCCTTTACACTTCAGAACTTCCCTTTCACTCGTTGATCTCATATTAGGGTTTGAAGTTAAGGACAAAATCCCCTTTTGATTACACTAACAGATTTGGGTGGATAAAGACAAGAAAACCGATCTTGCGTTGAAGTTCAGAGAAGAATTTGATTATGGTGTAAGATTATGGGGAATCCAGGGAAAGAAAATCGATCTAGAGTGTCAATTTTAATTTAAAAAATGATGTGGGTAGTGAAGAAGATCAATGTCGAGATGAAATTAAGGCTAAGAAAAACTCCTTTTTGTTTTGATCTCAATTTGGAGAAGATCAGGCAAAATTCATTTTATAAATAATTGTCTTAAATCATTCAAATATGCGATTAGGTTTTAAATTGGATCAGACTAAGAATTGTAATTCTAAGTAACGTTTAACTTTATTTATGGATATGTTCGTGCAAATTTTATTTTTCAATTACCAATCAAAGCCTTCCCTTTCTGCAACCGTGATTAATTAAGGCTTTGTTTCGAATCTCCAAAAAGTATTAGGCAAAGGTGCCTTTCGTGTGATGCCCCCAGGCTAGAATTACGGTGACAATGGGTGACTCGCGAGAATACATGTAGCCATTGAGTGTGTCAATGCCACAAGATGAGTGTCTCTCCGAGACTCGAACCTTGAGTAAAAATGGCCCACGTCGAACCCGTACATCCACTTACTCACCCAAAATATAACCAACTATATTACAACAGTTTCAGGAGTTAATTACACTTCTATCTGAGCATGTACAGTAGTGTTTCCTTACATGCTTCTGAAAAAACATATAATCAAAGCCACATGTCGGCTTTCTTCTCAAAAGCGGCCTCTAGTTAGCGTCGTCTTCCTGAATACTCCATGTACCTTAAAGGGGGATCCCATGACGGGGTGAGCAATGCCTAGTAGTGGAATTTTTCTACTTAGGTTACTCCCCACCTAAGTGCTCATGCAATGGAAAACACACATATTCAAGTGAATTCATGATTCCTACTCGAATGTCTACATGTTATGGATGAGAATGTGACTCACCCTTTCCCATTTCTCAAGCCCTCAACGGCTCCTCACGCATGCCTAAACTGAGTGTGAGAAAACACTATTTTCAAAACAAAGGTTTTGTTCCTAAAAACATAATACTACCAATTTTGATAAAATTATATTGGACAACCCTCGAGTGAATTCTTTTGGATAACTCTCGAAACAGTCATAGGTCATCCTCCGATATGAACTGTTGGACCTTTCTCAAAGGCAATTTTTGAGAATCTACGTGAAATTAATTCGCGACCATGTTTTCATGTCATGCACTCATACTGCTGTTCTAGAGTTACCCAGTGCATAACAAATACAGCTATACCATTTCACAATAATTCATGTTAATATATCAAGCATGCATATATTAACTAAATTCACACAAAGTAACATGTTATTCATTCATAGCAATAACACCCAAAATTAACTCACATGAGCTAATAAACAAACCCTTGATCCAGCAGGTGCACAAAGCATCACACAAACAACACCTGCAAGTCATGTAGACTGATCCAGCCTTAGTCTCAAAGCGTCAGTAGCCATTATAAGGTTCATCACTCAGTCCCAATCTTTGGAACTGAAAACATGGTCATCCAGGCCTCAAGATATCCCCATCCATTAAAATGGATCTTAGCCAAAAAATAAATAAAGTAGGAGAAAACCCCTACCTCCGGGTTTGTGACTCAGCGTCTGATACTTTCATACGTAGCTCTAACATGGGATTAAGTTTGCCTCTTGTCTCGCCGGAGTTCGAGCCCAGGCCGTCGCGGAAACTCTAGAGAGGAAGAGTGGGAGCCCCTCTCTCTCTAAACTCTCTTTCTTTCTTTTCCTCTTTCCTTTTCTCTCCCTATTTCCCTATCTTTTCCCCCATCCAATCAGTTGGGTCAAGAGAACTTGTTCCCTCACTTGCCACTTGCCACTTGCCACATTCCCATCGGTTCCTTGGATTTCACCTTGTCAACATCCATGTGGTTTCTATCTATACAAGGTGTCATTTGTCTCTATGGCCCCACTTGGAGTTGATTGTTTTGACTTGCTCACAAGTTGACCGCGTCGCACAATGCTCAGCCTCGCGCATACTAAGTGTCCCCACACTACTCAGTGCCTCGGCATTGAATTTCAGTATCTCGGAATTGGTGTGTTCAATGTGATAGCCCCAGATTTATAAAGACAATTAAATGATCTCCAGAACCATGTGGGTAATCGATGTCTAAGAAAAATTCTAGTTTTGACCAAAATTACCATTTACCATTTTTTAGAAAAAATTAAATTTAAGGTTTTTTACTTTTTCGTATATGCACCTTTTCACAACAAAAATAGATTCAATGGCCTTCAATCTTGGCACTTTTAGAAAGTGTCAAAGATTCAAAATTAAAAGGATTTACAGTGGCACTTAATAATGGCGATTTTATGAAAATGTCACTTAAAATTTATTATACATTTGACCAATCTTGTCACTTTTGAAAAATATCATTCTCTTTCCTTCCATAAATAAATTCAAAAGAAAAAAGAAAATTAAAAGGGATTTGATGGCACAAATTGATGTTTTACGTTTTTTAAAAATGCTCGTAGATTTAATTTATGCATTTGACCAAATGTATCACTTTTAAAAAATGTCATTCTCTTTCCTTCCATAAATAAATTTGTTTTTACTCTTTAGACTAAAACCCCTCTTTTAGCACGACCATGAGTCACAAACAACACAAGGCTAATCAATCTTCACTTTTCATTCTTCATTGAATCGATTAGAAGTTCTATTAAATCAACGATCTTGTGGTAGTATTAATCCGAGTCTTCTTTCGATGGCTTTGGTAGATCCAACTTTCAATGTTCTCACCCATGAGGACCTCCTGCAAATTTGGTAAGAAAATGGACTATATTTACGATTCAAACATTGATTTTTTTGGTGGAGGACCTTGAGACTTCTTTGATGGTTTTATAAATGAGGAGTCTAATTTTTAATGTCCCTTTCCTTGTCTCCTTCTAATCAGTGGTTTACATTCTTTGGTTAGGGTTTTCAATGAGGTCTCATGGTGCTTTAAAAGCTCTTCCCCAAAATCTCTATTCGATTTAGGAAAGTTAGGTTGTAAAGAGTAAAACTTTTGATTTTTCCCTCCATTTTAATAATAGAAAGGCGTATTATGTTTGTCGGTTTCCATTTGAAGTGTTAGATTTTGCATCTTTACGGCAACCAAACAGAAGATAGATAATTTATGCATTCCTTTGATTGAATGGATTCTTACTTCTTCAAAACAATTTTTTTCTTGGGAGGATGGTTTGGTTCTTATGGGTTATTTCACAATAATTTACGTATCAAATAATGGGAAAATCTTCCCTATTTTTTAAAGCGATTAAGTTTATCAAATATGGATGATTATATTGTTCTAAGGTGGGCTCTACTTTAAAAAGGTTGAAGAGTTTACTACTGTAAGATTATATTTTTTAGAAGTTAATGGGTTGAGTTTGTGCTTGAGAGGTTATAACGTTTAGAGAGTGCTTTTTCTAGTTTCAGAGCTAAGTTCGCTAGTTTGGTTTGAAGGAAGAAGGCAAAGTGGGAGCTAAGTTCTGGAGCAATTCTCTACTTCTGAATCACCTTATCGTTTAGAAAAATTGGATTCAAATTTTCTACTTATTGAGTCATGTCAGTATTTTCACATGTCAACAAAATAAAAGAAAATAATTCTTTAAGTTGGGAAAGGAGGTGAAATAAGGCAAAATAATTCTTTAAGTTGGGAAAGGACGTGAAATAAGGCAAAGTGGAGGGCCAAGGATTTCCTCTCCTCTGTTTTTCAGACTGTGAATGTACGGAAAAAAGGAGGCTATAATTCCTAAAAATGTGTGCTCTATAGTCATGCCATTTCAAAATCAATTAGCCTAAGGACCTAGAGACATGTATTGTCATATCTATAAATTAGTCTAGCTCACGTTTTGTTTATTTTATGTTTTGATATTAAAGCCAAAGTCAAAATATTTTAAAATATTTTGTTTATTTTCCTTCAAGAATATTTTATAATTAAAATTGATTAATACTCATCTAATTAAATACTTTTACTTTCTTTTTGAAGTTTGAATAGAATATTACTATCTTCCTCAAAAAAGGAAAAAAAAGAAAAGAAGAATATTATTATCAAAATGAGAAAATGTACCTTATATACCTGAGAATATTGATTATGGAAAATGAGAAATTAAATAAAGTATTATAAAAATAAGCTACACAAATAAGGATATTACTATCAAAAGAATATATACATTATATACCTTATATACATGGGAATATTGATTATGGAAAATAAGAAATTAAGCAAAGTATTTGTTAAAATAAGCTACACAAATAAGGAAAATAAGATTTAGGGGTCAGTAAATATAATATAAAATTTTTAAGTAGCTAGAATTAAATAAAATAATATAGTTAAAAGGAAAATACATGCTAAAAGGAAAATCATGGCCAATAAAATTTTTCCTTTTCTCAAAACACTTTTTATTTTCTCTTTTTTCTTAAGATATGTTTGATAAAAAAAATCATCTTATTTTTTTCTTTTCGATGTCATGTCCTTTTTCTTATAAATTAGAGAATTAGCTTTACCTCAAATATAGTTTAAATGATTTTCATTAAAAAATAACAAAAGGAATAAAAACCTATAATACACTAGAATGCATAATGGGAGTTTGCTTAGAGGATCGATGGGAGGAGAATAAAATATTTTATATTAGGGAATTGAATTATCTCATATTTGACTTTTATATAGAATAATTCGTAGTAATTTTTTTGTTTAAATATTTATTTTCCTAAGAATCGTACTAAGCGTGAGAAATAATTTCTCATGTTTGATTTCCTTGAAAATGTGCAATTTGAAGAATAAATTAATAAATGTTGCTTGATTTGGATTATTATTAATATGATTATTATTATTATTCTTATATTTGTTGTTTTTAAATACCAAAGACAAAGACATCAAAATTAATAGTCATCCCAGTTGACCCACTTATTATCCTTCTCGGTTGAGAATTCAAACACAAAGACATTTTATTTAAAGTAAAAAGATTATCCTTAGTTGGAATATATATAAGTAAAAAGTTATCCTTATTAAAGATATATATATATATATATATATATATATATATATATATATATAAAATCATTTTTGTGAAAGATAAAATTAAAAAATGTTATATTAATAATAATAATAATAATCATCATCTATTCCTGCATCATCATTTAGGCTATTATGATAAATTAGATAATAATAAAAATTTTAGTTTGCCTTATTATTTATTTTATGGGGACAATTACTTGTGTGCACTTTAAATTTTCAAAATTAATTAATTTGTTCAATTTTCTTCATAGTTTTTATTTGTAGATATTTGCTTTAAGTTGAAAGTTGATTCTGTAGGCCTTCTGATAAAAGTTATATATTTGAAATAAGCATACGATAGAATGAGTGTAAGTTAATCTGTAAATGATTGAAAAAGTTAATCTTCACAAAATTAATGCGATATGTAATCAATTTAAAAATAAAACTAAGTACACATTGGTGGTTGACACATTGAAATTATGTATTCCTATATGGGATAAAATATCTCCTAATTTATGATATTTAGAAATGTTAGCATAAAACCATTAACATAACCCAGTATTATATATGTTAATATTGATATACACTTGTTGTAATGTGATTATACATGTTTTTGAATTTACTACTCCTAGGCAATAAAATATATATGTATACAATTGGATTGTTTAAATTTATAAATATTCGAGTATATTTATTCTATAAGGCTGATCTATGTAAACAAAGTCAAAATGATTAGAATAGTAATGCTCATCCTTTTATCTTAAATCGACATGCTTATAAATATTTTATTAAATTGATTAATGATTATTCTTTTGAAACGAAAAATAGAGGTTGCTAAATAAATAACATTGACAATGTTGATATGTTGTTCTTCCATTTGAAGTTTGATCACTGTGGAAGTAATTTGTTCTTCAAAATGGATCGTTCATGGATCTCAAAGGATAGAAGATCGAAAGGAATATGAAGATGGAGTAGAATGTTTTGTTGCATTTGCAATACAAAATTGAATAAAACCTCCATTAAATGTCAATAACACAATGTAGTAATATGATATTCCATACTCCTCAAAGATTGAGGACCACAATTTGTTTTCTATGGAATTGATCAAAGTTACCATACATGGTATTGGCATGGAGAGAGGCAGCTCAAGTGGCCCACGACCATAAGGAAGCGAGAGACATTATGATGACTTCCAATTTGATGATCAACATAGTACAATAGAAATGGTTCAAGTTTGCACATGATGATTGTCAAAATGATCCTGAATTGTTTGCAAGATTACTACAAGATGCAGAAAAACCATTATATCCTGGTTGCAGAAACTTTACAAGATTGTCTGCCTTAATCAGGTATGCGACTGAAAGCCGCGCTTTGGGTACAATTACGATAAGAGCTTTTGAGCTTTGCAAATACTTGGAGATATGTTGCCTTTAAACAATGGTGCCTTTGTCCATGTATGAGCGAAAAGACTAAATTCTTTGGGAATGCTGATATGAAAAATACATGCATGCCCCGAATGATTGTGTACTATCGAAGGAGTTGAAGATGCATCCTTATGTCCTACCAGCGTGGAACGAGGTGGAAGGCGGATAACCGCGGGAACTAAGAAGGAAGGTTCACTGCAGTAATGTAACCTTTCCTCAATTCAAGATTTAGAAGTGGCAGAAGCCACGATCAAGATTTTGGATAAAGGTAAAATAGAAATTTGTTGAAAATCAGGAATTTTCTGAATCTCGGATAATGAAAACGGACACTAGTTGAAATCGTCTCATAAGAGGAATTTGCTTCTACTGTCGATTTTCGTTTGGATTCGAGGTGGTGGGTTTTCTCACGTTTTTCGGCGTGGGGTGTCGGATGACACGTAGCGAATAAGGGGATCTTACGCTTGGAACCATAGAGGTGTGACACTTGGCATAAAAAGTGGCTCTTGATTAAGCCATGTGTGGGAAAGGGATCATGGCTCACATTGGCCATGTGGCGAATGATGTCATAAAGGCATTGTTATGAAATAAGAAAAGAATGGAAAATTTATGGCCACACATGGGACTTGAGGAAAAGAGGAGGAAATTGCCTCCTTTGACCGGATGTGAGGTGTTCTCCAAATTGGAGGAGAGAAATGAAAAGAGAAAGGAGAAAATGAGGAGAAAATGGAAGGAAAATGAGAGGAGAAAGGAGAAAAAGAAAAGAAAAGCAAAAGTAAAGAATAAAGCAAAAAGGAAAGGCAAACGTGGAGGAAGAAGGAAAAGGGATCACGAAGGTTGTTCTCCCATTTTTAGTGAGAGAGAGTCTTCCTTCTCTCTAGGTTTGTAGGAGATCCGACCGTCGGATTCCTTCGAGACAAGAAGGGAAGTGTTCTACACGGAGAGGACAACGCGTGGACTCCGGTTTTTGGGAGTTTCTTCAAACTTCAAGAGGTAGGATATTTTCTACTTGGTTACTTTTAACTAAAAGGCTTTATAATGGTAGGGTTGTTTATGGAGGCAAGCGAGAAGTATGTGAATTGGTTCCAAGCCTTGGGACTAAAGGGGTATGGTTCATGACCCCGGTTGCATGAGCCCCAATGAGAGTTAGGGTTTTACTAGAAACTGAAAGTTTCTAGATGTGATTGTTGATGAGATAGCTTGATGATTGGAGCCGTGGTTCATGTTTGTGAAAGAGTAGTGGGTACCTGTTGAATGAATCCCGAGTTGAGACCTTATTTGTGTGTTATGGCTTGCTTGAATAACTTATGCGGTGTGTGGAAATATGATATTGATGCATGCTTTTTGATGTGGCTAATATGTTTTGCATGGAGTATATTATATGTATAAATTTATAATTTTACATGGTTTGTAAATGTTCATGTAGTGCTCATTCATGTCGTATAACATGAGGAAAATGCATTGGCGTCATCATTTCATATCTTGTGATCACATCGCGTCGGGTCGGGTGTGGAGTGCGAGGTCAGGTTTATTCGTCGAGTTGGTGAATGGGTCGTGAACTCGGGAAAAATGGGACCAAAGTCCAAGGTGAGATTCACGGTGTGTAAATGATCAAAATGATAAGAGAATTACATGTTTTTGGGTAGACAAGTTGGGGTAGATCCCCCAGGTGAAAGTCCACATATTATTCACGGTTAGACATGGATCCCGGCGATGTAAGTTCGTAGAAAATGTTGAAAAGGCGTGTATGAAGAATCCCTACGGTGTAAACCAGGAAATCAAGTAGCCCACAAAATAAAGGAAAAGAATCAAAATCAGTTTTTGATAAATAAATTGGAGGGTTTTCCAATGGTTTAGTCAGGGTGTGTGACTAGTTTATTTCACACTTGGCATTCCAGGTGTGAGGGAGTCGGTTGGGACTCAGGTGGTGAGCATGAGGGGTCGCATCTCATGCATGATATAGACATTTCATATAGAAAGGAATAATTGTGGAATGTGATTGCTTGTTTATATATGCCATTGCATATGCATTTTAGGTGGGAGTAACCCTTGTAGGAGGGAGATTTTCTCTTGGGCTTGCTCACCGTCGTGGGACCAATTTAGGTCTGAGGGGACTATCGGGAGACGACACTCAGTAGGGATAGCTTTTGAGAAAGCCCGAAATGTATTTGAGAAAATTTTTGTACTTATGTATAAATCTTGTAAAAAGCAGGCGTATAAACTATCGAATATAGTTGATTAATATTATTTTGAGTATCGGGCCTAAGAGGCCATCAAGTTATCAGCATGTGTCCTGGTGGATACGAGATGTATAGATTTCCGTTGTGTCGATCGTAAATAACTGACACCCCGGATTTGGGGCGTCACACGAAGAATGTTTCAATCATCAAAATTGCAAAGAGCTCATATGGCACAAGTCGAAGAAAGCAATTTTGATGGAAAATGCGCCATCCACGATTCACCATCACGTGAAGCAAGTCGATCATGATGGCCCGAGTTTTCCTTAACTCAGAAACTCGAGACTTGCCATTTCGCGATGGTACAACCTTCATACTATTTAATAGCAAACATAGTTGTTGGCCCATTCTCATGATAATTTATAACCTTCCACCATGGTCAGGCATGAAAAGGAAATTTATGATGTTATCTTTATTAATTTCGTCCACGATAACCTCAAGTAATGACATTTGATGTCTATTTAAGACCGCTAATAAGATCTAATAACATTGTGGGAGGTTGGAGTTCAAGTTTCATGCACATCAACAAGAAATTCTTTGCATTAAGAGTCGTTTCTATTATGGACACACAAATGATTTTCCCGCATATGGAAACTCACAGGTACACAAAGAAGGATATTATGGTTGTCCAATATGTGGAGAAGAAAAAGACATTTCACAGTTAAAGCATGGAAAAAGAACTCTATGTTGCATAGACGATTTCTTCCAAGAAACCATCCATATATGAATAAAAAAAAAGCATTTGATGGAAAACAAGAGTTTCGGTCACCTCCACAAATATTGATTGGCGAGGAAATTTTCAGAAAAATCAATGGAATTTGCAATTCTTAGGGGAAAAAAAGGTTAATTCCAGGGTAATCTGAAATCAACAATACAAATTGTTGGAAAAGAAGTCCATATTCTTTGATCTTGAGTATTGGAAATATCTTCATGTTCACATAATTTGATGTAATGCATATTGAGAAAATGTTCTGCGGAAAGCATTATCGGGTACCTTACTCAACATTGCAGGTAAGACAAAGGATGGGCTTAATTCTCGCTTAGATCTTGTAGAAATGGGCTTAAGGAGTGAATTGGCACCAAGGTTTGAATCGAAGAGAACATATCTCCCTCCTGCATGTTATACACTTTCTACAATGGAAAAGAAGGTGTTTTGCCAAACACTTTCACAATTGAAGGTTCCTTATGGGTATTGTTCTAACCTTCGAAACCTCGTGTCAATGGAAGACTTGAAACTTTACGGATTAAAATCCCATGACTATCATGCATTGATGCAACAATTATTGCCAGTTTCGTTACGTTCTATCTTGCCTAAGCACGTGAGAATGCCATTTGTAGATTGAGCTTCTTTTAATAATGCCTTCCTCCGTGAGTAAAGTCGCTGATGTTCCTTCATTAGATGAGTTACAAAAATGAGATAATGGTGACATTATGCTTGTTTGAAAAGTACTCTCCCACCTTCATTCTTCGATACTGTCATGGTGCATCTTACTATGCATCTGTAAGAGAAGTGAGACTTTGTGGACCTGGTTTACTTTAGGTGGATGTACCCATTTGAAAGGTTTATGAAAGTAAAAGCAAAGGCTATGTAACACGAAATCGTACTAGACTCGAAGGTTACTGTCGAATGCCATTACGAAGAAGGAATCGAGTTTTGTACGCAGTACTTATCAAATGTGGATGCAATTGGAATTCCTAGTGGTTCAAACATTGACCAAAAAGTCGGGCACCAATATTCGAGGTCATACTATGAAGGTTGATTCCAATTTACGGTTACATAAGCAATATCATTATGTGGCCGAAAATACCTCAATTGTCCAACCTTATATTGAGTAAGCACCACTAACTTTTTGTTTCTTTATTGTCGTATATATAATATATAGACTCTACTTATTTAATTATTATACATGACTTCGTTAGAGAGCACATGCAATGGCTAAAAGTGAAACATCCACGCTAATAAAAAGGCAAAAGTGGTTACAAAGATGAGCATGCACGCATTTTTACCTTTGGTTACGACAAAGGTACTACAATGGTTTCTAAGTTTTCCATATCTTTTACATTAATGGTAAACATATAAAATGATAACTGAACTTATTTCTATAAAGTTGAAGTTGCAATTTGAAATAATGAACTCGTGATTCGAAACTCCTTAAATGGATAGCCGATGGTCCAAGCCATTATGTGATGAAATATCATGGTTATGTCATCAATGCGTCAATATAATACCAAGGAGCGTGATGATTTACGAGCTACCCAAAAGAGTGGAGTTAGTATTTCAGCAATGACTATAAAATTGTTAGTGCTAAGGATAAAATCCTATTTTTCTGGGAGAGCTTTGTTTCTATGGAGCATATCGAGATTCGGGGACCTTCGATTATACTATGTTCGTAATTCCACTTTCAAGTGTGTGATTTGGGTTGATAATAAGAATGGAATCAAAGCTGATGATCTGGGTTAACTCTTAGTTGACTTTAGTGAGTGGCTCATAAGTCGTGATCCGTTCATATTAGCCTCCCAAGCTAAGAAAGTCTTCTATGTACAAGATGAGCTTAATCCAAGATGGTCAATTGTTTTGTCAACTCCTCAACAAGACTTCACAGAAAGAGCAAACGATGATGATCCTTATGGACATTTCACAACACAATCCAAATTATATCTTCGCCACAAGTCAATTATTTGATGCAATGGATGTCCGATCAAATTTGTATTCGAGATGATTGTGAGGGGAATTCGTTGAGAACAAATCATATATGTACCAAATTCAGCTTTATGGTATCAGAATTGATATGCTACTATAGTTTTTGTGAGTGTAAATGTATGCTTACTAGTTACTTTATTTGTCTTTGCTATTAGATGATTGTTATGTTTTCAATTTTAGTTATGTCGTTTACATTATTCAAAACATCGACAAGATTATGTTTATGCAAAGTATTGATTAGGTAATGCCTAAATTAGTTAATTTTATTCTTTAAATTTTTTGTTAGATATTTTAGTACTTCTATTTAAACATTATAATTATTTTGCGATGTATGGGACATTAACAACAAGATAAAGCAAATTACAAGAAAGAGATGAGGGATAACAAGAAAGACTATGATTATCAAGAATAGGAGCAAAGGAATAAAACTCTGCGGTAAAGCATAATGTTGATGGTGCTTATGTCCGACAAGTCAAGCAGCATCTCACAAGCATTTAGGCAGATTGGCGCACTATGGTGCCAATTAGATATAGCACTTGGCACCATGTACCTAAGGAATCAAGAATAAATCATGGACTCCATTGAGGTAAACTAGTTTTTTTTTTTCCCTATCTATAACGTGTTCTAATTCTATTTGCAAAATTTTTTAACAACTAATAACTATGTTCATTACTTCTAGGCAGCATTTACATTGGATTGTAAAAGTAGAAGGAATTGTATGAAATCAATGGGCAGGTGCTTTAGATCATTCAAAAACATGTTGACTGCAAAGTATATCATTCCTTTCAAAGACCAACTAGAGCTTCTTAAAAACCACCAATTGAATACGTTTTATTGAAGATGAAGATTAGACAATCTTTGTCAAAGAAAGATTGTCTCAAAGATTTCAGGTAAATTTCTAATTATTTTCATGTCATATACTCATATTTTCTTTACTTAATATGAAATAAAATTTGTAGGAGTTTAGAGAAGTTCAAAAAGAAAGAAGGAAAAAGCATATTTATAATCATCATCTTAGTAGAAAGGGATATGCTGGTCTTGAGGAAGAGATGGTGTTAAAGATGTTGTTAATTTAAATTTTATGTTGAAATTGACTAGAGACTCATTATATTGCTATCAATATTTTAAAGTTTGTGCAACCTAGCTTACGAAAGTCATTGATAGAAGTGTATTATGGAAGAAAGCAATGGAGAAAAAAGATGGCACTTATGATGAAGTGGTCATTCCAAAGAAGGGAGAAGATCATATATAAGTTATGTAACATATATTCTTATTTATGCTAATACTTTATTTATATTAACCAATATGACATTAAATTTTATAACATCATTGTGTCTTAGATAAGATGTTGCAACAATCACAAGAAAAAGTAGTATGAGTTTCAATGAAACGACATACTTATCAAGCACATGGGAATTTCGAATATGGGTTGGTCGAGCACGAGCTAAAGGAAAGCATTATACACCACGACAATATTTTCATTCTATGGCGTATCAGGTTTATGAATTTATGAAAGAATTTCAAGAGCTCGACAATCAAAGTTTGAGGCAAAACATTTTATTCCAACTCTCTCATGGTACCCACCTCACACCTCAATCCGATGTTAGTAGCTCACATGTTCCAAAAACATATTGTCATTCCCGAAATCACAGAGCAACCAAACGTCGAATAGATGACCACACTTCCAATGCTACAAGCAAACAAGGTATGTTGTAATTAATATTCTATAATAAAAATGTGATAACACAAACTCATAATTTTCTATATGAACTTACCTAGCTGGAATCATTCCTACATGTAAGTAATGTTACAATAGATGTTTGTATAATAAATTATATTAATAAGCTCAATAAGTTATGATAACTCATCCTTGTCTAACTAATTCTTTCCTACTTGGAAATTAATAACTCTTTAGATGGTTGCATATAACTAAACAATATTGTTTCATTTATAGGTTAGAAAATGTCAATCAATATAAGACAAAAGAAAATGTAGTTGCAGCTGGAACAATAGTACTTGAATGTGGTGTTAACTTCCTTGTTGCTGTGGATGCTTCTTATGATCCAAATGCATTACTTCCTGTGCCTATTCCAAGCCAAATTACCACTATTGGAGATGCTATTGGGTATCAAGTTTTATGGCCTGCCCAATTAGTCATTCTTACTACTCATCTCATCCGTATGAGCTTTTTTTTTGGCAAAAATTTCTACTAATAAAAAAACTATTTTATTTAGGACAATCTTATATATACAATGATATGTTATGTTTGATAGATCTCAAAGAAATTTAAGAAACAAGAGGAATAAAGAGAGAACATTGTTTTAAGGATGAGAACCCCGCAGATATCAAGAACTTCATACATTTGTTGGGCCGTTGTTAAATGATGAGAAGGTACATGAAGTAGAAATCATAAAGGATGTTTTGAGAGTCTTTAAGACCTTCCTATGAAAGAAGATATGGATATCATAATTTCATCAATGCAGGTGTCATCTAATTGGCCTTATGTTCTATATATGGTAAGAGAAACATTTAATATGTTTTTTCATATATTTTAACTATCTTATTTAATTTTTCATTATGAGAATTGTAATTAATTTCAGTTACATTAAAATATTAAAACTTTTAAATATTGTGTGAAATTAAATACACTCAGATAAAAAGATGGTTTATGCTAAAGAGGGCAGTAGCGATTTATTTTGTAAATCCGACCTTGGTTTCAAATGAATGGGAGAAGCAAGCAAGGAAAATAGGTCAAGGGTTATAGCTAACTGGTTGATGAATGTAAAGAATGCCGATTTTGTTTTGGCTCCATATCCCAGGGTAAGTTATTAAACATAAGTAAGCTATAAGTACATATTTATCAAATTGTAATTGATATGTAGATACACCTTCGTGTTAATTTTATAGTTATCATCGGGTTTTGGTGGTACTTGACACAAGGACTTTGATCGCTCTATTACCTTGATTCATTGCATGATCAACCTTCTCGATGATCTTTAAAGACATTGTTAATATGTAAGTTTTTCCCTTCAATATTATAGAATGAAGCAGAATTGGTAACAAAATTATTTTCTTTCATGTGGCTCTAAGAATTCATCCACTTAAAACATAAATCATCAAAAGCAGAGCCTAATTGAGTTGTATTAGGGGTAAATAATTG
The DNA here is from genome assembly GCA_016808115.1 of Tetrastigma voinierianum. Classification (NCBI taxonomy): domain Eukaryota; kingdom Viridiplantae; phylum Streptophyta; class Magnoliopsida; order Vitales; family Vitaceae; genus Tetrastigma; species Tetrastigma voinierianum. The sequence continues at coordinate 36,304 of JAEQBH010000879.1, read as the reverse complement.
CTATAAATCGAATAATAAAATATTTAATGTCTTCTTCTTAATTTTAAACTTAGTACAATATGACTTGCAAGTAACTCCATATATATATAATGATTTTTTTATCCCTTTAGTTCGATACAACCAGTAGTGTTGAATGTGGATACTATGTGATGAGATATACAGAGATATCAATTCTCGATCAAGGGATGTCTTAAGCAACAAAGGTATGTGCTGATTTGTCGGGTTCTCAATATATCAATGTTTATTTTATTTTCCACGTAATCGATGAAACTATTACTTTACTTTTCTCAATAGTTTCATGGGAAAAATCGCATGCCAAAGATGAGTTGAATGAAGTAATGATCCGAATGGGTGATGTTACAATTAATTAATACTTCCTCGCTTGGAAAAGCTTTGGGATCTTTTGTATCAAGAATGAACAAATTTTGCAGTATATCCAACTCACTTTTGATGAGGTTCATATTTTATCTCTTGAACCAAACTATGACCAAAGGTAAATTGTTTGACATAACTACTTGAAGTGACTTATAGTATTTTTCTTCCACGCCATTATATTTAATTTTCAATAGTTGAATTGCTAGTATTGTATGCATGATTCATAGGTGTCTGTAAAGGGAAACTTTTTTTTGGTGAAGAAGATCTTCCAACTTTGGAATGGTTCATGAACTATTATGTGATAATAAAGGTATTTTTCATAATGATATCAAGTTTATTACTTCTTTCTTTCTATTAAATATTTTAGCACTAATCTCATTGTTCTCTATATGATCTTTTGTTTTCGTTTGTCAAACTATAGATTTTTTTTTTATTGATTGACTATGGAAAACATGGAGATTTCGACTTTTGGCTTCAATACTTTACCACAACATTGTAAGTTACATTTTCACCCTTATAAAACACAATGATTTTTTCAAGGCACAATTTTTTATTTATTACATAGCCTTTTATTTTATTAATGAATCTAAAACTACAAGTTGATGAATTACTATATATGTGTAATCAATAGAACTTGGAAATTATACTACATAGCATCTAATCAAAGTTTTTTAAAGTATTGGGAAGATGGCTTGTAATTTTTAATTCTTTTCATTTTATTAAATTTAATTGGTTTTTTGTATTGCTCTTCAAGTAGTTTGTGACTATTGATCTTTCAACTCACTACACACATATATAGTTTTAATGGGATTATTATTGTTTTGTATTTTACCATAATTGATCAACCTTTATGCCATAATTGATAAATCTCTTGCTTTCTATTTTTCACTCCATTATTACTTCAACTTTGTTTTTGTTGTTGTTAATTTTTTTTTTTATCAAATATGTCAAATGTTATATACATTATTTTCATGAGCTACTGTTATCATTCCTTCATTTTTATTTTCCAAAATGCCTATAAATTTTTTTTTCTTCGCAAGTGTAATTGATTATATTTCATCTTTTGAATGTAGGTTGCCTTTTAGGTAAATGATTTCTAACTTAGCCAAGCCAAGACAGAAATGCTTTCTTGGTATAAGGCACACTGCTGCATATATAAGAAAATTTGAATTGAATTAAAGAATGAAATGCTGAAATTCTTGTGATTGCTTTTTTTTTTTGTTTTTGTTTATGAAATGTATTTAAGAAGTACAAGTTCCCCATTGTGATTAAATACTAAAATCTTGGTATGATTGAAATATACTTTTTCTTATGTGCATGCATTATTAGCAATAACATGAAAATTTATTTACAACAAATTATTAAATTGATATTTTAATTAACCATTATCTTCCTTTGACACTTTTACTAAGTGTCATTAGACTAAATAATTTAAGATTGATATAATAAATAATGACATTTCTCTGAGTGTCAAGGCTCCCTTTGATGTCGCTTTTATAAAGCGTCATTGTATAAAATTTAAAAACTTGGCACTTATTGAAAGCGTTAAGGTCTACTTTACTTAACAATGACGCTTATTACAATAACATGGGACGTATATAATAAACAACGATATTTTTTTCAAATAAGGTTCTCTTCAACGACACTTCTAAAAAATGACATTATAGGCAACTACTTATTACGACAGCAATGGACGACACTTTCGATAAAAATGACATATCGGAATAATTCTTGACGCTTTATTATTGAATATGTTTTTTTTTGTAGTGACGGACCCATTGAGGACACCACAAGGCTTGACCCAAAAAAAAAAGAGAATAAAATACTAATGAAATTAATTTTCTCATATTTGATTTCACTGGAAACTATATAAAAAAATCAAATATAATCAAATTTCTTCTTAGTACTTATGTAACAGAAAGAAAGAAAGAAAAAGTTAGAATAAACATATAAAATTAGTTTATTAAGTTTAAACTTATTTTTTATTATTCTCCATTTTTTTTCCTTCAAGTTTTCTTTCCTTAATACTCGGTTTCCAAACCAAGCCTAGCAGCAAAGGTTCTTCTCTTTCCCTGAAAATTCCTTTCTTTATATCATCGATTATCTGACCAAATATAGCATAGCTCAGGTCGACTTGGGTGGGATCCAATAGCTCCCTCCTTCACTGCTCTCCCACATCTTATAGAAAAAGAATTCAATTGAAATTAAAATCAAATTCTGAAAAAGATTTACAAAAAATAAAACTGTGACATCATCAATTACAAATTATAAATCAAGTGCCTCTAAATCTCAGAAGAAGATAATCAAGAAGAAGAATTATGACTACATACCATTGATCATTATAAATACCATTGGGCCAGCTTTTCATTCTATGGTAATTCCTCGCCAATGGCCAAATTTTCTGATAATAACAAGTTCCTTTTTCATCAGAAAAAAAAAAATCAAATAATCACCAAGCTTCATTGTATGATAATAATATTCATTAATCAAACTTTGGTTATGTAGACTAAGATCCAAGTGAATGGATGCAATTTTTTTTATTTCCATATGGCGTCTTAGAAAATTTCCCTGTTATACTAATTCTGTGCCAAACTCTCCTTCTCATTGTTTTGATAATTTGAACCAATGAAATTAATCCATATTTTATCAACATTTTGATATTTTCTAAAGTATTAAAATCACGAATAGATTTTTGATAATTAACTATTAAGTAAAAATAACTATAATTGATTGTACACGGTACACAAATTCATCTTCCAACTCTTCTGACATATGACTATTTGAAATGGAGAAGAGTATAATTTCCATCATGTTAGTTTTATTTTCAATGAAGTAACATCCAAGTGTATTTGGTTAAAGAAATATTTGGTTAAAAAAATTCAAAATTTGCAAATTTTGCATTTCCCATTTTGTTTTTTTTTTTTAAAGAAAAAATACTCCATTTTGGAAAAAAATTACATTTTTTCATTTCATGTATTTATATCATTATATGTATTTCTTAAAAACAAAGACGTTATTTTTACAAAAAAAACGAGGACGTCATTCTTATTAAAATAAGGTAAAAAATTGATACAGGGTCAGATTTTTGAAATTAAATTTTCAAAAGATCTCTTCATTAAATCACCCTTAAAATAATAATAACATGAAATATATATCTGGCCACAATTGGAAATTAGATATGACGTGTCATTAATTATGTCAACTTCAAACAATTTGTTGAAATTCCTACACTATAGTCTTGCTTTTATTTTTATTAAAACTATTTGGTTAAAAGACTTCAAATCACACAAAATTTGTAAATCCAACATTCTATATTTATTTTCTCGATAAATGATTTATTATGGATAAAAATATCCTTTATCATTTTATGTATTTATAAGTATCTTTAAAAAGAAAGGGCTATTTCAATTAGAAAATAATGAGCGTATCATCGTCAAAATAATGTCAAAATTTGATGGAGGATTAGATTTTCAGTTTTATAAAGGTTATTTAATCAAATCACCTTTATATTATTGTGGTGTTACACTATATTTTGATAATTTGAACCAATCAGTTTTTTTTTTCTTTTTTTTTTTTGAAAGGCTAATTTGAACCAATTAGTTAAGCACATTATTAACATGAAACCTTCCAAATTGTATACAAACAGTATTAAAATAGAAAAAATTGTTTGATGAATAGATATTTGTATAATTAAACAAAATAATTATTAATTAACCGTATACTTCACGTAGCTTCATCATTAATATCTTCTTCAAAGCAGTATCATCGATCAAAGCCTTCACCCTTTAATTCTTTGCTTGACTTTTGATTCTTACACAACATCTCTTTCCTTGTTATTGTTGAATCATCGGATTAAAAACGAAACCATCTATATATGACCAACAATATTTATACACTTTCTAATCCAAACAAAATATTCCCAAGATCTATGTCAAAACATTAAGAAAAATAATTTGCTGTAAATGCGAAAACATACCTGGATCCATAGGTTGTTGAAGATTATAGATTATGGATCTTCCTGTATAATAAGTTTGTCCGAGATTCCTCTTTCGTTTCTCTCTGACGATGGGATGCCTAGAAAGAACATAATAATACGTATACATAGGGGACCATAACCCTAAAAAACCTAATTAGTAATATTCCTATTTCGCCCATCATAAAATCAGGAATTTATTATTTGGTATCTACACATAATATATCATACTTTATTATATGCTTCAACCCATTATTTAACATTAATTAGATAACTATTATTATGGGTAAATTTATATATTAAGCACTTAATAACATGTGGACCTACCATTATTTTTCCAACACCCCACTCAGTCATATGTAACACCTTATACATAACATTATGAGTCTAAAAAAAATTTTCTATCATAACCAAACAACCCTGTTGATCAAATATATCAATATAGGATCAAAGTAATTTTCGTTACATTTATATCATAACTAGATTTATCAATGGTCACATATATCAATATAACCAAACGACATAGATCAAGCATGGATGTATAGCATGGAAATTGCATGTAATGTGATCTACACATGCCTATTTCCATCTGGTCCTGCCATATTTTTTGTGAGATAAAACATTATAAGTCAAAGTGGAAATAAATTGAATACTTTATTTCTGCAAAAATGTCTGTAAACATATAATGTGTCCAAAAACAACAACAAACACAAACTCCCACTAAACCGACATATCGTCTGACAATATGACACCCATATGAGCAGTGTGCTCATGAATGACCTGGGTAGTCCCTTAGTGTTGATCCGCCAACCATGGAGTTTGTTAATATGCTCTATAAAAACTTGACCACTCTGAACTATTTCATTAACAACCAAGAACTTGATGTCAATATGCTTTGACTTCAAGGAGCTCCTGTTGTTATTGGAATACATGGTGCTGACTTATTGTCACAATATATCTTTAGTGGTCTTCTAATACCACCAAAAATGCACAATCTAGTGAAAAAATTTAACAGCCATATTCCGTGATTGGATGCCTCAAAACATGCTATAAACTCTGCTTCCATAGTGGAAGAAGCTACAACTATCTGCTTTGTACTTCTCCAAGAAATAGCTCTCCGTACCAATGTGATAGATATAACTTGGATCAATCGAATGTCTGGAGCATCAAGAATAATCGAAACTTAATACCCTATGATCTCCAATCGATTCGACTTCCGATATGTGAGCATGTAATCCTTAGTTTTCAGAATATCACATAACCAAGATAGATCGCTTAATGATCCATCCTCGGGTCGCGAAATATTTGCCCAACATTCCAACAATGTATGTTATATCCAGAAGTGTACAAACTTGAGGATACATTAGACTTCCAACAACTAACGCATAAGGAGTTCCCTTCATTGCCTAAATTTCCAAATCACCTTTAGGGCATTGACTAAGACTAAATTTGTCTCCTTTAGTGGCAGGATTGTCAATTGGTTTACAACTTTGCATGCAAAATCTTTTAAGTACCTTATCAATATAGCCCTTTGTGATAATCCAAAGATACCTCGAGAGCGATCCCAGTCTATCTTAATCCCTAATACAAAAGAGGCATCACCAAGATCTACCATCTTAAATTTATTTGACAGAAATATCTTGGTTTCGTGCAATAAGCCTATATCATTAGTGGCAAGTAGTGTGTCATCAACATACAAAACAAAAAAGATGTGCTTACTGATTAGTGCCCAAAAAATGCTATTTTGAACCCTATTTTTAATAGGTTTTGAGCGCTTTTTGTGTACTAATCGCTATAATTAACCTAATTGATGTTCTGGGTCCCTTATCGCACTTCCTGGACGCATTTCATTGTTTTTATACTTTTTTGCAGGATTTGGAAGCCAAATTATTGTGTCAATCCAATCATAACAAAATCGGGTTGATTTCCATCAATTTCATATGGTCTTCATCACTTCAACAAGCCGGAATGAAGAATATCAATGCTCAAGAAATGGGAACAAAGGCAGCAAACAGGAAGCAATGGAACAGTGGCAGGAACAGTGGTGAAATTCGCTACGCTGGATGATTTCGCTATCATAGCGAATTTTCGCTATGATAGAGAAAAGTACTGTGCATAGCGAAAATTTCAATTTTCGCTATGCCTGTATTTTTCGCTATGATAGCGAATTTTTGCTATCATAGCGAAATTTCGCTATGATAGCGAAAATCACTATGCATAGCAAATTCGCTCTTGTTCGGTTCCAAACGACCTCGCTTTGTGTAATTCTATTTCATTCCTATTGTAATCTTATATTTTTGGTATTTTTGGTATTTCACACCCTTGTATGGCTATATGTTTAACTTATAGCTTTGTAACCCTAACTTTTCACCTTTTCAAGACACGCTGTACTTTTCTCATTTTAGGGTTACAGCTTTTCTCTTCTCTTCCTCTTTTCTATTTTTCTAAGCACAAACACCTCTATGATGACAACCTCGTAGGATGCTCGCTAGACATCTTCCTCCTTGAAGAGGAGGCCACTGGTGAATGTTTGAAGGTAAAACATCGTCTCATAGTTTTTCACGCTAGCATTTTTTCTCTTTACTGCTTCTCGTATCTCACATTTTAGGGTTTGAATCACTCAGATGTACCCCGAAAGTGCCACTTGGCAAAGTTTTTAAGGTTCGGGCGGGATGCTTGCTGTTAGATCCACTGATGCCCATTTAGTTGTCATTTATGAGCTCCTGCAGGTTAGATCCAGTGATGGTTTTAACTGTTTTGAAACACTAAGGGGTAATAAATGCTATACATTAGAAGAAATAATTTTAGGGTTTAGGTTTTAATGCCAAATGAAGAGCCGATTCAAATGACTATATGTCATCCTCCTAACGCGAGGAAAAAGACCCGAGGACATGTCAATGCCTTAGGAACCCTAAACCAAAGGGCTCGACTTCCAAGGAGTTATATTTTACATTTTATTTCATTTATTTTCGCTTGCAAACCACCAATCCCCTGCTTATCACTACCTTAAAATCCAAATTTAATTCACCATTTTTTGACTTCACTTAAATCATTTTGTACGAAGAAAACCCATCCCCGTGTTCGACCCTAGACTTCACTATATCAAAGAATTTTTGACTACTAGTGAGGGAGGAACTTAGGAAACAAATTCTTTGCTGATTCCGATCACCTTACCATGGCACGACCAAATGGCGCCGTTGTCAGGATGAGCTTCAAGTGCATTTGACGAGTTAGGAACACTTGTGATCCTCATCACAAAAGATCGTGAATTGCTTTTATATTTTACTGGCCATTTTCATTTAGTTTCAAAAAAAGTCATTGGCAGGATTGTTTCAGGTTTGGGCTCGTGTCGTCTTTGTTGCAGGATCGATGTTCCAAAGGCTTGAACTGGGACCAAATGGAACACCTAAGGAGAACAAAGATAGTGAGTACCTGTGAGAGAAACCCTAGAGCTTGTATTGTCCACAGGATTATAGAAACCAATGGATTTGTGGTTCACCATATGGTAGTGCTTACAACCATAGTCGGGGGAATCACACAAATTCCTCATTGGAACCCAGGACCTCCACACATGGACCTCCCGAACCTCCATATTATGCCCCCACTTCTCAAAGAAAGAACCACCAACCCCATCCCCGTTGAAATGGGCCATCCCGAACTCGAGCAAAATAAGGGACAATTTCACAGAGCAAAGTGGCGTTGGATCGGGTCTGTGCTAATCAGAAAACCGACATGCATAGACAGTTTCCGAACAAGGAATCGATGGGTTCCAGCTAAATTGATCAAAAATTGACATCTCGCAGAATTCATCTCAAAGCTTCGCCCAAAGAAATTGGCCAAAAGGGGAAGAGAGTCACATAAGAGGTGCCTAAGTGGCACCATGGTGGAGGAGCCGTATCTACAAAGCAGCCACAAGAAGGCCTGGTAGAAAATTTTGAATCCCCTCGTACATTGGTGCCGCTGTCCCGCTTATGGGAAGATATGAAGAAACTCGTTGTTGACTGAGTAGCTAAAGTGGAAGAACACAAAGAGAACAATTCTACTCCTCGCCTCTACCGATTCGCCTATATCCGCCCTCACCGTACTCACAATCCCAACCTTAAAATACCAACCCGCCAATGCCAGACCACCTACAAACCCACTACAAGTGTACATACCGGCCACACCCGCAGCAAAATCAAGACCAAAGATCGCCTCCCAAGGCTAAGTCCAACCCAGACACGCTGGCCATGCAAAACTTCAATAGACAGGTGGCCTTTGTACGTAACTTTTGCCACCATTATCAAAAACAATGGCAAAACGTCACATCGCATGGCATGCTTGTTGGTTCGTGTCGGTTCGATTGAGCACCCGAACCCCAACATTTCTCGAGTTCGCTACCCAACAATTCTAAAGGCCTAAGGAAGTGGCTCGGGGAGCACACCCACTTTTGTTTTAATTTTTCGCTTTTGTTTTATTTTATCGTATTTTATTTTGATTTCATTAATTTTTCTTCTTAGATTTTCTAATTTTTAGTTAATTTATGTTTTTAAATTAATTTTTGCTTTTCTGCAATTTTTCTTAATTTTTCTTGTGTTAATTTTTGCATTTTAAGTGATTTTGAAGGTCGGAAAGAAGAAAGGTATAAAGAGTAATTTCACAGACATAGCGAAATTTTCGCAATGATAGTGTAGGTTCTTTCGCAACCATTATGAAATTTCGCAATGGTAGGCAAAATTGAAATTTCGCTATCATAGCAATTTCACAAAGGCGAAAAATCGTAGCCTCCACTAAACGACAAGCCGCCTAACAAGAATAGGTAAGTGTAAAATAAATAAATAAATAAATAAATAAAACGTTTGATTTTTTGATTTTTTATTATTTTTATTTTTATTCTTAAAAAAATATATATTTTTATTATTTTTGGTTTTTATTTTATATATATATATATATATATATATATATATATATATATATATAAATCTGTCTCTCAAAAAATTGTTTTTATTTTTATTTTTATTTATTAATTATTTTATTTTGTTTAAAATTTTTTTTTTTTTTTTTTTTTTTTTCCTCGTACACAATACTCTCGCTAAGCTAGCGAAAATTCTCTAGCTTAGCGTAAAATTTTTCGCTATGGGCCCCACTTTTGACTTCAAATTTTGTTTCGCTCATAACTTTTCATTCAATTGCTTTAGCTGCTTTTGCATCATGGAAAGCTTAAAGAGTGTAGAATCCAAATATGGAAAGAAAGAACACTTTTGAAATTTTTATGAATGTGTAATTTTTTAAAATGTCTAATCGGCTACTTTTTTCCTCTCTTTTCTTTCTCCTAATCCTTACTTTATTCTAAGCCCAAACGGAGTGAATAAGGTGTCATGGAAAGCTTCATGGTCTCCTATCCAGAATGATCACATCTCTTATCATATGTAGCACTTCCTTCTCTAATTTTCTTAATCCGAGTCCCATTTCTGATTACGTAGATGTTCGTCGGAGAGTTAGCGAAGGAAGGGCTTTTATTTATTCTTTTGTATTATTTTTGTGCAAGCCCATTTTGTGGATATTCGTTGGTTTGTCAGTTCCCTTTCTATAAAGTCATATACCATACGACTTTACTTTTTCAAAATTCGGGACCCATTTTGCAACCGTACTATGTCTGTGCCTAGCCCATAGTTTGGAAAATTGAAACTTTGTCTAATTCTATCGATGTTAGATTGGTTCCATGCTCAGTTGAGTGAATGGGATTATTGAATTCTTTTTTATTTCGACCTTTTCTTCCACCTTTAGCTAACCACACACCGAGCACATTAGGTTTCTAATGCATAGGTCAAAACTGCAAGAACCTCCCTTATTGGTGATAACTCACCCTAGTTTCATCAGACGCCTTTAATAGGTTAAGGACCCATGTGGAAAGAAGGCCAATGCGTCTTCAAAAAAAAAAAAAGAGAAAAGAAAAAGAAAAGAAAAGAAAAAGAATAAATATTGCAATGCTTGCCTCAAACCCGAGCACTGGCCTCGAGGGGGTATACGGCGTAAAGCTTTAAAGCCCTGGGCAGGCCCTAAACCTCACTGGTCGGGAGTCACCGACTCTGTGCGTCTGGGCATGGGTGGACGGGGTGGAGTTTAGCAAGTTGTAGGTGCTGGAGTCTCGAAATCAGCCCTCAAGTTCGGTGAAATCAAGAGTTTGTGGTCTAAAGATCCTATGACTTGGTGCCCTAAGCCCACCTGGTCGGGAGTCACTCCAGATCCTCGTTACATGAACTTTGGTGAGGTTCGATTTCAAAGATTGCACCCTACAACGCAAAAAAAAAAAGTTGTGAAATAAGAGGTGGGTCCCGTATCTATTTAGGGTTGGTTAGCATGCTAGGGTCGTGGTAGTAGCTAGGTTTGGGGAGAGTGCAGCTTTTTAGCAATTTTTATTGTTGAGCTAATCAATAAACACTTAGATTTTGGTGGAAGTTCTAGTTGATTCACTGAGATGGAGACTCTTTGATACTCAATTTTGTATAACATTCATTCTCTCTCATGATAGTTATTGGACACCCGCATTGATTATTCTTACTTAGGGTTAGGACTACTCTCATTCGCCAACCTTTTGAAATATAATTTTCGTGAACATTATTTTTTGTTATCATTTTCAATGTTTCTTTTATTTTTCTTCTCAGACAGTTAAGGGACAAGCAATGTGTAGGTTGGGGGTGTGATTATGCCCAAAAAGTGCTATTTTGAACCTATTTTTGGCTAGGTTTTGAGCGCCTTTTGTGTACTAATTGTTATAATTAACCCAATTGACATGTTCGTCCCTATCGCACCTCTCGACTTCGCATTGGTTGTTTGTACTTCATGAATTGAAGCCAAATTATCGTGGTCAATCCAATCATAACAAACGTTGATTTCCATCAATTTCATATGGTCTTCTATCAATTTCAACAAGCCGGAATGAAGAATATCAATGCTTGAAGAAATGGAACAGTGCAGTGGGAACAGGAAGCAATGGAACAGCCGGGTGAACAATGGTGAAATTAAGCACATTGATGATCGCTATGATAGCAATTTTGCTATCATAGCGACTTTCGCTTATGATAGAAGTACCGTGTGGCTAGCTTAAAATTTCACTTCGCTTATGCCTCGTATTTTTCGCTTATGATGTTAGCGACTTTCGCTATCATAGCGAAATTTCGCTATGATAGCGAAAATCACTGTGCATAGTGAAATTTGCCCCCCTGTGTTTTGGTTCCAAACGACCTCGTTTTGTGTAATTCCCATTTTGTCCCTATTGTAATCTTATATTTTTGGTATTTTTGGTATTTCACACCTCTTGTATGGCTATATAAGCCAACTTATAGTTTTTTGTAACCCTAACTTTTCAATCTTTCAGTACACGCGCAACTTTTCATTTTAGGTTGCGCTTTTCTCTTTCTCCTCTTTCTTATTTTTCGACTACTAAACACCAATTTCGAGGATGACAACTCAGAGGATGTTTGGCTGCACTCTTCCTCCTTGAAGAGGAGGGCCACCGGGTGAATGCTCAAGGTAAAACATCGTCCTCATGTTTTTCACGCAAGCATTTGTTCTCTTTAATGCTTCTCGTATCTCACATTTGCGCTTCAATCACTCGCGACAGACCCGAGCGGCGCACTTTGCAGTTTCATGCTCAGCGGATGCTTGGTCGTTAGATCCACCGATGCCCATTTAGTTGTCATTTACAGCTCCTGCAGTTAGATTCAACATGGTTTTGTCCGCTTTTTGAAACATTAAGGGGTAATAAATGCTATACATTAGAAGAAATAATTTTGTGGTTTAGGTTTTAATGCCAAATGAAGAGCCGCTCAGAAATGACTATATGTCATCCTCCTAATGCGAGGAAAAAGACCCGAGGACATGTTTAATGCCTAGAACCCTAAACCAAAGGGGCCCGCGACTTCATGAGTTCGATTTACATTTTATTTTATTTATTTTCGCCTTGCAAACCAACAATCCCCTCGCTTTTATCACCACCCAAATCCAAATTTAATTCACCATTTTCGACTTCACTTAAATCATTTGTACGAAGAAAACCCATCCCCGTGTTCGACCTCACTCACTATATCAAGCAAAGAAATTTCGACTACCAAGCAGCAGGAGTAACTTAGAAACAAATTTTGTTGATTCCGATCACCCTACCGCGGGCACGAATCAAATGGCGTGATTAATGCCTGCTAATATGCTATTTTCAACCCTATTTTTAATAGGTTTTGAGCGCTTTGTGTACTAATTGTTATAATTAACCCAATTGATATGTTCGGTCCTATTGCACTTCGACGTATTCGGTTGAGCCAGACTTTTTTGCAGAATTGAAGCTAAATTATCGTGGTCAATCCAATCATAACAAAATCTGCCGATTTCCATCAATTTCTATATGGTCTTCTATCAATTTCAAATGCTTCTGAATGAAGTTAATATCAATGCTTGAAGAAATGAACAAGGCAAAATGGGAAATCAGGAAGCAATGGAAATGGCGGTGAACAAGCAGAAATTCGCTACTACCGGATGAGATTTTCGCTGATAGTATGACTTTTCGCTATCATAGCGAATTTTTGCCATGATACTGGGGTGCACCAGATAGTGAAAATTTCAATTTTCGCTATACCTGTATTTTTCGCTATGATAACGAATTTTCGCTATTATAGCGAAATTTCGCTATGATAGCGAAAATCACCGCATAACGAACTCGGCCCTCGTGTCGGTTCCAAACGACCTCAGCTTTGTGTAATCATTTTCATTCCTATTGTAATCTTATATTTTTTCAGATTTTTCAGATTACACCTCTCTCAGATGGCTATATACGCAACAAGTGCCATTACAGTTCTGAAAGAGTCTTTCGTTGAAATTGGAGATAAAGTCTCTTTAAAATCAATGCCTTCCTTTTGAGTAAAGCCCTTAACAACAAGCCATGCCTTATATCTCTCTACATCACCTTTCGAATCCTTCTTGGTTTTAAATATCCATTTGTAACCAATGAGTTTCGCACCTTCAATCAATGAGACAAGATCCCAAAGATCCCTCTTGGTTTTAATTCAATAAGAATATTAAAGCCGATCAATCATGTTGGACCTTTAAAAAATAGGTTTGGCATATTTGAAATATAGCCCACAAAATCAAACCAAAAAATATTTAAAACAAAAATATATTCTTAATGATTCTACATAGAATCAGAAGCTCTATACCAATTGTTGAATAATCGGATTTGATTGGGTTTAAAAAATAGGGGCGCAGGCCCACTCCCCAAGTCCAAGAAGCAAGATTAAAAGAAGACTTATAAGGTGCCCAAAGAAATGTACCCTACTTCCTGTGCGCAGTCTAAAACTGAGTCCAGTTCATCCATCCTAAGGATCGATAACACGGAAAGCCCAAAGAGCCCATATCCTATAAATCAAATAAAATCTCCACCAATAAGGGAAGTAGAATAATTCCCAATAACTGCTTTCTAATTATCCCTTATTAATTTGACAACGATAAGGATGGAAAATCCCCCATCTAATAAAAGAGAGTCCTTATCACCATCCAATTGGGAAAATCATTTACTATAAATACCAAGCCACCCCATCGGTGAAAGGTACGCACAAAACTTCATCCCTAAGCAATGGTTTCTCCCACCGAAAACTGACTAGTATCCGAGAGGCACCCGGCGAGCCCTCGCGATCCTTTGGTTTCTCACGGCAGAGGAGTCCGACATCCAGATCCAGCGGACCAGCCCAGCAATTCTAGCATGCTCAAGCCTAGTTCCTATGAAAGGCATCATTAGCAGCTGTTTCAGGAAAGACAGCCTTTACAAATAAAGTTGATCTCAAGAATCGATGGTATCAACTGGTCACAAGCAGAGCCACGCCTAATCCCCTAAGAATGCAAGACCAAAGAAGGCAACGTAGATAGTCACCTCTCAGCGCCCGAAAAACCATACACAATAACACAAATGAGATGGAAGCACTTCGTCTCACCAACCATCGCTTGATAAGGGAATCAAAGCAACTCACCAGACAGATGCAACGCTGATGAGTCCAAAAACTCATTAGATTTTTAATCCATTTTTCTGAGTTTATAATGAGAATAACGTTGAATTGTCAAGCGTAAAATCGATAATTGAATCAAATTCCACCAGAAAATACGCTTAAAATCAAATTTTAGCAAAATCATAAGAAATCGGGCCAGCAGCAGAATTGAAGTCAACCTAATGGCGCCATGGCTGTGAAGCGCGCTTCCAAAGAATTTCAAGTCACGACATCAATGTAAATTTGGCTTTGAAGAAGAAACTCGAAGAGTGAACAAGCGAGTCGTGACTCAAGAAGGAAGTCGAGACAAAATATGACTTGGTCGAGATTAAAGTAGCAAATAAATGCGGTTCATGTCGCAACATCATCACATGTCGCGACACCAAAGGAGATAAGTGATGTCTGATACCACCATGAGGTCGCGATAAGGACGCCTAATAAAGTTACAAGAACAAATTTCCTTCTCAAGTAAAAGAAGTCGCAACTATTTTGAAAGAAGGATTTGATGTCACCTCGGGCAAGAATGAAGAATGAACAATATGGTCGCAACAGAACCCAAATCGCATCGCACCGTGAATTAATGAAGAAGCATGATGCTCGACACCACTTCGAGGTCGCGATGTAATCAAAGCTTAAAGAAGAGACATGGAGGTCGTGACACTGAATAGAAGTTGCGACAAAAGATTTTCAAAGAGACTAAACATAGAGGTCGCGACAGTTAGAACAGATGGAGACATCAAACATCGGACCAGGTAAGACGTCGCGACGCCCCTCCGAAATATCGCGCGAAGATCAATGCAAGGTATGCGGGTCGTGACATCGCTTAGCGGTCGCGGCATCGAATATAATTAAAGAAGGTCGCGACGCCTTCGCAGTCGCGACGACATTTGCCGCCGCTACATCATAATCTAAGAGATAGTCAAGACAAGTCACGACAATAGTAAAACTTCTACGACATCAAAAGAGCTCATAAGCAAAACATTGAAGTCGCTGGACAGAGTGATCAAGCCTTCGACCAAAGAGCTCACAACACGTAGGTGAAGTCGCGACGCTATTCGGTCGCGATATCGCATAAGGAAAGAAGGTCGCGACGTTATTTACGGTTACGACATCGTGATCCAAGGGGGGTGTTAGCGCAAGTCACACTGTGATAAAAGCTTCGCTTACGTACGAACGTAAAACGGGTCGCGACGATGATCAAGTCGCACCTCAAAAGAGATCATAATGCAAAGGTCAAGTCGCTGGATGGAAGAAGTCGCAACATCGTATCACTTATAAGCAGAATGCTGAAGTCTGACGTGAGTGAGGTCGCGACATCGTCAAGGTCGCAAGACGTAAATGGAGTCGCACATGAACAAACAAACGGGCCGCTTATTTTGAAATCCACAACAGTGCATCAAGTTAGGCCCAACTTCCAAACCCCTATAAATACGTTAAATGCTAACAAAGAAAGAAGCTCTTGGCGGCTCGTAAAGAGAAGTTTGCAAATGGTTGCCTGTAGCTTTAATTTTCTTTTCCTTTTCTCTTTGTTTTGGCTGTTATTTTTAGATTAGATTAGAGTAGATTGTTATTTCATTTGAATTTCGGATCCTCGATGTTAGTTGTCAGTTGAAGCCGACGTGAATGTTATTTTCTTCAAATTATCAGTTCTGCTCGTTTGAAGTCCAAACAAATTTTCGAATTCAAACTTCCAGCTTTGAGATCTACAAAGAGTTCTTTGATCGTATGAGCTACCGTAGTGTAATCGAAGTAATTTAGGAAACCCAAATTTTCCGTTGAATTTACTCCTCGTTGTTAGAATTTATCTTTATAAATAAATTTATCGTAGTCTACCGAACTTCGCCCGAACTGCTTGCCGGGTTTTAGTTTATTGTCAGATCCGATCCAAATATTAGTGTCCCATACCTATAATAGATTGTTTCATACTGACAGGAGGCCCCGCGGAGTGACATTGCAGGCTGCATTCCCGAGTTTTGAACCATCTCTCAAGGGTATGCGACCTAATATTGGGGATCTAATTGGCTTTGTGAATTCTAATCGATAAATCATCTTCTCACTTGAAACCGAGAATGAGTTGAATGACTTATCAATTAAAATGAGTAGAGAGTTCGCCTCGATTCGAATGCAAGAAGTTCAACTCCGTGTTAGCAAGGATCTAATCAAGGAAAGAATGAGCTGCTCCAATTTTTGAGGATGAGAACCAAGATAGTGTAAACCTACAAGCTACTTATGTCTTAGGAGTTAAGGTTTACAAATTCATTCGGGTATGAAGTATTGAAAAAGAAAATACCCAACAAGGCAACTCAGATTAAAAGTAGTTATCTAATCCTCCGTATCTCGAAAGAAACAAAGTGGAAGATTAGATGATGAAATGTGTCATTAAGGAGATCCACATGGCATTACCTTCTTCCTGGACACATTCAAACTGAGAGGTTCATGAAGCAAAGCTACAGAGTTGTCTCAGAGGGAACTGATGTTCTCACAATGCCTGTATTTTCAATGCTCCTTTAAACTAACTGATCGTTTAACTCGGGACGTCATTTTTAATTTTTTTATTTTAGTTTAAGTATTATTTATTGCCTCTAGTTTACATATCTTTATTCTTTCATTATTTTCAAGGTTGCTAGGATATATCAACTGCAAATCATAGTCCAAATAGTATGTAGCTTCGAGTAGTCGTGGTAGCTTGATTTGAGAATTCTCAGATCTCGTGGGATCGATATCTCGAACTTAAATCCACTTTATTACTTGTTCGATCTCGTACACTTGCGTAATCATGGATCAAACCGCAAAGAAATCTATCTACTCTTAAGGAAACTGCTTAATCAAGATAATTGCAAAGAAACATAACAAACAAGTTTCATGGAATTATTGTCGATTAAACAATAGTCCTTTCGTAATAGTGTCATAAATTTGTATATGTCTTTTTCGTCCGCCTAACAAGTTTTTGGCGCCGTCAGTTTGGGATCGAAAGAATTAATTAAATCAATATTCTGACGAATGAAGGAAATACTTTAATTTGGACATTTTTAAGAAAAGAACAAAAATAGATTTTCGCGTTGACTACATTAGTCACTAATTTTTAATGTCATGTTGAAAATATTTGTTAGGTTTGAATTTTAATCCTATTAATATGAGGATGCTTTTATTTCAGAAAACCTTTAATGCATAGGAAATGTGGATCTCGACCGGGATTCCAGCAGACACTGAATTGAGAGAACGTCAGAGCTTAAGAAAGACAAAAGAGCAAAACACGCCTACGGCAGAAGAGAGATACATGACCAAACAAGAATGGGGATGATCAAATTTTAAGACCCCATTATCGATACAATGGAGGATTTCTTCTCGGAGGCCTATTATTCAAGAAGAGTATTCTGCACCGATACCCTACAAGTGGATGTAAACAATTTTGAACTAAAGCCACTTAATTACAATGGTTCAAGAACATTTGGGCGCATTGGGCCATCCCACCGAAGACCCAAATGAGCACCGGGAAGATTTCTCTGATGGCTAATACAAGAAGCCGAATCTGGGAGATCGAGGTGATAAAACTACATCTCCCATTTTCTTTGAGAGATATAGCAGCCACATGGTATGAATCATTACCATATGGACTGCTGGATAATGGGAAGAGTTGCAGAAGCTTACTTTAGGCAAATTCTTTCCCCATCTCTCACCACTTTAGAGAGACAGAAAGATAATTGTATTCCAACAAGGGGAAGATGAGAGCCCGTATGTCGCTGGAAAGATTCAAAAGATTACGAAGAGGTGCCCAATGCATGGAATATACTTGAAGTCCTGTATGGATATGTATCACGCTTCTAATGATACATCCAAGGGTATTATCGATGCTTCATGTCGTGGAGCATTCAAGCCAAAAAGTGTCAAGAGGCAAGAGATCCGATAGAGGACCTCACAAAATCAATATGAAAGCTCCATCCGAAGCCAAGAGGTAGTAGCAGAGGAAAAGTGGGTCATAGAGTCAGGCAAGATGATAGCCACGGAGGCTAAGCTGGATGCTATAATGCATGTGGATGGACAAACAAGAGAGGAAGACATGCACACCGCTTCATGAAATAGAAGCAAAGAGAAAGAGAATTGATGAGAAGGCGCTTCATGCCAATAAGAAGATTCTTATGACGCCGAGGAGTAAGCACGTCAACGAGCAGGAAGGAGTTATCATTTCAAGCCAAATCCTAACCTGCCCATACACTACAATTCAAAGATTTGAGGAACCATGAGAATTTCTTTCATATGGTGGAGGGGCATTACATGGCCTAAGTGTGGACATCATCCTCAACAAGGATATCGCTGTACCACCATGTCCCAAAGAAGAAGAAGCAGCGGGAGGTGAGGCGTAAATGATCATCGGTCGTGAGGAGAACCCAACCATTTGAGGAACAAATGTTGTAGTTCATGGGGGATAACAAGAGGCTATTACAATTCCATGATCAGAAACTATCTGACTTGGAAACTTTCAAGTCTGATACCCAGATGTTTCTCGTAAGAATGCTGCTTCACCGAAAATCTAGAGAGACACAAGTAGGCACTGGGTCCCGAATATGCCCAATCGTAACAAGGGAACATTCCCTAAAGGACACCCGTAGTTAACCCTAAAGATCGTATGGCAATTCTAATTGAGAAGTGGGAAGGATTTGATAAAGAATGTAAAGACGTATAGAAACGGCATAGGATTGAGGCAAGAGAAAGAAGAGATCGAAAAGAAAGAAGCAGAAGAACAACCCTGGACAATGTATGAAAGGGAAGAAATGACTAGAAAAAGAAGGGAGTACTAGCTTATGCTCCTGCAGTGCCATTCCCACAGAGACTTCAGAAGTCAGAAAGAGAAGAACAGTTTTCTAAATTCTTGGATATTTTCAAGAAAATAGTAATAAATATCCCATTTATGATTGGCCAAATGCTCTTTATGCAAAATTTATGAAGAAGGCGCCGGAGTAAGAAAAAGAAAGTATACCGAGGAGGGTATGCTTAACTTATTTCATGCAAAGGTTATTATCTAATGAAGTCTTGAAGAAGATGAAAGACTTCATAGCTTCACTATTCCCTGCTCTATGTGGGAAATGTGAGTTCAAGAAAGCTTTATGTGACTCGAGCAAGTGATAAATTCCATGCATCTATCACCAGGCGTAGACTTAGCTCGGGGGAACTAACCCCAACAAAGAATACTTTATGTATGTATCGAGGATCAATGGCACAACCGCAGGGCATTCCCGAAGATGTACTCAAGGTTAAATTCATTTTCCCAAAGATTTGTTATCATGCAGATGGAGTTTAAGATCCTCGTTCATTGTCGAAGAATTTTTAGCAACAGAGTCGCCTTGATCGACGCACGTAAAGGTGAACCGACACTGGCTAGGAATGAAGCACAGTATTTCAATATTAATAGAGTCCGAAACGATCCTAATGTAGAGTAATATTATTTATGGCTGTATAAGCAATAGCCTTCTCAATGATGAAGTGAATTTCGACATCATTCAAAACCTCTATCAATGAAATCGAGATGAATTTTCGCATCTCAGAGCTTTGATTGTGAAGTTCTCGCCTTCAAATTTGTTTAATAATGAAACAATCTCGAGTATAAATGAAAACAAATAAGATGAAGTGAGCAACAAACACAAAGAAACTCATAGGCGTGGAAACTAGTGCATATGGGTTAACATTGAAGGAGTTGCCCAGTTATTTGAAATATGAGTTTTTAGAGCCAGAAAGGAAAAAACCAGTTATCATATCAGCTGCATCGATCAGCTTAAAGAACGTGGTTGGCTGCAATTTTGAGAAAATACAAGGAAGCGCATTGCTCGTCAATCGGGACGACCGAAGGGTATTAGTCCTTCTATTTGTGGCGTACAAAATATTGCCGGAAGATAATGCAAAAACTTATGTTGAGCATCAAAGGAGGAATTTGAACCAGTCATGAAAGAAGTTGTCGAGAAGAAGTTACGAAATGGTTAAATGCGAGTTTATATATGCTATATCGAGCTGAGTTCTTAGGTAAGCCCGGTACATGTGGTTCCCAAGAAAGGTGGATTCACTTTGTAATCAAAAATGAAAAGAATAGACTTATTCCTGAAGCTGTGTGAGGATGGAGGGTTTGTATCGGCTGAGAAAATTGAATCTGACAAGCTTGAGGAAAGGATCATTTCCTACCTTTCATCGACCAAGTGCGGATAGGTTGGCGGGACACCCTCATTTTGTTTTTCTTGATGGATACTGCGGATATAACCAAATAGCTATTGCACGAAGATCGAGAAAACCACTTTACATGCCCATTTGGTACCTTTGCTTTTAGAAGAATGCCATTTGAATGTGTAATGCTCCTGAGTACCTTCCAGATGCATGATGTCTATATTTTCTGATCGCGAGGAAAAAGCTATGGAGATCTTCATGGATGATTTTACGGTGTGGATCCAAATTTTGAGCGATACTACATGCTTTGAGGACGATACTTGAGTCACGAAAACCAGAATCTAGCTGCGAATTGGGAAAATGCCATTTATTGACACAAAAGGGATTGTCTTGGGGCACATGGTTTACACTGACGGGGCTTGGAAGTAGACCAAGTAAAAGTTTCAATTATAAGAGACAACATAATGCCACCACTTCACGAATTAACGAAAAGGGATGTGAAGTTTCTTAGGGCGTCTTGGATTTTATAGAAGATTTCTCAATTTCTCAAAATTTTGGACCACTATGAAGATTCTTTGGAGAAAGATAGTAAGTTTTATTTTGATGAATCCACGCTAGAAAGCATTTAGAAGAAATCAAATCCGGACTGAAAATGGAAGCTCCCATCATGGCAAAACTAGATTGGAGCAGAGAATTTGAGATCATGTGTGATCTTTAGTGATTTTCTGATAGAATTTGTATTAGGACGAGAAAGATGAAAAAAGTGTTCAAGGCCATCTACTATGCTAGCAAAACCTTTAATGAAGCACAAAGAAAATTACTCTACACTCTTTTGAAAGGAGATCTTTGTCGATAGATGTTTGCATGTGAAAAATTCGAGATATATATTTTTATACACCTTGATCGTACCGCGGTCATCCCCCAATGGCAAGAAGGAAGCAAAGCCAAGATTGTCAATTGGGTATTATTGTTGCGGGAATTTGATTTAGAAATTAAAGACAAAAAGAGACGTGACAATGTGATAGTTGATCACTTGTCAAAGTAGAAGGAACTTGTGTCTGAGAAAAGGAAGAGAAATAGAGAAAATTTTCCGGATAGGCGGTTATTTAAATTTGTCACTCAATCACCCTAGTATGTTGATATTGTGAATTTCTTAGCTTGTGGAATTATGCCACGAGGTCGACTGTGAGAGAAAAGGTTAAGGAGCGATAAGCGGGGACTACATCTGGGATGATCCATATTTGTTTAAAGAGGAGGGCGATATGATTATAAGGAGATGTGTCAGGAAAGTGAAGCTAGCGAGATTTTACAGAATGTCATGCATCACCTTATGGAGGACACTTTGCAGGAGATAAAACAGCCCACAAAATTCTCGGTCGGGAGTTTCTTTGACCTCTGATTTTTAAGGGACATTTTGAATGGGTAAAGTTGTGTGATCGATGCGAAGAATGGGAAATATCGTAGGCATGAGATGCCCTACTTGAGTATCACAGTGGTGCAATTGTTTGATGTAGCTGGGGAATAGATTTTATAGGGCCTTTTAGGTTTCATTTGGAAATATGTACATACTCTAGATGTGGATTATATATCAAAATGGGTAGAAGCGGCTTATCCCCAGAATGATGCTAATACGAGTTATTGGGGTTTCTGAATAAATATTCTTAGCGATTTGGGACACCCGAGAACTATAATTAGTGATGGAGGAAGCCATTTTGCAAATAGGGTGTTGTGAGCTCATGAGGCGGATATGGTATCAAACACATTATGAGCTTGGCTTATCATAAAAGCAAATAAAATGAGTGAAATTTCAATGAAATAAAGAAAATTACGGAAAAGGTATGAGTTACAGCATGAAAGGTGGTCTTTGAAGCAGTGATGCATTAGCCATGGGCATACGGGGCCTTTTAAAACTCCCATTGGAATGTCCCATCTGGACTTGTCTTTGGAAAACCATGTCACCTCCCTCTTGGCTGGAATCTCTGAAACCGTGGCCCAGTTATGAGCGATGACTTTGGTTAAATTGAGGAGAGAGACTTCTCCAACTAAATGGCTGGAAGAGCGAAAGCGAAGCCTATGACAATCTTTGGAATATACAAGGACAAGACAAATAAATGGCATGATGAAAGTTACGAGAAGAGTTCGGAGCGAGGGATAAGGTCTTTGTTTAACTCAGGATTAAAGATTATTTCAGGGAAAATTTGAAATCAAAATGGAGTGGACCATATACGGTGGTGTCAAGTACTATCTTTGGAGCGTAACACTCGGGACGATCTTGAGGGAAGAATTCAAAGTTAAAGGGCAAGGCTGAAACACTATCTCGGCGGGGAGAAAGAAAAGGAAGAACTCGAATTTGGTAAATTGAGAGAGAGAAAGCTTAAAACAGCTAGTCCAGCTAAGGACTCAAAATGGAGCAGCTCATGGGAGGCAACCCATATAGATATTTTTTTTTTAATTTCTTTATATAGACTTCGATTTTTCTATTATTACGCGTTTTTTTTTTTTTTTGAATTTTGAATTTTTTTAGTTATAGTCATGATTTGTTAGAAATTGCGAGGTTAGTATCAGATTAATTTAATCCTTTTTGGAATTGTTACAATATGCAGATGAAGAATCAAATGGCTCAAGCAACAAGGAACAAACTCCAGGATTACTCCAGCACTTCACGGAATGAGCAACTCACAAGGGAAAAAGGGAGTACTTTTCTCCTACATAGGTCTGTGAAAATTGAATAGAGGAATACATTTTTGAATTCTTTGTGGGAATGATTAAATGGATGCTAAGAATGTGGAAATTAATAAGGTGAAAAGGCATCGATCATTAGGATTTAGGGCAGAGTGCGAGACTAAGAGTCGCGACCGGAGATTGATGTCGCGTGAGAAGTTGAGAATCCTGACTTAGTCGTCTTGAAGGAAACAAGACCTGAGGATATGACCAGATTTTATGTCGCGATAGAAGTGAATTAGCGACCAGGAACTCAGAGTCGCGTGAGGGCATTCCTTCAAAGTGGTGAGGGTCGCGACAAGCTCAGCCCCTATGTCATAAAATGCACGATGTCGCGGCCCCGATGATAGCTTGTCCTCATAACGTTTACTTATGTCGCGACAAATGATAATAAGTCGCGACATAAAGAACAGTAATACCGGTACAAGGCGGAGTTTTAATTTGCCTTTAAATTTAATGTGACACCTGTTCAGCAGCTGAAATTAAGTAGCGACAAACAAATAAATGAAGTAATAAAACACAATAGCGAATTGAATTACAAGCTGTTGAAACTCCTCCACTTCCATCTCCTTCCTTGGAAACCAAATACAACCTTTCATCTTAGCATATTCTACGGTTCCCTGATTCTTGGAAACCACTAAATCCAGAACTTCTTCTAAAAACCTTCAGTTTCTCTAATGCAGAGCCTTCAGCCCTCATCCCAAATGCGACGAAATCATGGAGTATACTCCAGACGGAAGGGAAGTTCATCACGGAACTTGAAGGGGAGAGCGGTAAATCGAACGACCAGGAAGTTGACCGATTCTGAGGCTGACGAGGAGAAGGAAAGAGCGTGAAGTAGAGGGAAGGCGAGTTCGTCTCGGAAAACTTTCTCATTTGGAAAAGCACTATGCTGGAAAGGGGTTCGTAGGAGAAAGAGGCTTCAGCCAACTCATCTCTCCTTTCAAGGAATTAATGGAAGCGAGAGGGTGGGAGGAATTCTGCAGACATGAAAGTGCGGTTATGCGGCGGTCGTCACAATTTTACTCCGATGCGGTTGGGAGGAAAGAGAGAACTGTTTATGTCGGAGAGTCGGGTGCCTTATGGAGCGAAGACTATTAATGAGATGTATGGGGTGGAAGGACAGAAAAATGGATCAAAATTCAAGAAGGCGATGGAAACGACCCTAGCAAGTAGCAGGAAGCACTTTATGAGAAAATTAACAGACGGTAAGGGCATTGGGAAGAAAGGAAAAGGAGAGCAAAGACCACAGCGGGGAGATTTGTGGAGGAGGCAAGGTGTGGTTCTATTTCTTATCCTCACATTTATGGTCCTACCCAAGCACGTCTGCACTGATAAGAGGAGACAAGAAGCAATCCACCTACCACATGCCATGCGAAGGGTGCAGATTGATCTTTGGAGCAGTTGTGAAATTCCTATAATGAGGTACCATGGAGGTAATAAAAGGGGTTTGATCCCTCATCCAGCGACTATCACAAGGTTATGTATTAGGGGTACAGTGTGAAGGAACGATAGGAAGAAGAATGCCCCAAAATTTCACCTTTCCTTTGGCGGGGAGTAAGCGAGGGACGAAGTGCGAAAAATGGGGTCATAGTAGAAGCAGATTCAAAGGGATGAAAGTAAGAAAATCACAATCACAGGAAGAAGACACCTTTAAATTGGCAAAGCAAGAAGAAGAAAATCTAGAAGCATCGAAGGGAATACTTTTATGTTTCAGGAGGATAGGAAACGAAAGTGAGAAGCCCAGTAGATTTCTGACCCAGGCCCGACTCTCCCCGATATGGGACAATAGTTTCGGGAGAACACAGTGAGCTCTAGGGAGCCAGGGAATATTGAATAATGGGATGCTTTCGATTCCGGCCAAAGAAAGTGGAAGAAAGGGAGGAGCAATGGAACCTCTAGGAAAAGTTCAGGAGAAGAGGTTTATGAAAAGGGTGAAGATAAGGGATCAAGCGATGGGAAGAAGAGATGAACGAGAAAGAAAGAAGTATATGAAATTTGAGATGAAAGAAGAAGTCAACAATGGGAAGAAGAGATGAGTAGAAGGAAGAACGGATAGAAAGATCACGGAGCAACAAGAAGAAATTTAAGAAGGAAATGGAGGAAAGATCAGAATCTCTGAAAGTTAAAAAGCTAAGCCATGAATCATTCTACAACAATCGGTATGATCGTGATTCTCGACTCCTAAAACTTATAAAGGAAAGGTTAGTCAAGGAAGCGAAGACTAGGAATGAAATCAGGGATTCAAGTTCTATACTTAATAACCGATGTTCAAGGATTTCGAGAAAGGATGAAGGACGGAGTTTAGAGCTTGATGATAAAGTGCCTTTAGAAGAAAGGTGCGGCGAAAATTTAGTTTGATCAGCAACAATCTTTCCAATTTTAGAAATTAAATGGCTGAAATGGAGCATACGATGAACACCTTTGGGCACGAGACAAGATAGTCTGAATAAAGGTTGATCTCACAAATGACTTGAAACGGTCGAAAGGGAGAATGTCGAAGAAAGCGAAATAGAAATTTCCCAATTCAATCCCAATTTGGCTGCCCTTTATCACAGGTCTGACATCTTTGCTCCTCATAAAAAGAAAAAAATAGACCTTCCCATTGATTTATCCTTCTTTTCCCACTTCTGATTGTTGTTCCTCAAGCTGTGCATCCATCATGAATAAAACAAGAAAATTTGTGAAAAAGGAAATGTTTGCTTGCTTGCAGTTATATTTTATTGTTATTTTATTACTTGCTTGAACTAGTTGAAGTAGTTTGACTAGGAGATAAACTTGAACACAAATAATTGCAAAATCAGGGCATGAATAAAGAAACTGGAATTAGGAGTATTTACTGTTCTGTTTAAATTCAATTTAGTTGCAAAAATTGGAAAATTGGTTATTGTTGATGGAACAAAATACTTGGTTAAAATAATGTAAGTAGGCATTGAATAGAAATCTGAGTCTTGAAGAAATAATACACATCGGTCGGCAAAACATGAAACTTTTGT
The DNA here is from genome assembly GCA_016808115.1 of Tetrastigma voinierianum. Lineage (NCBI taxonomy): Eukaryota > Viridiplantae > Streptophyta > Magnoliopsida > Vitales > Vitaceae > Tetrastigma > Tetrastigma voinierianum. The sequence continues at coordinate 10,085 of JAEQBH010000879.1, read as the reverse complement.
GGGGAATTAAGAGAACATCTTACGGGAATTGAGTTTAGAGTCCTGAGTCCTAGAACTTGTTTGATTATTGATTGAGGCGAAATCCTGCTAGGGTGAAAACAACCAACAAGAAATGATAGAGGCCATCCTCGCAGCTTGAGCCTTTTAAGCTTCCACCATCAAAATATGCTAAGATATTCTCTGGGGCTTCCCGATTCTGAAATAACAGCCTTATTTCTTCAATAAACAGCAATTGAAAACTCATATCCCATCCTCGTAATAAACCCGCAAGAAAGAACCCAAATTATCCAGCTTTCTAGTTCAGAGAAGTTTAGCATAAAGGAAGAAATAAGTTCGGGGGAATAATATTCTGCATTTTGACAAGAAGCGGGGTTGAAAAAAGTAAAGAAGCAAGCTAGTGAAATAAGGAATAAGTTTTGTCTTCAAGTGTCTATTTCCTCGAACAATTGCTTCGTAGGGTGTTTTAACACCTAGCACCCTAATGCCAACTGTATGGGAGTTGAAGCAGCCCAAAGTTATCTAAGATGGCCAGAGTGCTTCCAAGAAGACAAAACATTACACTATTCCAAATCTTAGATAAATAAAGCAAAGGAGTTAAAGAACAAAGGAATCTCGGTCGAATAAAGTACATATGGAAGAAATTCCATAAAAAGAATTCAAAAGATGAATCAAAGCTAAGACCGAGGAGAATCTTAGAAGGAACAAAGAAGAAAAATGAAGAAAGTCGAGGCAACAATGTAGAGACAAGATGGAACCGGGTAATTTACAACCTAAATTCTTTCCATTATCTACCCAATTACCTAAGCCCAACATTACAAGCCCGAAACACCTCAATGATTTCAAGGTTGAATTTACCTACATTAGCGGATCAATATGAAAAACAAGATATGGGACTTTGATAAACAGCTTCCAAGAAAACTCCCGTAAGATAATCCAAATTCAACATGTAAGTTGAAAACGACATGACTCCGCACACACACACAAAACAAGTACTTGTTAAATAAACTGCTTAAATACATTAGTTTATCAAGAAATTTCGTAATAGAAGTACACCATGCTCGTTTCGCATCAAAACCTGAATTCAAATAATAGTGATATCTCTTAATTCCGCATCGTATGGTGGAATGAGAAAGAATGTGGGAATAAATCGTAAAAATGTCCTTAAAAATTTTCTAAGCTTATTTGTTCGAGGACAAACAGCTTTCTTCTTTTCTCGTCGGACAAGCAAAATTTTAAGTTCGGGGAATTTGATGAGTCCAAAACTCATTAGATTTTTAATCCATTTTTTCTGAGTTTATACGAGAATAACGCGAATTGTCAAGCTGAAAACTGATAATTGAATCAAATTCCAATTTGTAGGAAAATACAGCAGAAAATCAAATTTTAGCAAAAATCATAAGAAATCAACCTACAGTATAATTGAAGTCAAAACTGGAATTTAAGTCGCGATAGGAAGCGCCGTTTCCAGCAATTTCAAGTCACAACATCAACAAATTTAGCTTCAAGAAACCAAGAGTGAACAAGCTAAGTCGTGGACTCGCATGAAGTCGGTGACAAAGTATTACGGTCGAGATTAAAAGAAGGTCAACGCAGAGTTACGTCGCGACATCATCATGATGTCGCGACACCAAAGCGAGATAAATGATGCCTGGATGCTCACCCACGAGGTCGCGACAAGGAGCTATCTACAAAGCCAAGAACAACCTTCAAGTAAAGTTAAGTCGCAACTAATTTTTAAAGAAGGGATTTGATGTCGCGACTCGATAAAGAATGAAGAATAACACTAAGGTCGCAATAGAAACCCAAATCGATTTAATCAGAATTAATGAAGTTATAGATACGCGATGTCGCTGACACCACTTCGAGGTCGCTGATTAATCAAAGCTTAGCAAAGAGACACAGGTCGTGATTAATCGAATAGAAGTCACGACAAAAAGATTTTCAAAGAGACAAAACATAGAGGTCGCTACGCTAGAAATCGCATAGAGACATCAAACAACGTAAGATGTCGCTATGCCCTTCGGTCGCGACATCACCGCGAAGGTATGTTGGTCGACATCGCTTAGTGGTCGCGACATCGATTACAATTAAAGAAGGTCGCGACGTCCTTCAGTAGTCGCGACATCATTTAGCTATCGCGACATCATATCCAAGAGATGCTGAAGACAAGTCACGAAAATAGAAAAGCTTCCACGACATCAAAAGAGCTCATAAGCATAACATTGAAGTCACGACGTATGATCGTCGCTAATTTCAAAAGAGCTCAAAACACGTAGCGAAGTCGCTGACAATAAAGCCATAGCGGTTGCCGTCGGGCACGCCATTTAGCGGTCGTGAGATCGTATCCAAGGGGGGTAAGTTAAAGGCTAGTCGCGGACTATAAAAGCTTCGCTATGTATTTAACAGTAAAAACGTCGCTGACGTATGATCAAGTCGCGACCTCAAAAGAGATCACAATGCAGAAAGGTCAAGTCGCGACGTTGAAGAGAAGTCGCCACATCGGAATGTTCTCATAAGCGTAACAAGAAGTCACATACGGAAAGAGAGGTCATGGACATCAAGTCAAGGTCGCCATGTAAACGAGTCATGGCTACGAACAAACAAACGGGCGCTTATTTTGAAATCCACAACAGTGCATCGGTTAGGCCCAACTTCCAAACCCTATAGGAATATGCAACCGCTATCAAAGAAAGCAAAATTTTCGCGTCAGAAAGAGAAGTCTCGTAGCCAAGGCTCGTAGTTTAATTTTCTTTTCTTTTTCTTTTTGCTTTGTCATATTTTTCGATTAGATTAGAGTAGATTGTTATTTCATTTGAATTCGATCTCGATGTTAGTTGTTGAAGCGAAGCCGAACGTGCATCGTTATTTTCTTCAAATTATCACTGCCCGCTTGAAGTCCAAACAAATTTTGGGAATTCAAACTTCCAGCCGGATCTACACAGTTCTTTGATCAAGGAGCTACCGTTAGTTGTAATGAAGTAATTTAGAAACCCAAACTTCCGTTGAATTTACCTCGTTGTTATAATTTATCTTTATGCGTAAATCATCGAGCCCACCGAACCGCCCCGAACCGCTTTGCCGGGTTTTGTTTATCGTTGTATCTTATCCAAATATTAGTGTCCCATATCCCCACATCGCTCATACTCTGATTTTCGTGAGGCCCCTGAGCGACATTGCAGAAGGCATTCCCCGGTGAGTTTTGAACCATCTCTCAAGGGTATGCGAACCTAATATTGGGGATCTAATGGGCTTTGTGAATTCTAATCGATAAATCTTCTTCTCACTTGAAACCGAGAATGAGAAATGACTTATCAATTAAAATGAGCAGAGAGTTTGCCCTCGATTCAATGCAAGAAGTCTAATCTCGTGAGCAAGGATCTAATCAAGGAAAGAATGAATCGGTTTCCAATTTTTTGAGGATGAGAAATCGTAAAGATAGTGTAAACCCATGCTTTGCCTATGTCTTAGAGCTAAGGTTTACACCATATTCTCGGGTATGAAGTATCAAAAAAGAAAAATACGTAACAAGGCAACTCCGCATTAAAAGTAGTTATCTAATCCTCTGCATTCGAAAGAAACAGGGAAGTTTTGATGATGAAATGTGTCATTAAGGAGAGATCCACATGGCATTACCTCTTCTTCCTTGGACTCCGATTCTAAATCGAGGTTCATGAAGTAAAGCTACGCAGTTGTCTCGCAGAATTGATGTGTTTCACAACAAACTTGTATTTCAATGCTCCTTTAAAAAAACTAACCATCGCCTATTTCTTTAATTTTTTTATTTAGTTTAAGCATTATTTCTTTTTGTTCTAGTTTACATATCTTTATTTTTTCATTACTTTCAAGGTTGCTGTGGATATATCAATTGCAAATCATAGTCCAAATAGTATAGAGCTTTCGAGTAGTCGTGGTAGTTGATCGGAGAATTCTCAGATCTCTGTGGGATCGATATCTGAACTTAAATCCACTTTATTACTTGTTCGATCTGTACACTTGCAGAATCATGGATCAAAACCAGAAAGAAATCTATCTACTCTTAAGGAAACCGTTTTTAATCAGTATAATTGCAAAGAAACATAACAAACAAGTTTCATGGCATTATTGCTGGGGATTAGACAATAGTCCTTTGGTAATAGTGTCATAAATTTGTATATGTCTGTCCAAATGCCTAACAAACGTCAGGCGGAAGTGCGACAGCCCAAGAAGGCACACACACCAGAAGAATGTACCCACACTGGGCTCTCCCCAAGAGGTAGAAATAAAAGCATAATCCAGCCGAGCCAAGGGGCACGAGCCTCACCTAACCCTGTAGAGGAGCGTGCATCCAAGCACACGGGGAACATCTAAACGATGAACCAACCCCTCCTCAAAGAAGGAATGTGGGAGCGATCATGGAAGCAGAGTCCGCGGGCATCCAAATGTGAGCTCACCCACACTTAAGGAAGTCAGATAGGCCAAGCTCCGTGACTTATGACACTCGCGCAAAGAACCGACTCGCTCACAAATTCGAGGTGCTACATTTCCCCCTTCCAGCAAAGTTCAGGATGCCGCAAATAGAAGCGTTCGATGGAACGAGGATCCCATCAATTCATCTTAATACTTATAAGAACCGCATGGAGTCGCATGGATATCAAGATCTCAGACGGTGTAGCCTTCACATCACGCTGGGTGCGTCCCAGATCGCCGCTCTAACATACCCCACCATCGCCGCCCTTCATTTAGGAGCCTCCATCGCATTCGTCTCCCACTTCACGGGAGCCGTGACATACGGTGAAGCCGAAGCATCACTCAGCCGGTCCGTGGTTAAAACCCACAAGAAAGCTTCGAGGTCTTATGTCCGCAGGTTCAACGCCGAGTCATTAAAGGGTAGATGTGCCGTGACGAGAGTTCGCTTATCACCTCATTCATCACGGCTCAGAGTACAACTCAAAAGACTTGATGTTTTCCATCTCGTAACTGTGCAAGCATGGCTGAGGTGCTCGCTAAAGCAGAGAAGTACATTAATGGCGAAGAAGCCCTCATATCTAAGAGAGGAAGCTCTTCAACCCACAAGGAGAAAAGCAGGACTGACAAGCAACGGGAGCGAAGCCCTAGGAGACAAAGAGACCGAGAGAGATCCCCAAGAAGGGACAGAGAACGATCCGAAAAGAGGTGAGGGAGTGTCAGAGACCGCCTGGGACCACCTCAACCCGAGATACGACAGCCAAAGATTCACTGGCAGCTTCACCCTCGATGCCCATATTATCGCGTGTCTTCGCGAGGTACAAGATGAAAAATTTCTCGAGACGGTCATCCCAAACGAGGACTTGACCCAACCAAAAGAGATAACACTAGTAATCGTGGAGTTCCATATGACCAATTTCCGGCATCGAATGGACGACGTATATACCAGAAGGAAAATAAATACTGATTCGACGGTATTTTCGTCGCTACATAGCCTCTCGAAGGTCAGATCGCACACCACCACCACCCTAAGCAGCCTAACCCCAACTCAACACCAACAGCCTCGGGGAAATCCGTGATCTCGGAGGATTTGGCGGGAGTGGAGTCCAAATTTCACCAGAAGGCTCATTTGCGTAGTATCAAGCATGGAGAGGTAATGCAGGTGCAAGCAAAGGTCCAAAAACTTCCTCGACTGGGGACACCGCCATACCTTTCTGATTCAGACTGAGGGATGTCACCACCCCACGACGACCCTTCTGGTGATAAAGGCCACACAAAACAACCACCCGGTCCTCATCGGCCACCCGGAGCCTCGACCAAGATCATCTCAGATCGCCACAAGATGGCATCGAAGGGGAGAAGCCGAACCAACAAGACTCCACCGCGAGGATTCTCTAGAGAAAAGTGCTACCTCCAGGTCAATACGCTTAGTGCTCACTGGGAGACCCCCGTGCCGTGTGCAACAAGGACAAGAAGATTTCTCATAGCAGATGCCCCCTTAGCTTAAATCGCAGGTTATCAAGCAGCCCCTCTCAACGCTATAAAGGCCATCCTCCGCTTTTATCTCTACGGGTGATCAAGTTTCCCACCACAAACAGAAAGTAGAATGGTTTCCGAGGAGACTGCGTGGCAAGGAATGTTACTCTCATCGATAAAGAAAAAGCCGTCGACAAAGATATACGTGACAACCACATGAGACGAGGTAAACACTCGACCCGAGCCCTAAGAGCCGAGCCTATACACTGACCATCACCCCTAACACCTCACCTACGTTGGTTCCAAGCTACGAAGACCTCAAGCCTCCTTTATCTCGCTTTCTCAAACAACAAGGATGTTTTCGCATGGTTAGAGACACGGAGGGATCGACCCCCGCAATAATCACCACAAACTAAACGCCAATCCATCCTTCAAACCAAGCAAAAAGAAGAAGTTTCGCCGTAAAGACAAAAAGCGACACGAGGAGGTCTACAAGCTCCTAGCAAAGCGCTACGAGAAGTAGAAAACCCTGAATGGTTGGCCAACGTCGTACTCTTTAAAAAAGAGAATGGAAAATGGAGACTCTGCATCGATTTCACTGACGTCAACCGAGCATGCCATAAAGATAGTTTCCCCACCTCTGATCAACCATAAGCAGGGACGCCAATAACCCATGAACTCTCGCCTACGATGCTTTCTCCCGGGCTTACAACCGTGATCAAAGATGGGATCCCGACGACCAAGAGAAGACCTCATTCATGACTCCAGGCGTGGACCTATCACATCGAGCAATGCCCTCGACTAAAACCGCCAGGAGCTACCTACCAAAGGTCAGGAACGTGATGTTCCGTAAACAACAGAGAGACAACTATGGAGGTATATATAGACGACATGTTAGTAAAATCAACTACGACCGAGCTCCATATAGCTCATTTGGATGAGGCATTCCGGATCCTAAAAGAGTACAACATGAAGTCGAACTACCCAAATGCGCTTCGTATCTCAACTTAAAATTCTTAGGTTTTATAGTCACAACCGAGAATGTATGGGCAAACCCGCATACATAAAAGCTCAGGCTCGACATGCCACGCTATCAAACATAAAAGTCCAACGCCTAACCGAAGAATGATGCTTTGGGTCGCTTTGTGTCCAAAGCCGATAAGGTCGTACCCCTTATTCCGTGTTCTAAAAAAGCTCTTAATGAGATGCACACCGCTAAGAAGATTCACGTTAAAACTTATCCGGTTTCCCCACATTTCGTAAGTCCTTTCGAGGGAAAGCTCTCTATGTACCCTGGCCGCTTCGCATTTCTCAACCGCCGTCCCGGGTCGTGAGACAAAGACATAATGCATCACCCAATCTACTATTGCAGCTAAGCTCTGAGAGGGGCAGAGGAAAGGTACCCAAAATGGAGAAATTAATCCCAAGATTGCAACCACAAATTAAAACTCCGCCTTACTTCCAAGCTCATACTCATTGAAATCCCAACGTAATACCCAATGAAGCAAGTGCTACACAAACCAGAGACCTCGAGAAGATTGATGAAGTTGGCCATGAGCTGGAGCGAGTTCGACACGCATACAAACCGAAAAATAACACAAAGGCAAGATCTCGCAGACTTCGTCATGGAGTTCACCCCGCCAGAGTCATCGGCTACTCAAACGACGTCCGACCTCCCTATTTTAAGGTTGTCCATAGATGGGGCCGCTAATGCTCTAGGGAGTGGTGCCGGTCTAATTTTGACCACTCCATAAGGAATAGATATCGAGTATGCGCTAAGATTTGACTCCGAGCTCCAACAATCCGGACGTAGTATGAGGTCGCCATAGCCGGGCTTAACCTCGCCCATTCCATGGAAGTCGATCAACTAGAGGTATGCGCTGACTCCCACCAAGTGAGTAAACAAATAGCCATTCAATGGCTAGAGGCGAAAATGATCCTATACCTCAAAAGGTACGGAATTACTTAACAAGTTCGCATTTGTAGTTCGGGACGTACACATACTAAGAGCGTAGAATTGGGCGAAAGCGCATACCTTAGAAAAACCGCAAAACAACCTCCTAAGAAGACCTCAATGACTGACACATGTCGAACACCTTGCAGAGCCCTTCGTAGATCTCAACAACGAAGAGATCTCCCCATTATGTCCGAAAGCCGAGCCGACGGATCCTACTTAGGACTACTACAAAGGACTACTCGCTAAACGACCCGACGGAGGCATCTAAGCTTAGGTCGAGGTATGCCAGATTTACTATTCATCGGGGAACCCTTTATAAGCGAGGTTTTTTCACACCCATCCTCAAGTGCATTGTAAGGGAAGACGCCGACTACGTACTGAGGGAAGTACATGAAGGCGTATGTGGAAATCACATCGGAGCTCGGGCACTGGCAGGAAAAGTCTTAAGGTAAGGGTACTATTGGCACACAATGCACAGAGACACAACAAAACTAGTCAGAAAATGCAAAGCTCACGTAGAGCACGCCTAAAATCTCACCTCCCATCCGAGCTAATCGACGCCACTACAAGCCCCCCGGGCCTTTTCATCGGGCCGGGATATACCGGGACCCCGCCCATCGAGTGGCCAATGCAAATTTATCATTGTAGTAGTGGATTATTTCACCAAATAGGCGTACGAGCCCTCGCTACTATCACAAAACAAAAGGTACGCACTTCAAGCCACGCATAATATGTGCTCGGGTATCCCGAGCCCTTGTCGACAATGGGAACAATTCGACAATCCTAAGTTCAGATTTATGTGCCGAACGGATCGTGAACTACTACTGGCCCCCAACTCATCCACAATCCACCTGGACAAGAAGAAGTCACCATCGTAACTCCTTAAAGAATATCAAGACCAAGTTGAAGGTCTAAAAGGCAATGGCAGAATACCGAGGTGTTAGCGGGCATAGCTGCACTACACGCAAGTCAACAACTCAGAGACCCCATTCGCCTACTTTGGCAATCGGTGCGCAGCGCCCCGCCGAGACTGGATTAAAATCCCTAAGGATTGAATCGCAAGCGTAGAAAAAAACAAAGAGGCTCTTCGCCTAAACCTAGACCTTCTAGATGAAAAGCGTGATCAGGTCCTGAAATGCACCGAAGACTACCAAAGGAAGACGGCAAGGTACTACGACTAAAAGGTCAAACCCATGAGTTATAAGCCTGGCGACCTAGTTTTAAAAAGCTCTACCAAATGAGGAACATCCCTACACATGGTTTTAGACCCAACTCGGGAGGGCCCTATATCGCGGCTCACGCCGCGGGTCCGACCTGGCACCTACGAACTCCTGACGGAAGAAAGAAAAATTCTACCTCACTCTTGGAACGCTGAGCACCTCAAACGATTCTATCAATAGACCTCGGATTGTAATATTTAATAAAGTATCATCAACTTTCAAATAACAGTCTGTGTGTTAGTTGATTACTCTGTTTAATATCCTTATGAATAAAAAAACAAGGCATATCTAAGAAAGAAAGGTGCAAATTTCACTTAAAACGTCCGAGAAAATTACACACCCCGAATACCGAAAAATCATGCTTCACAAAAAATTGTTCTTTATTTCAAAGAAGATACAATTGATTCAAAGAAGTTACAATTAGTAGTGCCATCCCTTACATCTCGGGAACGAACAATACAAGCAGCTCCTTAAAAAAAAAAAAAAAAATCTCAAGAAAGAGAAAGGGAAAGGAAAAAAAGAAGAAGAGAGAGTGCGAACGGGAGGGAAAAGGAGAAGGAAAAGGAGAAGAAAGAAGAGAAAGGGAAAGAAGAGAAGAAAAAAGAGGAGGCAAAATGGAGCAGAGGGGTACTAAAGTTTTTGAGTACACCTCTCCTTCGAATGCATTCCTAGCACTACCCGTCACCGGACGAAGCTAGGAATAACATAACTCCCACAAGGAGGAAATAGGGAAAACACAACTCTAAGGCAAGACCATCTAACCAAACGCTAGCTCAAGATCTCCAGGCAGGCCTCCTGCAATAATGACCAAGCCTTGACACTTCATCGTACGCGAAGTCCAATTACGCCTAAAAAGGAAAGAAGGTTCGAAGCATGAGCTCCATCATAGAGGAGTCGCTATTTGTAAGGAAGCCGTCAGAAGCTCCATAATCCATTTCCACCTCCGTAGCCGCATTAAAGCCACCCACGCCTCTTCCAAGAGAAGGAAG